>VXBC01010282.1:22868-228814 GCA_013399945.1 Ploceus nigricollis | reverse complement strand
AGCCGCCTCCCAGCACATGGACCCCATGCTTCCCTCTGAGCAGGGCAATGGGACGAGCTCCCTGCCACAACAGTGCCCCCATCCCGTTTCGGCAGTGGCCCCCAGCAGCGTGGAGAGCGGCACAGGTGAACTTGGTGCCGTCGGCTGAGTCTGGACGGGTGCCGCCCCTCTCGCTGGGAACATGCGCCCACCCTTCGCTCAGTGTTCTGTGCAAGACATGAACTTGCAGAGCCTCTCCCCATACCCCATCACAAAATGGAGGGGATTTAGGGATTGATGCTAATTTGCTTCCTGAGGGAGGTGATTGGAAACGTTGCTCAGAAATACGGCATGTAGCACGAAGTGAATCTTCCTGTTAGGATATTCCTCCCCACCTGCCCCCTCCCAGCTCCTGCCCAGCACATTCTCAAGTCAAAAATATGTGGAGAATTTAATGTAGTTGTCACTGTGCCTTATCGGTAGCTTTCACTTTGCCTCCCCTTATAGGATTCTCCATGAGCACCTTCAGTGCTGTCTTGAGATAAGAACTGAATAGAGCTGAAATCAAGGCCACAACAGGAAAAAGATACTAAAAGATCTAAGCAACAAAACAGGGGGGGAAACAAACAGAAAAAATTCAAAACCATCAAAGCAGTTTTTCAAAGCTTATCTTTGCATTAAGTCCAGCAGATTTTCATAGGGACAGGGGAAAATAAAAAAAAGCAACCAACGAACCAAAAATACACAAAGAAATCAAACCTTTCACATGCACTCCAAAGCTGGAATACCTTGAAACTGGATACATAGATGCAAAGAGAAGAAAATGTTACAGAGATTAAAATGTTACTTAACAATAACCATTTTCTCCAAGGCCCTTCAAAAATAGTTGAACCATCCTGCCAGTTTAAAAAGAAAATAATAAAAATGTCAGCCAAGGAAAAGAACAAACTTGGAAACTAAAGCACCTGAACAGTTTAAACTAGAAGCAACTCAACCAGGAACATATAATGGAAAACTATCTAACCACCAGCGCTGCCAACTTCACCTGCTTGAAGCTGGATTCTCCTTGCAGGAGACATGTGAGTAATCCCCTTGATTTCCCAGCAAACCCTTCCCTGTGCCAGCATTGCCGACGTAAGCATGGCTGGGCTCGAGGATGGAGCTGTGGTTCCTGCTGTGCCTCTCCAGCTGCTCTGCCAGCGAGGGCGGTGGCACAGGCGACGACACCACTCCACCCAGGAATAGGTGGCAACAGCGCAAGTACCTACTTGAGGCCTCCTCCAAGATTTATAGCCCTCAGGGCTCACGTCTGGGAGAGAAAACAGTTTATGGTGCTCAGCCCCACTTTCATTATTAAGGTGGTTGTCACCCCAGCAGGTTTCCCTCTGTGCAGCACTGCCCTGTGACCTGTGGTGGACAGGTTTTGAGATGAGACCTGCAGCCATTTCTGAGGCTGCAGTGGCTCTTCTCCAGGCTGCCCAGGTTCAACGGGGATTGGCAGTTGTGAGTACTGTGTTCTGTATGGGGTGATCCTCAGATGGGTCTCTGTGCTGCTCTGCACCCGGCTCAGCACAGCTCTGGACATGTCTGTCAGGAACTGCCTGTGTTGGGAGGCTCAGGGACAGTCCATGGTCAGTGGGTACTTACTTAGAAAGTGCCTTAAGCAGTGGCTGCTGCTCTCTTCGAACCCTCTAATGTTCTCTGTATTATCCCACAAGAAATTACATAAACACTGAAAATAATTCTGTATTCAACAACTATTGGGGAACACACAACAAGATCCAAATGAGATGTTGCTATCATTCATGCCCAACTTTTTTCTTCGAGAATCAGAGTTTTCCAGCGTGCAAGATGGTTCAACCCAGACAGACAGCCAACCAGAGAAATACCACCAAGATGCCAGATGATTTAGAGTCCTAATGCTTGCTAAAGATCAATTCCTGAGTTACAGAAATCCCTGGGGAAATGAAGAAAAATGGCCATAGAAAGCTGCTCACAAACACTCTGAGATGAAAAGAGGCTGCAGATCCATTCCTGCAATGAGTTTGTGATGGCTGCTTCTCCCTTCCCAGAAGAGCAATGGAGCTGGTGAAGGATCCAGACGACATGTCTTATGAGGAGCAGCTGAGGGAGTTGGGGTGTTTAGACTGGAGAAAAGGAGGTTCATGGGGGACCTTGTCACTTCCTGCAGCTACTTGAAAGGCGGTTGTAGCTAGGTGGATGTTGATCTCTTCTTCAGGATAATTGGTGGTAGAGTAAGAGGAAACAGCCTCTAGGGAAGGTTTAGATTGGATGTTAGGAAAAATTTATTTATAGAAAGCATTGTCAAGCATTGGAATGGGCTGCCCTCTGTGGAGTGGTATAGACACCATTCCTGGAGGTATTTAAAAGATGTAGCACTTAGGGACGTGGTTTAATGGTGGATTTGGCACTGTTAGGTTAATTGTTGGACCTGATGATCTTAGAGGTCTTTTCCAACCTAAATGATTCTCTGATTCTGAGAAAACATTTGCAAAATTGGTCCCACTGGCTATGTTTGGCTTATTGAAAGTTCTTCTTTTGATGGGATATGTTTGTTAAGCCTATCTGTAATAATCCCATGATGACCCAGCATGGACCTTCACAAACTTAAATCTACAACTGCTTTGGCATCTCACCTTTTGTTTGATTTTTCTTTCTGCTTTTCATTCTGTTTCCACAGTCAGGAGTGAGAAACAAAGAGGGATTAAATTTGATTCATTTGCATCATTCCAACTACGTGGAATTTGAAGATAATGTGTGATTTTTTTTCCTTCTGGGGCTTAATTATCAAAGGATTAGATGGAAACTAAGGTATTTGAGGTGTTTGGCTTTCTAAATTTCTTCAGTAATAATGTGAGCTTCATAAGGCTATTGCTAATCTTGAATTACTATCTGCCTTCCTGTGGTTTGCTATGATTAACTGGAGGAAGAGATTAAAGTGGTATTTACCTTTTTTGAGCAGTTTATCGACTTGACCTGGCCAGCCCAGCACTAAAAAGCAAAGGAAGAAAATGCTGGCAAGGATTAAGGATTGAGATCCTCTTTTCCCATTGGTCTTCTGGTATCTGTCATGATTGTTGGGATGGAAAGTGCTGGTGGCATCCTTGAAGGTGACAAATTGCTCCAGACACGGCCAGGTGTCTGGCAAGGGAGATTGTTGTGGGTCAGGCTGGCTCTGATCTGCCTCTCCCAGAAGAGCCAGGACTTGCCTCCTCTGCAAACAGTGACAGCCAAAAGCATGTCTTCTGACTTTGAGCTTGGACATGGTCATCCTGGTCATCCCCACACTGAGGTCCTGGAAGCACATGGCACTTCCCAAGGGAAGCTTCTGGCCAGTAACTTTGCCTGGGAAGGAGCTCCTGCCTGGCTGGGCCATTTGCAGAGCAACCTTGCAGGAGAGGTTGGAGGAGCAGGCCTGAGACACCCTCCATTACTGAGCTTCCTCACAATATACATTTGATGAAGAAGACAGCAATGTTTCAAAAGACAATGTAATTTTTTAAAAAATCCTCTTTTAATCTTTTTTTTGGAAATCCCTTAATGAGAGATCACTTTAAAGAAATTCAAATGAGAACAGTAATGGAGACATGAGCCAGTGTTATTTACCTGTGATAAAACCAAGCTGGTTGGCAGGTG
Source organism: Ploceus nigricollis (assembly GCA_013399945.1). Classification (NCBI taxonomy): domain Eukaryota; kingdom Metazoa; phylum Chordata; class Aves; order Passeriformes; family Ploceidae; genus Ploceus; species Ploceus nigricollis. Next base: position 225,178 of record VXBC01010282.1, on the reverse strand, counting down.
CTTGGGGAAATAAGAGGGAAAATTGTTTATCAGAACTATTTTCTTTGATAAATTTTGAATTCCAGTGATAAACCTGTGGATGCTCACCTATAAAACCTCCTATTTTTGTTACCAGATGCTGGGGCTTGAGCCTTTGCCCCCTCTTTGTTTAAGAGCTTTAACCCCTCTTTGTGCTCCTTTGCATTTCCAAGTCAGACTAACCAAGCAAACATAACTTGGGAAATGCCAGCTGCATCCATGGTTCTTATCTTCTGTACAGGCAAGCAGCATCACCTGAACAGGCAGACCTAGTATTTAATGTACTACTGAAACAAATATGCCAAGGGGTCTTGCCAGTCATCTGGATCACAGAAACTGGAAGTGAAAAAGAGCAGGTAGACTTTTACAATGTATTTTCCTGTCAAAGCAAGATTGTTCCCTGCAGTATTTTCTAGTGTACTTCCCTGGCCTATTTTAGATGACCTTGTAGGGTGGGGAGAGGCAGGAGAAGGAAATCTGCTAGTTACCTCTGAAGGCTCTTTGTCTAGTTTGAATAATATAACATAAAGCAAGGGAAAATGAGTGTTCAGAGAATGTAGCTACAACACAATATTTAATGTAATTTTTGCATGCTTTTTCATCTCCAACCTACTTACTATGCCTACCATTATGCCAGTAACATCAGATAGAGGAAAAAATAAAGTAACAACAATAGTGTCAATAGTCCACCTTTGCATGATTGCTCTTCTTTGTCTTAGCAGGATTGTCTTGGGTGCTTTCTTCCCCTGCGAGGAAAAATAAATGCTAAGAGCTGCAATGATTTGCAGCAAGCCTGAGAACAGCAGATGTGAGCCTGCACAGCTGGACAAATACAAAAATGCACTTTCTACCTACATTTGTATTAAGGTTGCCCCAGGGATACCCCAGTGCCTACAGGGGCCTCAGTATTTGAACAGCCAAAGCCATCAGGCACATTTACATATATGAGAACACTTGGTATCCTTTTCAAAGTGAAAAAGAGCAACAATTAAACCAACATAAAGGAAAATTGGCTGCGTGGTTTTTCTCTCCCATAATAGAAAGACTGAGGGTGGAGATATTAAAAAAAATTAGGCTTGACAGAGGTGAAGAATTTATGAATTAAACTGACACGTTTTCATTTAATTTACTGTTGTCTACCCATTTATTACATGGAAACCTAAAAAGGACCTGATTTTGCCTCCTAGGCTGCAGTTGCTATGTCAGACACTAAAGTTAGGTGTTTTAGACAAGATTTTAATATTAAAGTTTCTTACGCAAAAAGAGAAAGACTTTGCTAAATAAGGAAAATGTAAAAGCTTCATTTCTCTCTATGGTGCTTTTGAGCTAGAGATATGCTCTATGTGCTAGAGGTTTTCACTGTGGGGTTTGCTACAATGTTTGCTGGGATTCATCATCAAACAAAATTTGGGGCCGGGGCATTTTACTTTTCCATATTAGCAAAAAAAAATTGGAATTTCTTACACTCCATAGCCCGCTCACGATTATTTCCAGTTGCATCTACCAACAACCCTGTTGTCCCACAGGGTCTCTGCACAAGCATATCCACCATCAGGGCAGAGCCGCAGGGCCTTGGGTGTCTGCCTGTGATAGCCTGGCGTTCCCACCTGGGCTTGGCATTCCCACCCAGGCTATTTCCTCATGCTGGCAGCAGCAGCAATTTCTAAACACAAAATGACATGTCTAATTTGTCTGAGGAGAAAATAACAGAGAGCCCTTGAAATGGATGAGTTCCCACAGAGAGAAGTAGCCATTGAAAAACTCGTTTCTGTGAGATGTAACAGAGTGAACTCTGGTTTTGTCATTCAACGTGGCACATTTATGCTGAGAAAGGGGGAATAAAGACTCAAGAGTTTCACTGCAGCAGAAAGTATCAATACTGTTACTTTTTTCTATTCTGAAACACAACAGGAGAATGCAAAAGTCAGAAAATAAGTATGAAAAAAATACTGGTGTGTCTAAATGAAATGTAGTTTTTGCCTTGCAAAGCTTTTGTAAAGCCATATATTTTTGTTCAATCAGGGCATTGAAAAACAATATTCTGAGCCTGGTGTTTCCCCACAGCAACTTTCAGTTTTGCTGAGGCCACTTTTTTTTCATATGGCCGATCAAAAGAGAAAGATAAAGAAATCTGACAGCGCTTCCTGGGATGCTGGAGCCAACCAGATGGAACTGTAGTGCTCTTCCAGCCCGCGTGCTCTGGGACACCTTCCAGAGCCCTGCAAAAGCCAGGGCCTTCCACTGGCATCAGGATGCTGCTTCCCCAGCACCCTGGGGTTAAGGGACTTTGCACCATGTTTGCACTTCTCATCCAGGACTCAAACCTTACTGCTGGGACACTCATGTCCTCATGCTGCTCCCATCTGCGTGAAACCACCCTGAAAGACTTATTATTGAAATTAATTTCCATACTTAAGGTGGGCTTACAGAAAGACGGGGGCAGACTTTTTAGCAGGGCCTGTAGCAGCAAGACTTGGGATAATGGGTTTAAACTAAAAGAGAGCATGTTCAGACTAGATAGAAGGAAAAATGTTTTACAATGAGGATGGTGAGACACTGGCACATCCACCAGAGACATGGTGGATGCCCCATCCCTGTAAATTTTTAAGGGCAGGTTGAATGGGGCTCTGAGCAACCTGATCTAGTTGAAGATGTCCCTGCTTATTTCAGGGGGTTTGACTAGATGACTTTTAAAAGTCCCTTCCAACCCAAATCAATCTGTGGTTCTGTGAAAACAGAGTGCCTCATAAAGCAGCACTTCCCATGGGATTGAGGTCTCCTGCTTAGTACCTGAAGGCACAGCCATGTGGATCAGTCAGTGCAATTTGGAGAAAGTCAGTTTAATTTTGGTACTGGCACTGGAGCACTCTTGTATTGCTCCTGTTGGTAATTAAGAGAAAGCAAATCACAGGGGAGGACACTAAAAGTATTAATTAACAACATTTTCAATGAGAAAAATGTTAGTAATTTTGGAAAGGTTGCTTTATGCCTGAAGAAAATACTTAAATAGGGTAATCACACTGTTGGACATTTGACAAATGCACGCTAGTAAGTAAATGGGGGTATTGATTACACATTTAGATAATCACCAGATCCTCCATGCTCCTGCAGGTATGTCCCAGTTCTCCTGCCTCAAGCTTTGACTCCAAGTAGTGAAAAACACACTTAATTCCAAGCATGCAGACAGCCACGTTCACTCACTGGCCTGAAGAATTCCTGTGTGTTTCCCATGAGCTGAAGCACCCAGCGGGTGATCCCACAAAGCCGCAGTGGCCGGTTTGGGGCAGGCACACAGGGGAGCAGATCCCCCAGCTGGGGCTGCTCACCCAGGGCAATATGACAGCCAAGTGTAGGGGACTCCTGCTGGAATGGCAGGACTTCTCCCCAGGGCAGGCTGCTTTCCAGCCTTGCCAAGCATCCTTTGCCACAGCACTAACAAAACATGAACTTTTTTTTATAAAACCAACAGAGAGAGAGAGGCAGCAACTTTGCAACTAAAAAGGCTCACCGTTTCCATGGATGTTTGATCACTTTTTACCACAACACAAACCATGAGGCAATCTGCTTCAAGCAGAGGATATTTTCCCCTCTCCAAACAGACAATAATCCAATAAAAGAGCCCACTAGCAGGATCCTGGACAATGTGTGACACTGTTATTATCAGCATCCCATTGGTGTTCTGGCGAGGTACAGTCATGCTCAGCTGATCCTCCTGACAGCATTCAAAGGCACAGCTTATTGGAGCCACAGCAGCTCCTCTGAGCTCCAATTGCCATGCAAATACCACCAGATTTTTTTATGTTATCATTATACCAGGTGTTTCATATCAAATTATATCCAGGCAAGTAAGAGAAATTCAGTTATTTACTCCATGCTGGTGGTATCTGAGCAAAATTTATTTTGACAGAGGTTTTAAAGGCATGCCTTTATGCTGACAGAAACTGAGAAATAATTTAGAGCATCCAATAAGTTCCTAAACTAGATGTATTCCTAAAAGTTTTGGATTGGGTCACCTTTCCTGTAAGAGTTTCAGCACTGATTAATTAATATACAGTTTGGCTTCAACTAGGCAAAGAACAGGTTTCTGCCCTTCCACACATGAACTCCCAAAAATGACACAACTGCTGCATTTCTTTGGTATCCTGTCAGAAACAACCAGCCTTTAATGGCACATAAAATTTAATTTTTGGTAACAAAAAGGTAGGTAAACAAATTACACTGGCAGGGGCAGAAAGCAAAAGTAGGGACTCTGGAGCTTTTGGGGTCTTCCAGTGTCTTCCTTTTCTGGCCTCTGCTAATTATGTTTTTCTTTCATACTGACAATGCATTTTTCCACTGGAAAAAAGGCTGCTTGTTTTGAGTCATCACTGCAGGAAATCTCCTGTTGTAGTGGGGCTCTCCATGCCTGGCATCGGTGGCCACTGGCAGCCACCCCTTCCTCAGGGCAGGTCCTATCTCGCAGTGGTGGCATTGAAATTAAAACACTGACATCCTATTAATAGCTAAACTGTAGACAGCTCCAGATGTGGAATTTGGTTCCTGAAATTACAGATCCAAACAAGCCAGTCCCGAACCAGTAAAATTCAGTTGTGTTTCTTCTGACTCATAACTGTTTTTTCAGAGAGGTTTTTAGCAAAATTTCTTCAGCAATTCCTCTGTTGTTGCCTGAGTCATACTGAAACACCAAAATCATTATTAAAGTGAAATCATAGCAAAGGGGGTGTGAATACTTGCTGTTTATCAGTTCAAAATCCTTTAAAAAAGTATTTTGCTATGAAACGTGCTTTGTCCAATAATTAAATACTGTATTACTTACAAAAGCAAACAAAAATCTGTCATATAAGGCACAGAGGAAGTTTAGCACTTCCAAAAAAAATTTAATGCAAGGTTAATTTATTCTTCAATAAGCCTTCATTTATCCTTCTGGCACCTGTGTAATATTTGTGTTCAGCATCCCACCCGGTTTCAGTCTGAAGGCCCATCCATGACGGCAGGAAAGAGGATGCTCAGTGTGAAGTATGAGCTGTTCAGATGTCCCAGAATGAGCAGTGGTACAAAGTACACAGCTGTGAGCAGTGATTCCTGATCATGGGAGCAGAAATACATGCAGAGGTGTCCTCACAGCCCCCCTGACAGAGCAAAGGGGTGGGAGAGAGGAGTCAGGCTAGTTAGCAGTCACTGAAGCCTCTGCTCCTGAGGAAAAACTCCAAACCTGCTGTGGTTTGCCTCTGTCAAAGGGTGATCTGCTGCAGGAGGATTGGTGATATCATGCAGGTGTCAGTCCACCACCCTCACTGTGGGTTTGCAGCATGGCAGTAACAACCCTTTGCCTGATGGAATGCTGTGCCTGGCTCCCAGCTGCAGTGGGAGCCCCACCAACCCACCCTGGGCTTTGCAGTGCCATAAAGCTCAGAGGCCTGTGAAGGTGGACCTCAAAGGTGTGTTTTGGTAGAAAAAAATGTTGCAACAATGATTTGTTTTCTTTTTGAATTAAAACTGTTACGGCAAAAGAAGGGACTAAAGAAAATCCCCCAAGTCTAGGAGCTCATATTTACCTTCTTACCAGCTCTGCAGATACTTAATTGGAATGTTGCTTCATCTCCTGTCTCCCTCATGTATCATCACTAATTAAAGTACACACTCTGCATTTACCCAGAGGAGGGTGTGGGAGGCAGAAGAGGCTCAATCTCATTTGCTGGTGCTGCTGTGTTGCCTCTGCAGAGCCAAATGCAGGGAAACCAGGGTCCTGCTCAGAGCCTGGCAGCTGCAGCACAGACACTTCCCTTCACTGCTCTGTGTGATGGAAATCCCCAGTGTGTGAGTGGCCTTTCCAGGGGAAAGGGTCCAGTGAAAGAAGGGGCTGTAACTCCCTGGGAAGATGGGGTGAGCCTGTTGAGGGCAGGAGCAACACCTCCATGTGGGCACATCTCCCCGCACACCTACTTTGGGGACTGCTCAGGCCTAGCTGAGCAAGCCAGAAAAGCTGTGCCAGTAGCAGCCCACTATGTCTGTGATTTGATGCCTCCGCAACCTTCAAATATTCTTACTAACTTCCTGCTCAAGTGAAATTCAAACAAAGCTTTATGCTTTATTTGGACACATCTTCCCCAGCCTGCATCCCAGAGACCCCTCTCACATGTCCCCAAGAACCCAGCCATCCCCAAACACACATCCACTCTCTCTCAGCAGCAAAATGAGATTGCTGACTTCTCCCCAGCTTCTGGTTCCAGGCTAGAAGTCTGTGTCCTCCAGTCTCCACTGCACCCCAGCTGCACCTCACCCCCATCCCAGCCAAAATGTGGATGTATTTTTGGCAGTGCTCAGCTCTGCAGCCACACTGGTCCTCATGTTCAGAGCAGCCCCACCTGCCTCGCAGTGCTACAGGTGGCATCAACCTGTAACAGGAAAAGGGAGACTTTAAAGCCTAAAAAAGCCAGGGAGGAAATACAGACACTTTCAGCCTCAGAGATTATCTATGCCTCAAAAGGTTCAAGAAGATGGTGTCAGAGGAGAAGGTGCTGAACTCAGCGTGTTTAACATTTGGACAAAGTCTTTCCCTTGTCCTCATCTGAAGTTCTAGTGCATGCTCTGCTCTACATGAGTGAAATGCATCCATGTCCATAAAAGCTATGGAAAAGCACTGCTGAGAACTTCTACAGCTCTGAATAATTAATTCACAGAACTATAAAAAGCTACAAGGGAATGAAATTTAGAAAAATCTAGTTTTAGGATAATTATAGCTCAAACCAGGAGAGCACTTGGACCCAAGACAGATGCATTAATAGGACAACTGAGCTTAGTGGATCAAATTCAGACTTGGCAGAATTGCATAGTCTTACAGACAGCTCCTTCTGGGGTGGATTCAGCCCAGGGAGAGAAAGCAGCCCCTATCAGAGAACTTGATGAAGTGAGTAGAAATCTAAAGTGACACCATTTGGTAGGGAAGGCATAAAAGAAAAGAGTACAATTGTTTCAGGTTAGCATTCATGCCCCAGGTGTAAATAGGGAGTGATATTTTCTGAAATATTTTGTTATATGCTAGTTTAACCTGTTTCCCTTCTACACTGCTTCCACTGCCATGTCTACTGTGTTACCACTGGTTCATAAAATCCCAGGTTTTTTGCAGACCATATCACATGTAGCCTTTTTCAAAGCCCCAGAAGCTGGAATTAATGCGTTGCTTGCAGAAACAGACCTTCAATTTCCTAACCAGTTACATTTCCAGTCCATATTTTTCATGGTAAGTTTGAAAACATTAACCCTGAGCCCTGAGTCATCAGCAAGCAAACACAGACATTTTCTTTCATTTTCCTAACTTTAAATCCAGTCATTACTGTGCCAGTTAGATGTTGAATCTTTGGGACTGCCCATTTAACTCACCCCTCTCAGGTAGGGAGATGTGGGATTTTGATAGTTTATGTGCTAACACATGCAGCCAGGCTGTGTACTGGACATGTTTTAATTGAGTGCTGGAGGAGCCAGTGCTGGGTGAGTGGTTTATGGCAGACATGCAATCCCAGAGCCCTCAGCATCTCAGAGAGCTCCACAAGACTCTGCACAGGATCCCCCAGCCCAGCTCTGCCTTTACTTGTTGTTTTTTGGTAAAAGAGCATACCCACAGGGAGGAAGGAGTTTATTGCTTTTTCTTAGTAACAGCAGCAGATCACCTGAGAATTCAGTTTTATGCAAGCCAAAAGTGGCAGGCTACTCACAGACCAACAAGGAGATTATCACTACTTCAGAGGAGCTGTTTTAATGTCCAGTGTCCTGTTTGGCACAGGACTAGGCACTCCCAGTCATACCTCCTGACTGAAGACATATGTGAATTGGCAGAGGGTCTGTCCTCTGTCAGCTCCTGTTTCCACAAGCCCCCTGTTATGGCATTATTCATTACCAGTACAAAGTTACTGGGCACTGCCATAGCACATTATCAAACAAGGGCTCTTTTCATAATGGTGAACTATGATTTTCCAGAGACTTCATTTATGAAGAGCATTGGTGTCTTCCAAAGCAAAAGGCTCTCCTATATGCCACTGGCATTCAATGTAGGGGTATGTACTATAAGGGTAGTACTACAAGAGTAGTATGTACTATAAGCACATAGTGGGGTATGTACTATAAGCAGATATCCTCTCCTTTGTTTGCAAGTGCAGGAGTTATTTGACACGACATGAAGCAAATGGAGAGAGGAAGCAACAATTACTGTATCAGCCAAAAATCATCCAGCTCTGCTGTGGGGTTCCTGCTCCAAAGGGAACAAAATCCGTTTTTCTGAAACTCAGCTTTTTAGGGCTCTAAAGTGGGTGGCAGGTAAAGCATCACATATTTTCCCCTTGTGTCTGAAAACATTAGGGTCAATTAAAGGGAAGAGCATCTGCTGAGGGTTCAGATGATGGAGAAATGGAAAGTATGCCTGTAAGCTTATGGATAAAGCAAAGCAGGTGGGAGCTGTGGGCAGGAAAAAGGCAGAATGACAATTCAAAACATAGATGTTCTAGTGTGGATATAGTAGGAGAAGAGCCCATACAATGGGAAATTACCCTTCCACACAAGACAGAGTGATGTGCCGTGTCTTGAGGAGTGGAGCTTGCAGAGAGCCCAGCTGCCAAACAGGGGTAGAAAACACCCCAGGAGCAGAGGCTGACTGAATAGGGGTTTAGCCTAAATATGTGAAGCCTGAAGGGAAACATAATCCTCCATCTACATAAAATGTTGTCATAAATGGATGTCTACCATAAGCAGGAGCAATGGGCTTGAATTAAAGGAAGCAAAAATTCAGAGCATACACGGGGAAAAAAAAATCCTGCAGGTAAGGGCAACAGTTAGGGAGATTGAAATTTCCATCATCCTACATACAGGTCAGGCAGGGGGTAGTTAGAAATGATGAAGTGGTATAACCTGCCTTGAGGCTGGAAAAAAAAATTAAATGAGCCCTTGTGACTCTTTCCCTGTGAGCCCTGTTTTTGTGTGATTTATCAGAGGATTCACAGCTGCAGTTTTCCACATTTTCACGGTTTAAAAATGTAGTTTCAACACTGCAGTGGAGATGCTGGGAGAAAGTGGAAGCCCTCTTGTCTAAGCCCAGTGACACCTCACCACTTTTGGAGCAAAGCCCCCATGAAGTCACCAGCAGGCTTTGCTCTGGTCTCCTCTGGAGATGAGAAAGTAATGGTCATAGCTTTTCTCTCCATTTGTGTGGAGCTGAAATATAAACAACAAATTACAGATGGGTCAAAATAAGAGCAGTGTTTCTGTTCAGCTTCCAGGTTGTTTAACCCTTCTTTCTTCCATCATTCCTTGTCAATCTCTAATCTCTTCAAAGTCAAGATTAAAGATAACCCCCTCAAATTCCTGTTCTGGAAGTGCCAATACCAAGCTGTTCACTTTTGTGAATTTGTTCTGCTTTTGCAGCAGAAATGATTCACAAATTGAGATTCACATGGCCTTTCAGTCTCCCAGAAACTATTACGTATATATTGGCTCAGGCCTAATTTCTTCATTTGCTTTTTTGGAGCAGCCTCCTGCTGCTTAATAGCAGGGTGGCTTACAGGGAAGGACAAAGCATCTCAAAAGGTGCTTCACCTCTTCACAGATACACACCTCAAAAGGACAAGGGAGAGTGGTCAGAGATGCAGCAGGGGAATCAAGCAAGATATTTTCATCAAGAGGGTGAATAGTCCAGCACTGGACGTGTTATCCAGGGAAGCAATATTTTCTCCATCCTAGAGTTTCAAAATTCAGTGGAATGAGGGTGTGGACAATATCACCTAACTTTTAAGTTGGTCATACTGTGATCAGAGGTGGGACTAAGAGCTGGAGGACTGTTCTATGATGCCAACAGAGTTAAATCAGAAACTTCCTAAGTGCCAGCAGAATTTCCCATACTTCTTCATACCTAGAACATACTTTTCCACTGTATTTACGTTGCCAATGATTAGGGCTGCCAATGTTATGTCTCCAGGCTGTCCCAGTCGTACCCAGTGCCACCAAGCAACTGGCCCAGGGCTTGCTGCTGAATCTGTTCCACACCACATCCCACCCCTCATCTCTCCTTGTCTCACTTCTCCTGCTGGATTCTGTCTGGAGGCTTGTTAATAAGGACAAACATCTCATTTCCTTCCTTTCTTTCATGATAACTGAATAGATACATATATCAATATGATCTTTAAATTTAAATTCAAAGAGAAGAAAAATGAACATCCTTTCTTTCATTGCTGTGCCACTGCAACATGGGAGAGAACAATTTATGCCAACACCTCTCACTTTCTTATAGCTTTTGTTGTGGTTTTAGGGCCAAATGTCAGCCAGAGAAGACACACCATAGCAGTAATGGCTGTAGTCAGAACAATCTAAAAATGCACTTTGCAAATACTGAAAAGCATTCTTCCTGTCTGAAAGAAGAAGAAAAAAAAAGTGAAAATCACCAGAGTGTTACTCAGATCAAAATAAGCATGTATTTTTATGTAGGCTTTGCTTACAGCTGCACCAAACAGTTTTTGCCTTCACTGGATCTGCTGGATGTTTACCCATGATTACAAGTCACCAGGAAGGGCAGAAGCCATTTTGACTTTCAGAGCCTGGGTGATTTGGCAAAATAGGGCTATTAGGAGGTGACTGTCTTGTAACCAAGCCAATTTTAGTGCAGCTCTGGAAGCTCTACACTGATGTAACCATGACATGGACCTAAGGAAACCACCCTATCTCCTTGCAACACTTTTCTGCCTATTAGCTAGACAATAAATTTTTAAAAGTATTCTATTTCTTTGCATAGAGGTCAGATATCTAAAGCCAAGATGATGTTTAAAACCAGAACAGACACTTCTTGGTTAAAGCACTAAAAATATAAGAAAATGAACATACCTTTACATCCACCATTGTAAAGGAATATGCAGGGCTGCCAGGGCTTCCATCACCTCCATGGTGTGGCTCTCTGAAAAGAGGGGTGCTTAGTTGTAGGTGGTGCTAAAAGAGCCTTTCTGGGCGCTTGCATAGGCAAAGGATGGACGAGACAATCGATCTGCTTGGATTTAAAAAGACAGATTTATGAAGAATAATTGCCTTCCAACTTGGCAGACAAGTGTACTGCCTTGAAGGGACTCACAGCTGTGTCCTGTTCTCATGGAGTTAACTGAGCTTAGAAAAAAGCATTTGATCTATTCTTCCTGCCTTAATTCAACATAGCTGAGAACCTCCCAGGATATTTCTATTTGAATTGCAGCAGGCTTTCCATTTTGATGTGTTGGCAGTGAATATCTGTCACACTGATGGCATTTGCTACATGGAAAGTATCACCAACACTTACAGTAGACAGTAGCATATACATCACCCAAATGGCTGACTGTGTGTTGTAGGAAAAGCAAGATGGGCTACCTTAGACTATTAATGCAGGTTGCCTTGAGCAACACGAGTTCTGCAGCCAGAATCCCAGATTTTCTACCATTTCTGAGCTAGATTGACAGCTGGCATTTAGCTTCATTTAAAGCTAAGCCACAAATTAAGTACATAACAAATAGATCCTGCAGCAGCACCACTCGTTCATAACAACCTTCCAAACTTCATCTATCATTTCCTGGAACTCTGTGCAAAGATGTCTGGCTCTCACCTTTTAAAAAGACAGATTTTTAAATTTCATATTTGCTCAGTACTTGAACACAGCTGGAAAATTCCTGCAAAACCTTCTTCCCAGGGAAGAGGAGGAGGCAAAATCCCCTGCAGGAGATCTTGAAAAGTGACCACAGAATTAAATGAGTAATACAAAAACAATGAGACTAGAAGAAGAAAGAAAAGTAAATTTCATCTCCAAACTAAAGCTTTTTTTCCTTCTCTCTTTTTTCCTTTTCTCGACACAATGTTGCTTCATTAGGTCTATGTTGATGGTATCAGCACTGAAACCAGCATTTATAGAAATGTGATGCAGCCAGCAGGAGAACCAGTTTGCAAACCCTCTCAAGCGTTACCTATCTGCCCTGACTCAGACTTCAAAGCTCATAATTTATGTTCTTTTATTTATATGAAGAACATGAGTAAAGTTATAGAATCATATTTCCAAGGTAGATTGTTAGTACTCAAAGAAAATGTCCCATGGAAACTATCTTCAGGAAAGTGTTACTTAGGGATGAATCCTCAGTTGTCTGGGTATGTTGAGCACATTACTTCTTCACTGAAAATGTGTCCCGAGGCAGGTTTCTCTAATGCCCATAGTGCTACACACCATATCTGTAAGGCACTGAGGGATGGAGAGGGACCAAGACATTGCCCAGGCCCATATTAGGACTCTGGTCATGCCAGCTTCTCCCTTCACTCTGCAGGAAGGAAACCCTGAGCTTGGTCCCAGCTGGGGACTGAGACTGAAGGGGACAGGGCCAAGGAACTGCTCTGTTTTAGTCTCAGTCCAAGTGCAGGTGAGGCAGCACTCAATATGAAATTTACATTAATATATTGTTAACATTAAATTGTTACATTATGGTTTTCTGCTAAGTCCAGTATTTGAGGGTTTTAAAACCTGCCCAGTTTTAAAAGTAAGACCCCCAACACACTTCTTTGTATTGATATGGTGATCAAAAAGGACAGTTTAGGCCATCTCTGCCAGAAAAACATTGCCCTGGAGGGAAACTTTTCAGTCTTGCTTGAAATATCCCTTCATTTCCCAAAATGAGAGGCCATCCAAAGGTCTGTTTCATGACCTGCATATTCAATTTCTTCTGGCACTTACAAGACATGCATGTAGTAAATGCATGCAGATCTCAAACAAGGCTTCAGGAAAAATTTCCAAATGAGTAAATTCAATTAACTGAGCTTGCTCTTCCAATTCATTATTTTTTTAACAGTCTACAAACAACCATTCAGTGACCATGGGGTGGTTCGTATTGCATCCCATCAAAGTGGTCAAACTCAGGATGTAATTGTCAGCACAGGAGAGGTTCCTTCCCTGGAGGAATGTCTTAACTGCACTCAAGAGAGGTCTGAGAGCCAACAGCCCCTCAACTGCTGCTCTGGGGGTCTCCTGGCCCTCCTTCCCCTACAAGGGTGCACCTGATCTCCCTGCAAGGTGAATCGTCTTCCACAAAACCTCCTCAGTTGCTCAGTTGGGTTTGAGAGCACTGATCTCGTATTGGAAATGTATTGCTCTTGCAAACGTTACCTCCAGAAAATACTTTGCAGAGATTCAAGGCTACTTCTTCAAGCCAAGCCTGCATCAGTCATTTACAACTGAAACACTGCTGCTCACATCTCCCTGGCACTGAATGAAAGCACAAAGCACTCCACCCCCCCCCCCCCCCCCCCACCCAGCCCTCCTCCCTTCATGACTCAGCTGCATCCCTCACTTTGCCAGCTTTTCACTTCTTCTCCCAGCCAAGGTACCATGCTCAGTCTGTGCTCCAGCTGCAGGACTGTCACTTTCCTGTGATCAATGCCCTGTGGCTACCCACTAATTTTAATACCTGCCTTGTCCTTTAATTATGTCTCTGCATCAACCCTGCTCAAATGCTCAAACCCTTCACAGTCCTTTCCTCGAGGAGAAAAGCAGACCCTTAACCCAGATGGCAATAAGTGCTAGGGTTCAGCATATATGGGGAATGGATCACTTCAGGTTTAGCATAGAAACACACAGAGCTCTGTTTTCTGCTGTCAGGGTTAATACAAAAGGTATTAAATTCAGTATATCCTGTCTCCTGTACTTCTCTCCTTCGAAGTGTCACGCATCCTGCAGCATGATGTGCTCTGCCAGTTCTCTTGATGGAGCTTGGAAAAGCAATTCATTCCTTAGCTGATATTATACAAGATATTAGAGTGTTCTGAAACATGTCTGCCAGCATTTTGATGGTATTGTTCGAACGCTATCACTAGAGACTAGTCTGCTTAATATGGCAGCAGTGTTCCTCTGTGGTGACTTGTCCCACACAGTGACTGAGGAGACCCTGTACTGAAATGTCTCAGTGCTTTTCTGCTTCCCTCTGATGCCCTAGCCCATCATCTCTTTTGTGTATGAGGCACATAAATCACCTCTATTCTCCACCCCAAAGCAGTCCTTACCCCACCGGGCTGCTTCGATCTATGAATGCCTTCAAATTCACCTCATGGAGCTGACAGCAAACCCTTGCCTTCTATGTAGGAAGACATTCACATTTTATGTGAATTTATCGATTATGATGTTATTTCCAGTCCGTTTGTTGGGGAAGATGCTGAAGAAACTCACCCATCCTGAATTTGATCTTAGAAGGTCATATGTTCCATTGATTACAAACCCACCTGCCTCCCCATGTCTTATCTTGCTTCATATCCCAGCTCCTTACTGTGCTTTTTTGCTCTGCTCCTGTTCCCACCATCCAGATTACCCTGTCTATCCCTACATCTGTTCTCCACTCACTAGTCTGTCTCCACCTGCTTTTCACAGCTTTGCCTTATGCATCCATATGCTTGAACTGCAAGGGTGGCATTCCTTCATCCTTGGCTCCAATGCCCAATTACAGAGGAAGAGTTCCTGAGACTATCTTGGGCTGGAGCCCTAAGTCCGGAGATGAAATCATCTGAGAACTTACCCTCAGCACCATATATCTAAAGCGTGAGTGAAATAGTGAAATTTTTTTTGTGTCTTGGCCAGATTTGAGGAGAGGGAAAAATGAAAACTGATCCAGTTGCAAATCAAACCCTCCCGCTGAGCTTCATTTCCTGCTCCAAAATGAGGCACTGCAGTTCAGGCTAAAGAGCTCCAAGAATTCTGACTTAAGGAAATTAAACTGGTTTGTGTCTGGCTTTTTCCAAATTTGATGGATCAAATTTGCTGAAGCTTGCAAAGCCACCAACCTCTGGGATAGGTAGTATAATATGTAATTCATTTGGATTCAATCTTATTTGACAAGGCAGAATCAACTGAAAACAGGAGTTGAGAATGGAAATTGTTTAGTAATTCTAAATTCACACAGCTGTGAAAATTTAAATGTTCTTCTCCTCCAAGAGTCTGGAAGTACAGAGAAAAGGTAATGAAATACAAGTTACTAGTAATAATCTTCATCTTTAGTAAAATAAAAGATTAGACACTAAACAAGGTTTATCTCAAGTGCCCTAAAAAAAGAGTCAAATTTGGGTACCAGCAGTCATCTTTAGCCCCTTTAAAATGCCCACTTACAGTTATTGAAAGACAAAAAAATGAAAGATTGAGTTAGAAGCTGATGGAAGCTCTTCCATGGTCATGTGTTACAGCTCCAGGATCCCATGCTCAGTTACCCACAAAAGGTGTTTCTCTGTATTACCCTGCACCATACTGCAGAACATGATGTTTTCGAGTAATTTGGGCCTTTCATGGCTTTAGTTTACCCTCATTTAAAGGGGGTTCTCACCTCAAAGCAAAGCTGACATTTGTTCTCATTTGTTGATGGCAATTACACATTCACCCAGCATTCAACAGAGCAGACACCCAAAAGTTGCCCTCTGAATTCTACAACAATATGAATCAGCAGTATCACTGCTCTGTCACCAGCACAGCTTTCCCCCAGCTCGCTCTTTCCATCTCCACGGTTCAGGTAAAGGAGGTGCCATTAGTCCCTCTCCAGCAGCAGCAATAGCTGCACTCTCTAGCTCCATTCCCACCCTAATCCCAATGCTGCAGGATGCTTTTCCCAACCCAGTCTTCTTTCATGTGCAGACAGAGACAATGGTTTCTGGACAAGAGTGGGAGCTCTGTCTTCCACTTAGTGAGTACCTGCAGCTCCTTTCCAGGGGAGGCCAGGGCACTGGCTTTTCTGGATTTCGGGATCCACTCTACCCATCCATCTATGGTAAATGAAGAAAACCCAATACCTCTGGGTTACCAATCTGCTGGACCTTCTTTCAGCTTTTTATGCAAACCTTTCTCCTTGAAGATCACAAGTTGCTGAACCTCTTTGCACAGCACAGTCCCTGGGCAGGCAGCTTCATCCCACCACCCTCATCCTCAGGCACACGCTTTCTCCAGCTGCCGTCACAGCCTTGGAGAGGACTCCAGCACTGCAGAGGCCCCTTTGCCACTCTGCCTTCATGACATCATCCTTACTGGCATCACTGTGGCGAGTCGAGGTGTTGCTGTCTCTGACAATAGACCCTTGCAAACACGCAGTTTCAAACAGCCAAGCAGGGTCAGCCACAGACAGCCTCCTGCAGACCCTCATGGAGTTATAAAACTCACACAGCGTGACCACAATACCTATACAGCACATTAGCCACATCTTCCACTGCGCAAAATTTTAACACAGAGAGCCAGAGATCACCTTCAGTCATTTACCACAAAGAATGACATAAAAGTCAAAGAGAAAATACAGCTGCAAGTTTCAGTAACTCAGAAGAAAATATGCTTTTTCAAGACTCCATACATATATCTTCTCACATTATATAAAATTAATTTCCGTATCAGACAAAGCCAAAGAATTATTAGGATGAAAGGTCACTTAAAATGATCTGTGTTACTGATTTTATCAGCCACTACTTACAGCTTTAAAAAAGTCAATGCCATCTAATAGTGTCCATATTTCATCTCTTGAGAAATCTAATACTCTCAGAAAGGAAGCAATATCAGACTGCATGGTCAGTCTTATGTGGAAATACAATTCTGAGAAACAATAAGAGAAAGAAAATCATGGAACCTAGATAATATGCTGCATTTATACACAGAAGGGGAGAAGAGGAAAGAAAGAAACAAAATTATTGTGATGGATAGTGACAGCATCCTGCAAATAATGCAGATGCCAACATAAGATATCCTTTATTTCTGGAGCTGGTAATGAAAGAGATGAAGATTACTGCAATGTCACTCCAATACTATGAGAGCACTGTAAATCCTGTCAATAATCCCAGTTACAGAGCAGCGTGTGCATGCAGAAGGTATCGGTTTCTGAAATTCAGGAGTGCAACAGTAGATGTCCCATATTAACATCTCTTTTTCCCAAGTTTTATGTTGTGCACCTCCACCCATACGCTGCTGTTGACCCTGTGGTAGCATCCAGATGCCCTGACTTGGGGTCCTGTTGTGTGAGAAGCTGCAGTTCCAGCTGGCAAAGGCTGCGGCTGCTCCCAGCAGGTACCAACGCGTGGGTGAAGGGCAGGCAGACACACACAGAGCCTAGGCAGCAAGAGAATCCTGAAAAAGGAGCATGTCTTTTCTTCATTCAAACATACTCATAAAGGTAAGCACAAGGAAACCTAACTAGATTTATCTAATAGCAATGAAAATCTCTCTCTAAGGGATAATCTTACCTCTCAATTGGCAGCATTTGTGGCAGAGCTTGCTTACTCCCTCACCTAGTCCAAGGCACGATCATGTTCACTTCCATTAACTGTATCAAGTGGCAATAAAAGCAGAGTAAAAGAGGTGCTTCTGCCTCCTGTCAGAAGGAATGCAACTATAGCACATCAGGGCATCATACGTGGAACGACAGACCATGTTTCTGCACTACGACAGTGAGCTCAGGACTGGGCACCAAGTTGCCTCAGTTACTGGCTCCCAGCTGCTGTGGCAGATTGTCTCCTTTGGTGCGGACACAGATACCTGAGGCCTTTTTTCACCCTTGCAAAGCACTTCACCTTGTCATCCCCAAGGGCCAAGCCATGTGCAGTGTGGCCAGCCTGGTCCCTTTGCTAGCAGCTGTCCCCTCCCTGCCACCAGCTGCCAGGGCTGGGAGAGCTGGGCACGGGAAGTGTTTCCAGCGGTGCTCCTACCACAGCTGCGATTCCACCTGTGCCCACATTCATTCACATGTCCTCATGCACTTGCAATTATCCAATTATCCCTTCCTGCAGCCTGGTGGGCGTTGCCCCCAGCAAAGGGCATGGTCCTTTCTGAACTGCTCCAAGCCACCCAGGCAGGGAGAACCTGCACAGAAGTCTAGTTGTTACCTCTTATTTTATCCCATTCCATTACTTGTTGCTGTTTTGCATTAAGAGATATTTTTTTCTCCTCCTCATTTCATATTTTGAAAAAATCAGCTTTGCCAGTGTTCTGCTACCTGACCTATTGCAGGAACACTGCATTAACTCAGGGGGCAATGCTACCAACACAAGGCTTGTTTTCAAGCTGGTAACAGCATTACAGGTGTTTTGCTTTGGCAAGCTTAGCACATGAGATTTCAGCATTTAACACCCTTCCTTTACATTGTAGTTCTAGTCACATTTTCTTTGCTTAAAAGGTAGGGTATTTTTTGCTTTTACATGTTTAATCTGCTTTTTAAGAGAAGCTCCATCTCCTTGATCTGGTCTATCCACAAAAATACCACAGTCAAAAGAAACCTGCCTGATTGTACTACATAACTGATGTGGGGTGAGAACATCTGCTCTCAAGTTCTGCCTCAAATCAGCAATTGAGATACTATCTCCCTAACCAGCCAGTCTCTTATATTTTGCTTAAGCTATATATGACAAAAACAAGTCAGCTGACTCCCTGAAACTTTTAAATTATTATCTACATATGCATCTTATGATCAAATCTAACTTATCTTATCTGAATGCTTACCACAGTGCCTTGTTATCCCAACTTAAATCTAGTTAGGAATGTTATTCACAATTGTTATTTAAGTAGGAATCCACTCCTACAATTACCTGTCTGATCAGGACTTCAGTTCAATGGATGAATTTCATGGTCTTGCAGAATTAGGCCTTACATTATCACAATTATGTGCAGAAATTACATGACCTTGTTTTGTATTTCCCTGACATGAAATTTTGTGTTTCCCATTAGCTCCAGATTTTTATCTGATAGCACAGTGATAATTTCTTCCTGTACAGCAAATACAGTGTACTTGGCAATTATAGACTCAAAAAAGAAGCAATTATTTTGCTTACAATGCTTTATGAATTAAGTTCGCAAAGGCTGAGACAGAGGTGTCATCTCTTCTCCATATAATCTGATATTTGCATGTTGATTGAATCCTCCTCCAGGAAGGCCACCCTGTTTAGCTCATCAGAGAAGAAGCAAGAAAGCTAATTCATACTTCAAAGAGGGTAGATGAAAAAGAGCAGCCATTACCAAAATGAACAATTCCAACATGAACAATTACCATGTTTCTTTTGTATTAGAGGTAAAATACACATGTGCATAAACAAGGCCAGGCCATGGCTGTTGTCAGTGGGCCTCCTTTGCAGTCAATGGGTTTAAGTGGATTTGTTCTGGCTGGGAATCAGATCAGTGCTGAAAGAGTCCAGGAGGAGCCTATGGAAATTAAGGAAGCTCTCAGTGCCAGACCTCACCCGGCAGAATCAGTGGCATTTGATGGCCATTTGCATGTCACTACCAAGGTCCCTAAAAATCAAAATTTGCCCAAGTTCAAGGTGTCAGAGGCATTACCAAGAAGGGAATACCTGGTTTGTTCCAAATCAGGAGACCTCTGTTATCAGTAACTAAGTTTAGCTGGAATAGGTGCTAAATCGCATCAAGATTTAGCCAGAATATACTCAAGTACCCAGCCATTTGCCTTTATTTTAACCTATTGCCATAAACCAATATTGTGTATGACTCTCTCTGGCTCTAGTGGTATCTTGCTCAGGGACTTGGAAGCAAGATTCCAAGATTAGGACACCTACAGTGGCAGCAGCTCTCTCCTGAAGGGTGGACTCTGACCACCTGCAATTTTCATCAGTTTCAACAGGTTCTGTCAGCTGTAGATTGAAACGAATTAATTTTATTCATATCTTGCATAAGTTACTTAAAATTAAAAAACAAATCATTCTTATTTTCTAGCATTCACCAAGACAAAACATTTTAAAACTTAATAAAAGATTGAGATATGTGAGGTACTGAGGACTGTGGATAAACTTTATCTGTACATCTGCCTCGCAAATTTTTATTGTAGCTCATAATTTCCTATTTTAAAATATAAGTTGAAGATTTGTTCTTTGTATGTGGCTTTTTCCCTAGGTAATTGGGATCAAGCTTTTTGTCTAAAAATACAGATACAAAGCACGATAGCAACTTAAAAATAAAAAACTTACAACAATTATTTTGGTTGTTTAGTCCTTAAATCCTTAATGAGACATGATTGCCATTGCCAAAAGTTTCTTATTTATTAACTTAGGCATTTTCTATGGTAAATTAATTGAACTGGCCACAGTAACCACAGGGTCAGTCAAGACATTGAAACCATTAAAACTGCTCTACTCACATCCCACTTCTATGAGAATGCAGAAAAGTCACACTCATTTTTTCCTATTTTGAAACAGTTTTTCAGCTTTCAATTAATTTGGCTTTGAGCTCAACTAGATGAACTTGCTGAAAAAATCCCCAATGCAGAATTCCTGCTGAGATGAAATAGCTGTAAAAGTGTCTTATTTTGACAAAAAATACCCCTTGTTTCAGATGCTTGTGGTGGCTTTTATGAGCTTTATGATCTTACTTTTCCTAGCTTTGAAAATAAGCAATGTCATTCTTAAATAGTCTATTTAATTTATATCAACTTAAATTCTCAGCTATTATAACAAGTTCTGCCCTAATAAAATTTTCATAATTTCATATCTCAAAACAGATCTTTTGTTTCATTATTTGCTTCTTTAAAAAATCTGGTTTAAATAAATATCTTCTGTTTCTAAAACAACATAATATTGTATAATGGCAAATTAAATTCAATGTGGATAAATAGACAAGAGAAGAACAGCTCTTGCTTTACTTCCATGATAGTGGTTTCTGAACAATCCATTACTACTCAGGAAAAGGATGCTAAAGTTATAATAGATGTAATGGGCTGTAAAGAGGTTGAATAATGATATCAAAAAATGTTGCTGCTGACACAGAGTTACTTAGAACAAAAAAAAATTTTGAAGAATTTCAGAAGGACCTCACTGAGCAGCACTTGGGCAGCAAGCTGGTAGGTAATTAATGGAAAAATACATAGTGACACACATGGAAAAAATCTAATCCTGCCTAAGATGAATTTTAAATTATTTTTTCCATATTGTTAATAGATGGGATAGTTTTGAAAAATTCAGCACAGTTGCAGTTAGAAGTAGTGATAATAAAAATAAGGAGAGAAGCAAAGAACAGTAAAGAAATTGTCCTTGTGGTGCTGGGGTCATGCAGAGAACATCTCCAGGTCACGGTGTGTGGGTCAGGTGCCCTCCACCTCCAGCAGCATTGATGAGCTGGGAGGGACACAGGGCAGGGCAGCGAAGGTTCAAGACACTGGTCATCTTCAGGCCAGTGAGACAATAGATCAGAGGCACCACAGAGAGCTCCAAAGTTCAGGTGGGACAGAGAAGACAAGCAGAATGACAATTTCTCAGCCTGCCTCCTATCAGTTTTATTCAATGCTCTCCAGCTGGACAAAATTTTGAGAGTGCAGAAAATACCTGATTACACAACATCTCTAGAGCGCCTTGCCACAGGTTACAAAAAGCTTGTGGATGCAAAAAACAGAGTTACACAAATCTGGAGGAGGACAGGAGCCCACTGAAGAGTATCAGCCTGGAGAAATACCACCTGTGTCTCTCAACAGATGGGAGGTGCAGATGGAAAGAAGGTGTGAACATGTTACCACACGTTGACTCTTTTGCTTCACTCTTCTATAACTTTGAAAATAACCATGTTTCTGGGAAGGGCTGGATCATCACCTAGGCAGGTTTATGCATTTGAGCAATTCCTTGTGCCTGAAACTGTAACCTATATTGTGCTATTATTTTTCATGTTTTACCAGGCAAATCCATTCTCTAAGTATGATACCAGCATCATGCAGATACTGGTGACATCTCAGAAATTAAATAGGAAATACTTCTAATGGAGAAGCAAGCAATATTTACTTTTCATTTCTATTTAATATGTTTAATTCTGGTATTGCAGATAACAAAATCTGTGAAGGTGCTTAAGCATTTGCAATTGCTGAATGATTTCAGAAAGTAATCAGAAAACTGAATATATTATTCTGATAGCTGCAATAGGAAGAAAAGATTCAGTTATCAAACAAGTCATAAAAGATTCAAGTATCCTTGACCACTGCCTGCCTCCCTCGCACAAAACACATTTCAGTATCTCCACAGATCAGAAAATAACCCTGATACTCAGCATCCAAATGGGACCTCTGCAGCTTGACTGGAACTCTACCCACATATGGTATTTAAATTTCCAAACTGACAGCAACTTAGAAGGAACTTAAAACAACAGAAACCCAACACTGCCTTTCACCTACCCAGGCATTGATATTAACCAACTGGACAGCACTACATAAGAAGAGCTTTTAGCCATAAGAACTTAACCTAGCAATATTACCATGGGTTTGCATCTTTAAATTAGTGAGCTATTTCTACACCTTACCACAACAAGCACTGGGACACTTTGCTGCTTAAGGATTTGCAGAGTTATAAGTGCAGCTGGAGACACAAGAAGATCTTTCATATCTAGGTCTCATTATTTTTAAAGAATGTGATAACCTAGTCTTGACTGACAAAAGTGTTTTCATCCAGCCTCTTGGGATAGTGTGGCCAGCAGCAGCCCTGGCTGTCTCCAGCTGCAGTGGAGGAGGGCTGGGAAGGCTGCCAAAGCCTGCAGCTGTTCACTGGATGTGACAGGAGGGCATGATGAGCAGAGGCCAGCTAAAGATGGCAAAGAGAGAGGGTAAGGCACAAAAAGGAGTGTCCTGGTCTCTCAATTTTTTCTCATTCAAGAGCTCATTCACAACGTTAATGATATCACCAGGCTCATATTTAGCCCTTTGTTTCATCAGTTCTCAAACACTTTGTGTAGAGAGGCAGAGCCACATTTCCTCCAGTCCATCTTCTGCCAGTGCATTGCACCACCCTGCACCACCCAGGCATTCAGCGACAGCCCAACTTCACATCTTACTTTCTTAAAGACTTGTGCTAAGAACATCTGCCAGGAACAAAACCAGTGTTTATCCAGCAGGTTTCAAGAGCCAAAAGGTTCCCAATTTAAATCTTCCCAAGGGTTTCCCTCCCCACAAAATTAGTGTTTTGCTGTCAGGGAAACAGACACTGAGCACTGATCCCTGCACTTTGGTCTGAAAAAACAAGAATCACTTGCCTCAAACCAATTCAGATGAACTAGACTGACCACCACTGGACACAGTTCAGATGTTAATTATGTGGGGGTTGACAGATGGGAAGAAAAACATTTTGTTCCCCTTCTTTGCCATGACCTTGCTTTCCTGGCAGGTTGGGAAAGGGGGCCCTGGGACAGCTGGGATATGAGGGAGCTGGTGCATGTGGCCCCCAAGGAGAGCAGGAAAGGGATGTTCATGGCATACCCAGTTCCAGAACAGAAGTCAAACAGCTGAATGATGCCTCTGAAAGCTTCAGAGTAGCCAGATTGAGGAGGGATTTTCCAGGTAGCCCAGCAAAGAGTCACTCAGAGAAGCCTTTGCATGAAACCAGATGGCCCTAAAGAGTCCCTGTCTGTGGGACCATGCCATGAGAGCTGACCCAAACATGCAGACAGATAACCCCAGCCCAGAGAAGCTGCTTCCTGGCTCCGGACCAAGACAATGCCCCCTAAAATTTCTTAGTTAAATGTAGATGGCAGAATCTACATCTACAGAATCTGCATAAAACCAAACCCTTAACCAGACAAAGGTCCTTTATCTCCAAGAGTACTGTGCATATACTGTAGTGAAAACAGATGCTGTTTACACTATTATTAAAAACCTGATTGTTGTCAACAAGCCTGATGAGCAAAAAAGACCCCAAGCAACTTAAATATTACAGGTAGAGAAAATGCTTTTCTGGGTATATTTTTGAACATGCTGGTGCAGTAGAAACAAGACCCTTGCCCAGGAGCCTACAGCATCTTTCCTGTTGCCAGTGAAACATTCCCACCTTTGAAAGAATTTCAAGTAGCCATGATCAGCCCCGCCACCAGCCGTGGCTGAGAATGGATGTTTGGGAACCCATCTTCAAACCTGGTGAAAACCAGTGTGGGGTGCAGTGGAGCCAGTGGATTTGACTGTTCTTCATCTTGCAGAATTGGACTCCCACTGACAGCGTATTTGATAGATTGCCAACAAAAGTGGAGTCATCCCAGCAAATGATGATCTCTGCATATCATTTGAATTCCAAAAGGCCTGCTTCTTCCCAATAACAACAGTCAGCAACAGGATGGTAGCTCTGAAATATTGAATGATTACAAATAATATTCTGATTCACAAAATATCTTTAATCCAAAAGGGTCGTTATAATTAAAATTACCATGAAATGACAGTCTAGCCTATAGCACCATAGTCTTGGTTTGCTCCCCACTTTAAAGCCCCAATGAAGTTCTTGAAGGAAATAGTGATTCACAGTCCTCATTTACTATTCTGTGCCAGAATTTCACTAATAATTAATAGTATTACTGTAGCAGTGTCCTATTATACAAATTATTTCACATGCACAGAAGAACACAATTGCCAGCTTTGGCAAATAGGAAGCAAAGGATCCACATCTCATAAACAGAGAAAATTTAGATCCAAATGCTTAAGTCACACTGAAGTTAACCAGAAATTATCACTACAAGTGGAGTCAGGCTTATAAAGTTATCTTTAGTGACATAGACCTACCTGACTTAGAAAAAAAGTCTGTGACAAAGATAGGAACTGAAGTCTCTGATTTAAGTCCAAGGTTTTAAGGACTTGGCAGCACAAATCCACAGCACAAGAGGTACTTGGTGCTTATTTGACCAGAAATGTTCACTCTTTCCTTCCTGGGGTAGAAGCTCCAGTTCTAGCCCCTGATGTTCCCATCTGCTGCTAGAGCAGCCAAGCCCAGGGGTTTTAACAATGTCATAGAAGCAGAAGGGACACCCAGGAGCTGGCCCAGGTTGACCATTCATCCCAAAGGCAGTCCTAGGAATCAAGCCAACACAGCCTGGCTTTCTAAATAACACAAGGAATCTGTGGCTTATGTGGAGAATAAGAATTGGGAAAAAATTTTATTTGTTTCCACTGAGATTATTTTTGTATCCCAAGTCCCATAGAGAAGCCCTGTCACTTTACAAGAATGGAGAGTAAATATAAACATAGAGATAGAGGAAAGAATTCAACATGTACAAGCTGGAGTAGGGTGTAAAGACACCTTCAGGGAGGCACAAGAGCTGGAGAACTTTGGGAAGGCCAGTGAGATTTTCAGTGTGGAACGTCACAGGACCACCACTGAAGGACTCCCACTGGACATGGGAAAAGCCATTGAAGCTGCTGCCATGACTGGCAGTGCTTTAGTGGGAGCAGTGCACATATGAATAGCACTGTACATATGAAAAGATATGGCCAGGATTTAGCTCTATTGGGAAGAAGTGAGGTAGAACCTGGGTAATTTTCATTAATTCAGGGATCTTCTATCTCTCATTATACCAAGGCACGCACTAGTAAACCATTCACTGTGAATAAAACTTTTTTCATCCAAATTGAAAATAAAAAAAATCCTGTAAACCTTCCATAATTTGCTATAGAAGAACCTGCCTATTTTGTGATCCTATTCATTTTGGCAAGTGCTGAATTCAAGAGTTATGCTGATGTAGAAACCTTAACCAGTTTAATCTTCCTGTGAGTCGGAGGATCTTTGATACAGCATGTCTACATTAAGAAGACTGTTATTATATTTTGCCTCTCAACTTAATTAAAATCTCTTTTTATGAAATGCTGCATTTGTAACTACTTTCCCCTTCCTGAAATGAGCCATCTTGTCTGGTACAGTAATTACAACAACATTATTGAATCTGTATTCATAGGCTGTTTTTAAAATAGCTCCCATTTCTGAATAAAGACTAAAGATGTTGGTGGGTAGAAATGCTGATAAGATGGGTCTCTGTGGCTACATTCAGTCATGGATCACACAGCACATCCCTTAACAGGAACAGAAATTGTAAACCACCAAAGGATGACGCCCCCAAAGTTTGCATTAGAACAACACTGTTCTCAGCTCTGCCAAGCAGCCACCATCCCCAGAAGCACAATAGGATACAGCCAACCACTTTTTTCCAGCTGGAAGTTATCGTTAAAATCCATCAATTCAAGCTGGAAACTGAAGGGGCTACATTGGTGAGACGCTCCAGGGCCAACCACCCATGGCAGCTCTGCAACTGACTGACAGCACAACCACAAGTGGCTTACTTCATCTCCTTGTTCAAGACTTTCCTCTCCAGTATTTGCTCCACATTTCATTGCATGAGGAAACTGAAGACGTTTTCTTGTGGAAGAGAGTGAACTAGTTTTCCAAAACCTGCAAGCTACACCCACAAACAACTGTTGACGTTAAGAAGGCATGGTGCCTTTAAAATGTCATTCTGGAAGTCTGGAGATTTCCATTTCAATGTTTTAGAGAATTTAATAAAGGAAAAATTAGTTTAAAAAGGAGCAGCACATTTTACTTGAAAACTTTTGACCCAGTTCTTCTCTGAGAAAATTTTGATTGGTTGTCTTCATCAGTTTCTCAAGTTTAGGCAGGTTACAAAAAAACCTCAGGATTTCAAAGACACCAACAGAACACATTACAAAAACTTTAATGTAAAGAAGCAAGAATTTGTCTGATATAAATCTGCAGCTGTCAGATTCAACTGACATGGATGGAAAAAATGATCAGTGCTTAGAGAAATTGTTTTAAAAATAATTTCAAATTCCCCGGCCAAATAGTTGAGGAAGAAAATTTATTCCTTTTCTGGAAAAACTGTTGTTGGCCTGCAGTAACTGAATCAAAACCTAGAAATCCTGAATGATCTTTAATTGGCTCAGCATTATCAGGCCTTTAACAGAATGCTAACTGCTCACCCCTCAGCCACAGCTACATACACATATACGGAAGACTTTTCATCTTCTTTGATGCAGTATTGCAAGTAAGGAGGGTAGAAATGCCTGGCATTTCAACCCTGCCATCTCAGATCAGCACCAGAATGTAACATCACCCCAGTGAGGAAAGAGAAAGGAACATTTATAACAGAATCACACTGTCAAAATTGAAACAGGAGTCACCTCAAGCCGTGAACTGGGTTTGTTATGGTTTCCAATTATCATTTGAATTATTCTTCCACATCTCTTTTCCATATTTCCAAGACTGCAACTGCTCTGTTCTTTAAGAACAGTGTTTTCAAAAGGAGCCCAGATGACCACAGTAACCACTCATATACAGGAATGTCAGCTCAGATTTGTACAAGAATGCCAACTTACATTAAGTGCAGTACATTTAAGAGCTTAAATCCTGCTGAAGATGGCAAAACGAGGAGCTTTACTGAGCTGGATGTGGTCCCAGAAGGTTTTAGTAATACATGGAAATGGATTTTCAGCAAAAGCAACGGAGAAAGCTCAAAATGTGGTGTTCCTCTGGGAGATTTTGTCTGGGCTTTGTTTCCCTTTCTTTCCTCATTATTAAATGGTTCAGGGAAGACCCTACACAGGTCTTTCAGAAAGTACCCTTCATACAGACCTAAGTAGAATCTTGTCCACTGAGCTGACAACCTGCATCTTCAGTAGATAATCCTTTTTGCTCTGCACAGTATATGCAGTGGTCAGGAGGGCAAAGGACACCCTCAGTGTGCAGAACAAGTTGCGACACTTTAGGACATATTGTGCTTGACATGGGAAAACAATGTGGAAGGACCTAGAGGGAAAAAATCTCTCCATAATGCTGCAGCATGCTGCCTGGTACAACATGAAAACTTGGACACTGGAATATAATTTTCTAAAATACACAATGATGAAATATACAAATTTGGCCTGAGTTTTTAGAAACTCTGCTCATTTTGGCCAGCTTCCACTTGGTATATCTCAATAAACCATGAGAAAAGTCCCCAGATTCCCAGTGACAGAGCATAATGACCACAGGGCATGCAGAATGTGTACACTAGGAAGAGTCCTTTTCACCAAGGCACAGTGAAACCATTCCCTCTCCCAGCTCAAAGCAGCCATGCTCTGCTGCTGTGCATCTTTATGCTGTTGTTAAGTGGTATGTGGAGTGAAACCCTGCAGTGGCAAAGCGCTGGTTCACCACAAAACAGTACAAACTAAAAGGTGGATCTCAAAACCAATCAGAGAGTGTCAACTCTGAGACTTTGTTTCACATGCAAAATAAGATTGTATGCAGCAAAAATCAACTTTCAGGTAAGATGTCAGCCAGTATTTTCCTTGCCATCCATGACCTTGCAGGGCAGGTGATTAAAGGAATGGAGTACGTCTCCGATAAAGAAAGGCTGAAAGGGTTGTGATTGTTCAGCCTGAAGAGAAGGTCCTGGTGTGATCTTATTGCAGCCTTCCAGAACCCAAAGGGGGCCTACAAGAGAATTGGAGGTCTTTTTAAAAGTGCATGCAGTGATAGGACAAGAGGGAATGGCTTCAAATTGAAAGAGAGTAGGTTTAGGTTGGATGTTGGGAAGAAATTCTTTACTGTGAATGTGATGAGGCAGTGGAACATGTTGCCCAGAAAAGTCGTGGATGCCAATTCCTGGACGAGTTCAAGACCAGGCTGGATGGGGCTTAGAGCAACCTGGTCTAGTGAAAGGTGTCCTTGCCCATGGTGGGGGGGTTGTAAATGGGTGATCTTCCAATCCAGGCTGTTCTGTGTTTCTATGATTCTATCCCAGCCTCTGGGCTAAACTTTGGTCTCCTCATCAAGGCTCTTCATTTGCAGCGTGTCCTGTGCAGTCCCTCTGATCCCTAAGGAGAAGTCTCTCTTCTCTGAATCCAGTTGGAAGCGTGCTTATCTCAGTAGTTGCCTGGTCTCTTTGGCCACTCCTGGCTCTCTGTGAGGCTGTGTTGGAAACACATCTTCCTTCCCTGGGTGCAGGCATGCAGTCCTTTTTCAAAATACAGTCCCCACCTCACCCAGGATCAGCAGCCAGAAGAAGGTAACCTGGGGGGCATTCCTGGTGCCTGGTTTTTCCCTGCTGACAGCACACAGAATTGAGCACATGAAGATACAAATCAGAGAGCACGTGCATATTCCCCTGCCTGTGGCCGAGCTCTCAGGAGCAGTGAGCCGGCTCTCCCTGCCTGCCATCTGACAACAAAAATGCTTTTTAGACAGGTTTCTATGGGAACAAGGCTAAATGCTTCCACACTTTCTTCTTGTCTCCTTCTAATAACTTCTGAACCCTTTGGCTCATCCCAGCCAGAAGCTGACAGAGGAAGAGACAAAATGCAGAGATATTCTAGTTCCTCAAGTATCATAAGCACAAGGGCTGAGCAAGTAGTGGAGAGAGAAAACATGCTGTAAGTGCCTTGACAAATGGAAAAGCTGTAGTCCAAGCCAAAGCTCAATGCCAGCTACATGAGCCTTTTTATGAGGCCCCTTTGTTCCCTAAGGATAAGACATCCCCTGGGCCAGGGGGCAACTGGCAGACAAGCACACTGGAAAGTGGCTTCATCCGTACCTGTGCACACAAAATTGCTTGTTTCTTCTTATCATCCAGTAGGTAGAAATATAAATAGTACTTGATTCTGGAAATCCTGAGGGATGAAAGATCAGTCTGAGTGTCACATACTGCTGGACAGAGTTTCTCCTCTGTTTTTAACCCCTGCTTTTCCTCAAGATTTTTATTCAAATTTTTGAATTCTGTTTTCTATAGCAGTATCAACATTTGCAAGCAAACTTGCATGCACACATCCTTTCTTTTGCTATAGTTATATGACCAAATGGTTAAAACTGGTAACATCAGGATGAAAATCTGTATGTTGTTCCTGTTCCTATACTGTAAACCTAGCTCCAGCTGATTTGAAAATTTTATCATAGTCTGTAATGGGCTTAGAATTGCAGTTCTGCTGTATAAGGTTCAGCAGTATTCACAGTTACTGCTTTGGAAATTGCAGAATTTAATCCCAAATGAAATAAATGTCATTACAAACTGCTATAGAAATAAATTTGACTTCACACAAAGGTTTCTAATTTTACCAACAGACAAAATCTTATTTTCAGGTGAGTGAGCCATGTCATAAAGAAGATAGAAGGTCATACTGAGGGCTTTTTTAAACTGTGTTGTTCACCTGGGGATGCTACAAAGGAATAAGGACAGGGCGTAAGTGGTGTTTTCCCCTATGGCAGGTTCTCAGCTGACAGAACAACTAGAGCGTAACTGAACAAAGGCATAAAAGATGCTCTAGGACCACTGAATGTTCTGCCTGTCAGTATTTTAGTGTGTTTGAAATGAAGGATCCTTTCTACATTAAGAGAAAAATTTACCAGCTTGCCAAGCTAAAAGATTTGAGGTTTGACTGTACTGTGAACTCCTCTTGTGCTGGCCGAATGAAAGCATCCAGAGCACCAGACCCCCAGAGGTGCCCAGAGCCACAGAAATTGCAGCAGGGACTGCCTACAGCCCCCTCCATTAGCAGCCTCAGGCATAAAGACTTGCCTTTGGCTAGCCAGAGTCTAAACTGATGGCTTGTATTTTGCAGTGCTTCACTTCTTGACTGCTATTTGCACCATATGAGTTTCTGTACCAAGGCGCTGCTGCCGAAGCTGCAGGTACAGTGCTCAGAGCAGCCTTAGCAAGAGCCTTTCTCAGCCCACACACCACAATTCATGGTTCTCATCTCAGTTGTGCCATGATTCACTCCTTCTCCTGCGCCCTCCCAAGAAATTGTGTTAAGCCCTGTTGTGTATCTTGCTAAACTGTGACATCCCAGGCAGGGCAGGCTTTTATTCTTGAACCTTGATAGCAACAATAACAGTTTAGCAGGGATACACGCAGTGCACAGCAAAAACAAAGACTCCCAAAAGTTCTCCTACATTCAATCATAAGAAACAAAACCCAGTCTTTCCTTGTAAATTTTGCTATAACATTGTTACACTGGGTCACAGATGTTAGTTTCCTCCTGGCATTCTCTCTTCCCACAGTTCACATACAAACGATTCACTGAGGTCTTGAGAAATCAGCACAACATGAAACAGTATATATGAAATGTGATTTTTTTCCCTTGGATTTACTCATTTCTACAATATTATCGGAGGAATATCGCAAAACAGTCCCAGATCTATTTTTCCTTACTAGCTCATTTAAACTGTCTCTTGGGTACCCTAACCTACTTTCTGAGACTATACAACTGCCTTTCCTTGTAGCACGCTTGCTTTGCAAGTTTTCCCTTTAAAATAAGGTTGGGTATTTTACTCTCAGCTACTTTGGCTTTTGTTATCTCCTTAAATAGTACTACAGTCATTGAAATACACAATCTGTATCCTGCCTTATGTCACAACCTAAATAAAAAAAGCAGTAGGCTGGTATAAAAACATAGATGTATTGCAGCGCCAAACTGTCATTAGAGGGAGAGGAACTCAGTTCTCCTGCAGTAACATGGCAATGTTTTCTACTTCATAACCTTCCATAGTGTCTCTGCTGAAGGAAAAATAAAGCAGTACATTTTGACCTGAGAGTATGGAAAAGGTTTACATTATTCTTACTTTGAAGATAGATGAAAGTGCCTAAACAGCTGTAATTCAGAAACAACCATCTTGTAGCAGTGTTTTGCTGGTCTGATCACCTTCCCCAGACTTTCATGACCTACTGCACAAGTACTTGTTCTGTCTACCCTCCAAGAATGCCTTTTCACTAGGCTTCAGTTTATTACACTCTTCACCGCAACTGTCTTTTGCCCAGATATTTTCATCCTTTGCAACTTCCTACTTTGTTTCCTCTGGAAAACAGAATTCAACTTTTATGTAGATAGTAACAAAGATCAGGTATAAAATTTTTTCCCTTCTGCAAGTCTAATCTCTTATGAGCCAGATAATCACCAAATTTTTAATTCTGTAGCATATGAAGTAATTAGAAGAATCTTTAGTTGAAGTTTAGTTGTCAGTTGTTTTACTCAACCAAGTTACCCCTCTAAAGGAATGAAATTTTAGTGTTGAGTAGCCAATGTCATGCAAAACAAGACAGCTTTTTTAGCAACCATACTGTAGTAACTTGTGCATTAAGGATACAACCACCAGTAGAGTTTGTAGAGGTTTTCTCACTTTACACACACTGCAAGCATTCCTTAACAGTGAACAAACCAAGGCCAAGGTTTCCCTTGTCCAAATTAAACTACATAACTAAAACAAGGTTATTGACAGTTTAGGATGCACCCATTGTTAGAAAGGTTTTGCCAATATTGTGAAAGCAAACTGAGCATCTCACTGAGATGGCGAAAATGTGAGGCCTAGTCACCCCTGCAGCTTCATAAGAGAAAAATATAATATCTGGGGTGAGGATCAAGCAGAAAAGGGCAAGGAGGAGACAGGGGACATCTCACCCAGGGCCTACTGAGAAGTGAGCAGTGTGATAGGCTGCCAGGCAATTGCTATCAGACAGTGGGAATGCGCCCTCTTATGTCACAGGGGCACGTGTGTATCTGGATCCTGTGGGGCAGGAGAAATGTTAAACACTTCAGGAACTGTAGGGTATCTGCTATTTTCCAAATTCAACTAGCTGGTCATGATGGTATAGCACCTAGCTCTGTGGAGTCATCTTGTACAGTCAGGGCTCACAGACACTGGCACAAAATAAATACCACCACTTTGGGGGTGTAATAGTGCTCAGTCATGAAAGATTTCAGGATTTACAAAGCAAAAATGTCACTTAACTCAGTGGGAAGATTTTCTCGTCCAGAATTTAGTGAAAGTGAACCAGGGGCCCCAGGACTTGGAACAGCAGTTTTTAAGTAAATATGGATGCAGAAGGCCATGGAGAAGTCTCTCTAGCCCCCAGTCTCAGTGCAGAGAGGAGCTGAGAACAGGGATATAGTGGTCAAAACTTGATTTTTAAACTCTGCTAACCCTTTCAGACCTTGCCTGAAGCCATTCCCTGGCTCAATGATCATATATGGCTCTCAGCTGCATGTTTTACAGTAAGGCTGTGTATTTTGGCACAGATATGCCACATCTGTACCTGCTGACAATTCTCTACTGCAGTGTATGCCCACAGAGCTCTTCCAAGACCATGTCTGAAAAGGCTTCACTATCAGGACTGGTGTAATGTCCAACCTCTGCTTCTGTGGATGCATCATCCAAACCCCACAGGACCTACTCTGAGGAACTGGTAATTAACCTACCTCAGCTGGATGGTTGGAATTAGACCTTCTGCAAGAAAGAGCATCTCCCACTCACTATTTTATCTCCAGGTAAATGACAATATGATTTCTTTGCTCAGGAACTGGCCAGATTGTGGTTTTCAGCACCTGTATGGAGCCCATTCTCTCTCTGTAGTCTCTCAAATCCCTTTAGATCTTATCTGACCTTTTCATTTAGCAGCCTCCTAAGCAAGAGGCTTATTTCCCCTTTACTGTCATCTATAAGGAGATCTGACTTCAAATCTGCCAGCCAGGGGATCCAGGAAACAGGACATAGAAACAAGCACCAGGGGAAGGGAAGCCAACGGCATCGAGAGCAGTTGAAAAAGATGGACAATTGTGTATGAACTAAAGGAAAGGCAACCCAAGGAGGAGACATCAGGATCCCGAAATCTCCAGGGACTGTGGCAAGAAAGAGGGCTGACTGGTGATCAGGGCAATGCAATGGTTTGACAGGACATGTGGATAGCCTGGTCCAGGGGCAGTGTCCACAGGTCTCTCTCAAACACCCTTACAAGTCTGTTGAGCCATGGATCATTCTGCAGACTCATGACAGACACAGACAGGTGTGAGCACTGAGCTAGCAGGTGGATCTGATACAGTGGGTGCCCCACCCCTGGAAGTGTTCAGGGCCAGGTTGGATGGGCATCTGAACAACCTGTCTATTGGAAGGTGTCCCTGCCCATGGCAGGGGGTTCAGAACTGGATGATCTTTAAGGTCCCCCGCAACCCAAACCATTCTATGTTTCTATGATATCATGCACCCACAAGGTTTGCAGTGCCAGCCTCTGCTGTGTCTCCACCTGTAACTTGTAGTAGTACATTGCTTTGGGCTTTTTTTGTAAGCTGCCTCAGCCATCAGGCAGAGCTGGATGGTCCTTCTCTCATTGGCAGAAGGGTCTCCTTGCTGGTGGCCAACTAAATTCTTTCTCTCCAACTTTGAGTCAAGTACCAGTTTAATCTCAAACACTGACTAAAACCCTACTTCAATCTTAAATTTAAAAATCACATCAAGCTCTTTGAAAAAAACCCCAGGCCTTCATTATCATGAAGTGGGGAGTTAATCAAAGGATGTTTTACATTTTCCAGGAAAGGAACCTCTGAAGCGTTTCCACTTAACTTCCTGGAATTTAAGGAACAAGCTAATTAATTTGTGGCATGTGGAAGAACTCGAGGGCTTATTGTAAATTCTTAAAGACTCTTTAAAATGATTTAAATGTTACAAAAAGTACTGAGACACCAGCCTTGGAGACTGAAAATACTTTATTTTCTGCAGAGGGGCTTGAGTTGCCCTCTCAGCCTCAGTAAAGCAGCTAACCTGGGGTTGGAAGGCAGGTGTTCACCCTACACTGGTTCATGGTTGAACAGACATTTGCATGGACCCTTTCTCACAAACACACATATTTGTCTTGAAGCTCATCAGACTTCATTGGAAGACAAACTTTGCACTAAAGTGCTATGCTGAATTAGGTCCTTGTATGTGGCTTCTCTGTGGAGAGGAGTAAATGTCAGCAGTTATGGCTGTGATTCTCTGCCACATAAATTGAAATAATACCAGAATTAAGCCAGAATGCCATCTGCAAGAGATGATAGAAAGGTAATAAAAGCTTTGGCCTTCATCTTCAGAAGAGATGTAACTACTCAATATTTTGAGGAGCAGCTGAGCTCACTTGGTCTGCTCAGCCTGGAGGAGACTGAGGGGAGACCTCATTGCAGTTATAACTTCCTCTTGAGGAGGAGAGGAGGAGCAGACACTGATCTCTTCTCTGTAGAGAAAAGGACCTGAGGAAACAGTCTGAAATTGTGTGAAGGGAGGTTTAGGTTGAATATTAGAAGAAGGTTCTTCATCTAGAGGGTTGGGCAGTGGAACAGGCTCCCCAGGGAAGTGCTTACAGCATGAAGCCTGAGAGAATTCAGGAAGCTCTTGCACAATGCTCTCAGGCAGAGAGTGTGGTTTTTTTGGGCTGTCCTGTCCAGGGCCAGGAGCTGGACTTGATAATGCTTGTGAGACCCTTCTGACTCAGAATATTCTCAGAATATTCTGTGATTCACAGAACTACCACTGAGCAGTAGTTAAAGCCACTACAAAGGCTTTATGTTTGAATTGAGAATTCACAAGGGCACAATTTCTTTCCTGTGTTTGAGTACTTTACACCATATCTCATTTTTCTCCTCATATGAGCTGCCGTCTCCCTCCCCACTTATTGAGTTCCAGATATTCTGGCCCCTGATTTTGGAGGGATCCATCACATTAGATGGATGTGAAAACAGCTGGCTCTTCTGACTGAGTCGAAGGACGCCTCCTCGCTCTTTAGCAAGAGTAAGCAAAGGTAAGTGACTATAACACAGCAAAAACACAGCACTTCCTACTGTGTCTGTGCTTTAACTTTGAAATTCTACTTCATCCCCCACATCCTGCAGAATTTCTAAACCAGTTTCCTTGGAATCCATATGGGAGAACCCTAGTCCTTCCCCTTGTACAAGCTCTAGTTAGGGACTGGTAAATGGTTCATTCCTTGTCAGCCGCCTGCGCGCCATTGCTGACATTGCCTCCCTGGACACCTGGCTGTATTCAGGAAACCTATTGCCTCCCTTCAATTTCCTTCAAACCTGGACTCCAGGAAGGTGGTGTCCACTCACCACAGGTGTCCCCATCTATAGTGAGAGCAGCAGACCTAATTTTTTGTACTCCCAAAGCGAACTCACTGCTCCCAAAATTTGGAAAAGGAATGAAGGCAGCTTTAGGAAGAATTAGCATATCTCTTTGAGGGTTCTTCCCTCTCTCTGGAGTGGGTACATGGGAATTCAACACACAGTTCCATAGACCATCTCCAAGAGTCAAGAACCTAAATACTCCTAAAAGTGCTCAGTAAGCACTTCAGTGCACACTAATGCTAAATGCTAAATGCTCTGCTTTCAGCCTTGCAGGCAGTGTTTCCTTGTCAGTCTGTGCACATTATATGCAACATCGAATACAGGAAGGAAAAAACAGGTAATTGTATGAGAGGAAGGCTGGCAGCAGAACTTCTGACTGCTACTACACTTCAGAGCTCTGAGCTTACTCACTTGCATGAGCAAATCTGAACCACACTGAATAATTTATTTTTTCCCCTTTACTTCACTCCTGTATTGATTCAAAGGGACATCTCACATGCCATGAACTTAGTATTGTCACAACATAATCACATGTGAAGGAGTCAGAAGAATATTATTTGGCCTGATAATATTGTTTCCATAAGAAAATTACAGTGGGGCATCAGAGGGAAAGGAATTACTCTGAATGGCACTTCATTAAATCTTTTTATTTACTTCAGGAACGATGTTGTAGTGGATAGATAGAAAAGCAGGCATTAGGTGGAGGTGAAGGCTAGAAATAGGAGGATCTATTTTAATTATAAAGAGGTGAATGCTAGAAAATATTTAACACAAAAAGGAGGTATATTTTTGTGAGGATTTCTGTATAATCTAAACCCATTTCCTCTGCTTCACGTTGACATGACATTCTAAATGAGCACTTTGGTTCAAACCAGATCACTGCCAGACCAGTTTGCCAGACCAGCCAATGGGCTGATATCCCAGCAGCTCTGCGCAAATCAGAAAAGCCAGTGGCTAAACTCCACTGGCAGAAACATATTGCAGCCCTTCTTCTCCTGACTCATTAAGCGGCTGACAAGCCAAGCCAGGGAAGTATTTAACATTAGTTCCCACTTATAAAAGACCCACTCAAGTGATTTATTAAAGAAATATGGATACTGACCTAGTACCAATATCCAACTGAGACGGACAAAAACTCTCTAACAGTTTAAAGTTAGAAAGTGTATGTTTATTGCGACGTCGGGCGGCATGCAGGATAGCTCCCCAAATACACACCGCACCTCTCAGGTGGTTACAGAGTTCTTTTATCCATGCAAGTATTGAATACCCAAAATACAAATACATATTCATAATTTTGGTACATCACATTCCTCGCTTCATATGCTAATCAGTTCAAAAGCTATTAAGCATGCGTAGTTTGTTCCTTGAAATGGGTCAGTGGTCCCTTTCATGGGGAGGGGTCCCAAAATGAGGAAGTAAATGAAGTCTTCCTCATTTTGACCTTTCTACCGTTTCAATGCAAATATGACAAATGAACTCTTGGTAGGACTCCAATTCCCTATCTTCAATTGGTTTCGGAACAGAGGAGGCCCACAATTGTCTTATGTTCCTAAAAGCTATTTGTCAGTTTCTATATTCTTCATTATAAACCCAGCTAACTAAACATTGTGTTGACAAGCAATCAATTATTAGTTAACTACTAACTCTTAACTTCTTCAAGGCCTACCCATCCATTTTAATTAACTCTAATAAGGCTTATCTGTAACTAAAATCTTAGCTCCTCTAAAATCTCTAAATTTTTTAAAGTTCATGTTTCACAAGAACTTTAAAGAGCACAAAGTCCTCAGTATCAAAGAGGAACCATAGTACAAATGCACATCAGAGAGACTGACAGTAAGAGGACATAGCTCCACCAGCTTGAATAAATGACCTACACAGAGCATTCAGGCTTATGCCTTGCTCTGTGCTTTATTATAGAGCTACCAAGAAGATAATTCAGACTCCTCCTGTCCTTGACTATGCCTACAATATCACTCACTAAGAAGTATCAGTTCTCTTGCACAGAGCACAAGAGGAGCATTAGGATCTGTCATGCACAGCCCAGGTAGGGGCACCCAGAGCCAGCGCTGCGGAGACCTCCAGCTGATGCAGTCCCTGTCACACTCATGCTACACCATCTGTGCCAACAGGGAAAATGTGGATCCCTGGGCAGTTCTAGTCCCTTTAGCCTGCTAATGCAGACAAGTGCCAGCACATGCCAACAGTGTGCTCTCAGGTGCAGCACACACAGCCTTGCACTGGAGAGCAAAGCATGACCTCACCCCAAAGGCGCCAGCTATGCTCTCCAGCTCAGCTCTGCCAGAAGGTGCATCCCAAAGGTTCTGTGGTGCTGGAGCAGCTAGGTCCAGTGGTCACATCCAGGGGGACTGGGGATACACCAGCACAGCTGCTCAAGGTGATTTTATGTGGCTATTCATTGAAAATTGATTGCATCAAAAATTGAAATTGTGGCAGATATGGGACTGTTCCTTATTGTTTTATAGAAAGGGCCCTGTCTTGCAAAGAAGTCCAGCTGGGCAAGCCTCTACAGCAGTGAGGACCTTCATGAATAGGGGCCAGGGCAGAGGCGGGGAGAGCTACACCCCTGTGCTGCTGAGACCTGAGTGTGGACTTGGGCTTTGTAACCCTCTCCAGCCCAAAATGTTGCATGGAACATTCATCTGTAGCATCTTAAAATCTCTAGGGTGAAAATGAGGAACACCTCTTAAAATGAAAGCTGAACCACTGCTCTTAAGAGAGAGTGCATTTTTATAGCCATGCATGGTTTTCTAGCATAAAATATGCAGCTATATTAACATATGCAATTGTACAAAGCTACAATTTATTAGTTTAAATGTCACTTAGTATATTTAATCAGTGTCTAAGCTCTTTAAAGGGATAATTCAAATTGATTTGACACCCTTCATCTGCAAAATCAATATTTTGCAGGTTTATATAATCTGTCGAACTCTGTTAACGCACAAGCAAAAAGGTCTCTCCATTGTCAAATTTCAAGAAGAAATGAGAGGAGCAACTTCCATTAGTTCTGAGAAGTGGAAACAGCCAGGAGCTGAAGATAAAAATACCTAATCACTTCTAACCCAAAGATTCCTGAAACATATGGACACTTTGAAAAGAAAATGTGAAGTCAGAATTGGAGAGCAAATATACGCCTCATTAAATTAATATTTTTCTAATACTTCTTTATTCAACCTAATTTTCGTGTCAAATTTTGGCACATACATTCAGTTTTTTCTAAATTTAATATGATAACAAGAAAATACTCAGGTTATTTTGAAAAAGCTAACAGTACTCAGGAATAAATAAATATCTGTCCATCATCCCTATGGTTTTGTATGTGCTTAGAGAAGAAAGAAAATCTTTGAAGAACTTAATATTTTGGTGAGTAAGATTCATCTAAACCCTGTCTTAATAAAGACATTTAACAGCCATTTAGCTGGACATGCCTCAACATTTCCACAAGTTCAAGTACTGAAAAAAATTAATTCCCTTCTGTAATTTCGAGGAGATTGTCCTGTCAAGATATTTGACTCAAGCTGTTGTGAATATAGGAGGACCAATTTTAAATTTACTGCCACAATCCAGTGCTACATATATAAAAAAAGCAAGAAAATCTGAGGCAGACTTCCACTGTTTCTGCAAGTCATTATTATTTTGTACATTCACATTGCTTAACAAAAAGATGCAAAAGTTTATGTCTTATATTACAATAGAACTATAATCTATCCCTTTGGCATACTCTTACACTTGACAGTCCATAATGAGCAAATTAGTAGGTAAAATTTGCATAAATTATATTATTCCTGTTTTTACAGGTCTGTATGAAATTTCTCAACTCACAGAGAAGTGTAAATCTCCTCTCCTTTCAGTGGGTGTATCTTCAGATGCTGCAACAACTACCAGTGTCATGGTCAGCATTTAGGTGGAGCTGCAATTTCAATGACTAGGAATATATAAATAACACTGGCATTCAAATCTAGATTGTGACTGTTCTCTCAGTTCAGCATTCCAGGCCAGGAGATCCTGGAGACAGTCCCCTGTACAGCCAACATCCAGGATGTGGTACAGGGGTATGAATAAATAACACCTTCAGCTATCAAATGGTCATGTTGTCATGGTCATCCTTACAAGCAGTTGGCCCACCCTGCAAAAATATTTCACTTGTATCTCTGCGCCTTTTGGTGGCTGTTAAAATAATTTCTACATAAAGTTGATTTTAAATGTACTGCATACATGCAAACTGTTGTTTAAGGATAAAAACCAGCCATCAGCACCAATATAATAGACTGAGTAATTCAGAAATTAGTATTTCCTCTCCCAGGGGTATATCAGTCATCCCAGATCTTTACTTCAGTCTGATCACATTCCCCATCCTTCTAACAGCAGCCTTGGTAGACGTTTGCCAGAACCTCTTCCCTAGCGTGTCTTGGCTTTCCAGAGACTTTTTCCTCCCTTTTTCCTCTGGCCCTCATCCCAGATTCATGGGGAGCTCAATCTGAAGGCTGTGCCACCATCCTGCTCCAATCCCCTTGGCTGTGATGGAGGCACCAGCAGCTCAACCATCTCCATGTCCATGGACTGCTCATCTGGGAGGAAAGTTTATTGCAGCTCCATTGGTACCCTCACCAGAAGGAGAGTTTGCCTGCCATTACTCAAGGACCTGTCCAATACAGAACCACTAAACCTTTGCAGTGGAAACACAAGCATCTACTGACAGCAAGATTTTGCTGTTTGCGCAGCAACAAATGGACCTCTTTAGTCATGTCCTTCCTGTCTGCTCAGAGCCTCACAGGAACCTGTGGAGCCCAGCCAGACACGGACCACATGGCAAGGACAATGTTCAGTTTCCTCCCAGTAAAAGAGCTACTAATGGGAACATGGAAAAACTATTGTACAACATACTGAGCAGCACGCACAACTTGGTAGCTGCCACTGAGTCTGTCTGAGACCCCTCTGTAAAGTTTCCAGTTACCTTAAATTCTCTGTTTGTGGATGCTCTGCTATATTCCATTAATATTTCCACAGCCCATACATCATG
This sequence comes from Ploceus nigricollis, assembly GCA_013399945.1. Taxonomy (NCBI): domain Eukaryota; kingdom Metazoa; phylum Chordata; class Aves; order Passeriformes; family Ploceidae; genus Ploceus; species Ploceus nigricollis. The sequence continues at coordinate 184,501 of VXBC01010282.1, read as the reverse complement.
ATCACAATCTTTGTTTGGGTCCTCTTTCATCCATTCACCCTATTTATTCTGAAGATCTATCCTAAAATGGTCTTCCATTCTTATTTATAGGCGATGCCAAAACCCAGTTCATGAGCACACTGTGTGAAGACCATTATTGCAAACATTGCAGGGAATTTTCCCACAGGGACAGGCCCAGGGAAACTCCTCTAACAAATACCTGCTGCCAAAGCTTTCATCCTCACAGCATCCTCCCTCCCTGTAAGCCAGTTCCTCACAGACAGGGCAGTTGCTAAAGCAGCAGCAGTTCTGCTTGCCTGTCATTCCTCCCTGCAATACCACCTCATGTGTGCACAGTGCAGGGGCACTTTGCCCTTTTTACAAGGTACAGGTAGCAGAATCCACCATTAATTTAGACCTTATTCTATCCATTCTCCTTGTTTCAAAAGTTGTCTTGAAGTCTCTTAGGCTGTTGAAATCAGACTAATGAAGCTTATTCTACTAGCACTCACCAGCCTCAACAAATTATGTAATGAATGCTTAGGAAACCATCATACATTTCCAGTAAGGATGAGGAATCTCTATCAACAGAAAATTAGCTTTAATCTGCAACTTTGTTTTGCCCACTGCACACAAGAGAGAGGGGCTAAAAGCAGGGTAGTTGTAAAGGGAGTTAACTGGTATGAGCAGGAGATTACAATTTGTCATGAAGAGTGAAAAAGGATGGTTCATTTTGCTCACCCTGGGCTGAGAAGAAGTATGATTGCACTTTCTAAATAAATACATCACAAGACAAGGCATAAACAGAGGAAAGTATTTTATACTGTAAATGTGGCACGAAAGTAAGTGATTACCAGTCCTGGAGACAGGGTAGCCAAGCTAAGGAGAATCCATCTCCATATAAAGCAATCAATGTATTTAATAATGAGACACTATTGTCTGCCATAGGAAGAAACCCAACTTAGTGCTACTGAAGTTGGAAACAAGCTTTCAGAAAGTGTAGTTCCAAGCTTCTAAAATGGGAGCTTGCCCACCTCCCAAGGAGCATTCTGGCTACCCATCTCTGAACTCTCCAAGTCCCTCTGTTGGAGCATGGGACCCCGGGGAGTGAGGAAACAGCAGCACTAAATTCTGTGTCCAGTGCTGCCTGCCTCTGCTGGAAGCAGCAGCAGCCCTGGAGTTTTCACTTATCCAGGAAAGCAAGTTCAGCCCCCTGATCAGGGCAATGTGTACACACACACCGGAATCATCCTATTCCTGGGCTGTCCAGCTCCCTCCATTCACTTCCCTTGGATGCCCTTCCTAAGGGGTTCCTCCTCTCTTCCCTCCCTCTGATAGCACTGCCCATTTCCCTCACTTTTCTTCTTTCCATGGCCTCTGCAGTCTACTTCTATCTACACCCTGTGATGTGCTGATCTGGGGGACAGGGCACCCCCTCTTTCTTGCCCCATGCCAGGTTCCTGCTCCCTCACTACACTGAGCCTTCTTGCAGCTCCAGTGTACCAGCAAAAGCTGAGAAGTTCCCCTGCCAAGGGAGCCTCTGCTGCAGATACATCCTCCCAGAGCAGAAAGCAAGGCTGCATCAGCTCATTGTTAAAGCCAGCACTGCAGTTTTTTGCCTGGGAAAGTAATTCAAACATCACAAACAACAAAGAGACCGCCTGGACACTGTCCCATTTTTGTAGTCACCTTTTGAGTCCAGGCGCACACTGAGCCCATTATTCCTTGTTCTGTCCTCACTCATTAACAGTGATACTCCATCCCTGACCTCTTCACTGTTTCCTGTTGTGTACCTGTAGCCATCACACTTCCTCTCAGACAATCTTATTTAAGCTCAGGCTGTTGTGATCAATCCTGGATTTCTTGGCTTTTCCACCCAGGCTTAATTTTCAGACAATTTTGTGGGCTTGCTGCGTGCTGAATTCCCTCCAATTTTGTCTACTGGAGACAACAGAATTGTTTATCAAGGTGGACAGCAGTACTGTCCACATTCACACATGCTAAACCCCAATTCCCCCTTAAAACAAAAAATTTGGCAGCATGAGTGGCATATGTTTGCTTTGGATCCATCTTTCACTCCCAGTCTCTCAATCTCTGATGCTTCCTTCCCCATCTCTGTCTCAATTTCTCCTAGTTAGTAGTCCTTGTGCATAAAATTTTCTCAAAATAATTATTTGCACAAGTTGTCTGATTATGTCATTTGAAGGCTTGTTTTGATGGCCTGTCAGATGTATCAAGATGACCTCAAATGAGGGCAGCACGTGTGAAAATGCAGAAATTACCATTGCAATGGGGTGTGAGGATAAGTGCTCCTGCTGCCTCAGCCAATAAATCCTAACAGTCAAGCCCCACCAGAGATGTGAATACCTCTCCTTGCACTGCACTCCAGGGAAGAGTACTTCCCCTGGTAAAGAAAATGCAACAGAGACTATTGATTAGTTGGAACAAAGAAAGATGAGTGCTAAAACTAAAGAAGGCAGAGCTTCCTAAACATTTCCAAACCATCCCCCACATCACAGGGTCTGTCTTCCACATCCCTCCAACCCTGGTGTTGTACAAGCAGCATCTGGGCTAGGAACAGTCTGGTGAGGCTGCTGGACACAGCAGTGCCCCAGACCAGAGTAGCAGGCATGAACCCACCAAGGAGGCACCAGTAAGTGCTATTTCTCTAGCTTTCATTTTTCTTTCACGCTCATTAAATTTTATTTTATCCCATCATCTGTAAAACCACAATAAAACCTGCAACAAAAGTATAGGAAGGGCACTTCAAAACAAAAATTATCCACATACATACAGCAACCTACCTTCCTTAAAAGAGAGAAAAACTACCAAAAGAGAATTTAAATGAGCTGAGATCTTTCATGCTTTATTTTTGTACATCTCAGCTGTTGGATCACAAGGAAAATTCAGAGGAATGTAATCCTGATGTTATAAATTAGACGTCTCTGGGATGTCAATCCATAGCTCTAATATAACCTCTGCAGGTTCTCTCAGCAGCTTTAGTCTTCACAGATGAAGGGCTTGACCTTGTAATTCGTAACAGGAAGAGGCTTCCCTCTGCTTTCACTGATCACTTCAGGAGACAATAACTCACAATAAAGCTTTCAGCCCAGCAAGATTCCCCTCTTCCCTCCCTGCTTTTATATTTGTACATTCAGACGTGAGCTCTGCAAGTGTTCAGTCTGTATGCTCTGTATTCCAAAGGAAATAGGTTTCCACATACATGTGAAAGGAGACACACAGCTAGATTTCTCTTAAGGGATGCTGAATTGCACCATCCCTTTCAATGTGTTAAGGCATCTGCAAGACACATGCAGCTCCTGGAGCCAGTGGGAAATTTCAGACTCACAAAATGGATGAGGCTGGAATGGTCCTTCGCCCCTTGTACTGGATTTCTCCAGGAGGACACCTCATCCAACCTCACCTTTTCAGAGCAGGATGCTCAAGACTGTATCTGGTCAGGTTTTGAGTATCTCCACCAGCAGGGATTCCACAGCCTCTCTGGGTAACCTGTGCCAGAGTTTGACCAGCCTCACAAGAGAAAAGAGTGGTTTAGGGTGGAATTCCATGTGGTTTAAATTGGGCACAGTGCCTCCTACACTGTCAGCATCTGGCTTTCTCTTCCTTACTCCCCTCTCTCTTCCTTTCCAGCAGGTGTTTATACACATGAAAATCCAAAAGAACCACCAGCAACTTTACCCCCCAAATTCAGCATCAGGCAAGTGTTTTCTCCTCTGAGAGTGCCTTAGGGCCTGAAAGGCTCACAGGGGATTTCACAGTGAGTGACAATGTCACGAATCCTTTGGGCTGGAAGCCTGGAGAAGATTTGCTTCTGAGTTTTGAAGGCAATATAACTTGGAAGAGTGGTGGTGTATAACATCAGTTCCAAATATTTCTTTGGGAACACCTGAAAAGGACATATCTGAAAATGAATTTAACTCTGGCTTCTAACCTGTGCTTATTTTTAGCAAAGTGTAGGTGTGACAATAATAAAGATAGTGATGTCTTAAAAGAAATTATGAAGCATGACATTTATTTTCAACCTTCTTCAAAATCCTTTTTTATTGATCTGACTTGTACAATTTATAACCATGGCTGTATAAAGATAAGAAAAGCGACTGGGCATGCCTAGAAGTGAACTGTGAAAATCCTTTAAATGCTGCAGAACTGAAAGGTAGCTTTAACCACTGAAGTGATCTAAGATGATGATATATTATCTGCTGAATAATTTCCAGCTAATCCCATCCCAATAATATGTGTTGATAATCTGTGAGCCAGAGATAGTGTTCAGGACAGAAGCCTTCAAGAAAGAAAATCAGAAATTTCTATATGATGTTATCCAGTGTGGTAGCTTCGTAGTAATGCAGACAAAATCAATACAATAAATACAAGTGCTTTACAAAGGTCAAGTGTGGGATAAATAGTTTAAATATTTGACCAAAGGAAAAACATTGTCTCTTCAGATTAGTGAGGGAGTAGGTTCTAAGAAATACAGATCATGTTTCCAATTTGAAGTTTACCTTATTTTACATTTGTTTTGTCTGATAGACTTTGTGTCTGCATAGAAAGGAAGCACAAATTCTGCAGCTGGGAATCAACACTAAATTTGCAATGTTCAACAAAGCTTCAATGGTAAGAAATGCCTTTACCTAGAACAGTTATAGTTCTAGCATGGACCCATATTATGTTCATGCTTGGTGCCAAGCCAAAGGACTTGTTACCATCTACAGGACTTTCCTTCTCTATCCAAGAAAAATTCAGATTAGACTAGGCTTGCTCTAACTATGCTACTAATATCTTACTATCTCTTCCCAGCACAGTGCTCCAGAATATTTTTGGTTGGTGCAAGGCAAGTTCTCCATAAACACCTTTCCTTGTGTATTTTCATGAAAATGTTGTCAATTTATTCATGACACCATCATCCCAGACATTCCATGGTGTAACAGTTTATACTGGTATATGTAACAGCACAGGAAAGCTGCAAGATCATAAAGAGTTGAGACAACCCAAATAAAGAGGAATGTTGCTGAAGGATCACAACAAATCTCTGATGCTGCTCTGTACCTCAGTAGACAAACTGGATAGATTTATTCAGCTGGTTTATAGTAGTAAGGCTGAGGATGGCTTTCATCAATGTCTGCAGCACAGCTCATTTTTGTTGTAGCCACAACTGAGACAGAATTTCATTCTGCAATATTCACTGAATGGAAAACAAACAAACAAGCAAAACACAATAACTGCCCCCACACCAAACCCTAATGACTCATGCTGCAGGTACTTCAGGGCATCTGAGCATTCTCCTGTAAGGCTCTGGGCTGCAGACCACTGTTCACCTTCTTCCTCCAACCCAGAGAGCTTCCAGCCAGGGCATTTTCACTGGTGACAGCCTCATCTGTTGAAGAAAGGGAAATTTCTGGGGCTAGTTTAGGACAGAATGAAGCCTTTATCAAACCACCAGCTCCACAGCCTGCACTGCCTGTGAAAGGCTTTCCAACAGCCTCATGCTATGTATGCAACACATACATGCAAAACTCCTACTCTCTGAGTATCTTGCCTTAGAAAAGAACGGAAGAACCACTGAAGTGTGATACATGTAAGTCACATCACTTAACAGAATCCCAAGTAGCACATGGGGGTTATAAGAAGCTGCAGCAAATGAAAGTGTCTAGAGCAGAATGAGAATATGTGCTATGGCTAGTAATATATGCAGCATAAATGTTTTTAGAAAGAACCATCTGGGTGGTGTGTGTTACCACATTGGCACTACCACCACTCTTCCTTTTAAAAATCTGGGGGTCTTGATAACATTGAGGGGGGGAACCAAACCAGGAGATACTCTGTTTTTTCAGCATCTACCTATTGTGCAGGTCAGATCAACAGAATTCTCAGAAAACTAAATTGTAATAGAAGCAGTTTTCATGCAATGTGTTTCAGTGAATTCAGTAACTCTCACTATGACTGCTTTCAATACAAAAAAGACAAACCAAATCAAAACAAAACCAGCTTGCTTCTCCCTACCTTTAGCCATTTACAGCCAAATTTTCGCAAGCATGACAACCTCTGACCCCATGCTTACACCTTTTAAGACATTGGATTTTTCTAGTGACTTCATCAAATTCCTTTATGGTTTTCTTCTATTTTCCCCCTTCTCTATATATTGATTAGATCATGTTTAATTTAAAAAGCTATTTTTTCCTCTTTCAAATTTCCTGGAAAGAAGAAAAATTAGTTTTAATGTTTCACAAGGAAGATTTTTAGAAAAGTTTTTTTTTGAGAGGGAACTTCTCAATTTCTGGCATCACCTGGGCTACTCCACTTTCAGCTTTCCCATCCTATGCCACATGAACAGGGTGTATTTTTCCAGAGTTCATGGTCCTTGCCTATTGATTTTTCAGACTTCTGAGAATATAACAAGCAAATTTGCAGTTAATGGGGTCATGCTAACAATTGTATCTTAAAACAAACAGCATGGTTGGTTGATATTTGAACAGCAGTCAAGTCTACTGAAGCAAAAATATCTCTTTACTTATGCTTTCCAACACTTGTTGCAACCTCTCAGGGTGAAATGCAAGAGGCATTGAGGAGTACAGTAATCTATGGTGCAGAGGGGATGAAAAATTCTAGCCAATATATGAAACAGGACTGAGCAGACAAGAATCTAGATGAAGTTAGGACAATACCTCTGGGGGGAAAAAAAAGAGGAAAATACCCATTGCATTTTAATCTAATTAATGTGAAGAGAAATCGATAATCCTACATTTTAAATAAACTTCACAAAAAAAAAAAAAAAAGGTGGGCAGCAGGAGAGGTTTTAACTAGACATGCATCTTTTGTACTTAGGCACAGAGTTTTGTTTGGAGAGGTCTTCATCAAGTGCCAGGGCTCACAGAAACAAGCAGTGCCAAGGCTGCTGCTTTTTGAGTCATAGGTCAAAGAGCTAAAGGGAATGAATGGTAGGGCAATTTTTCAACAAGAAGGAAATATTGGCCCAAAATTAAGTCACAATGAGTTACAGCTGGTGGGAGGAATTTGGAGACATGCCAAAGTGACTTTTGACGCTCTTGGTTAACTTACTGATAGCTTTAGTGCTTGGGAAACAGGAAGAATAGTGACAGAAACAAACAATGTGCAGTAGTGGCACCCACGCTGCCCCTGTCGTACTCACCCACCTGGGAGCCAGCACAGGCACTCACAGTCAGAACAAATTTTATTGCTTAATACAGTTTGATCTCACAGTGCAAACTTCAATTTCACCTCTGTTTACTTGGAAGCTGCTAGAGAATTATCCCTCTCAATATCTGACAGGCAAAGAGCACATCCCACCCCTGTGCTGAGAGCATGAATCTCCCCTTTGATTGAAACATCTACACCCTGCACAATGCAGGTTTAGTTTCTTGTCTTGACAATAGCAGTACTGTAGTTATTACTCTGGTGGCAACCAAATATTTCCCCTCCTTTCCCTTATTTTTCAAACCTCTAAGCTTTGGTGACATCACACAATTAATTTACACTAGTCACTCCTGCCCCAGAGAAATACAGTTTGAGGCTTTTTATTTCTATGATTCCCTGATTTTTGATAACTTGCTTTGCAGCAGGATAATCTGTTTTCACTGATCCCAGGGGAGCAGAAATTCCTGCTCTGTTTTAATCACCTGGACTCATCCAGCACATCAGAAGCTGAGTTTGTACATATTTTAGAGACATTGGGAGCAGCTAAATTCCTAGCACAGGTGGAGGCTTGCTGGCACAACCAAGAGGAGAAAGCCGTGACTGCCATCACAGCAGGCAGACACAGCTTATTTCTATGTACCAGCAAACTCGGGCCTTGCTTAACTGGTTCAGCTACAGCAATTCTGTAAGTTGTAATTTAGGAGATTGAAACCAGATATTAGCTGCCAATTTTTATCTCTCTTCAGGAGCTCTGAATTGCCTCCTTTTCCAGTTTCATGTCGCAGAACTATTTCCAAAAGCTCAGTATTTTCAGAAGCTGACTTGCAGCTTAACTTAGAATATCAGCTCTGAGGCCAACACAGCAGTACCAGCGTCCACACTGACCAGTGTTTAGTTGACTCAGTTCACTGTCAACAGTTCTGATTCCTCCTGGCTGGTAATTACAGCACATGTGATATGAACCTGGGTGTGCTTTAGTGTGTTGATTAGCACTTGGACTTGCTTTAGGCACATCCACACTAAGCTTGCCCTGCTTACAGCAACTGGCACTGAGATTACTCAGTAATTGCACTTGTGGGAACTGTAGCAACTGTGTTAGAGCTCAGTATGTTGTCTGCATCACCACTGACCACATTCAAAGTTAACTCAAGCAATCTCCTATCTGTGGTCAGAAAAACAACTATAAATATGTCTTGAAAAAAAAGGCACAGCTCCTTCTATGTACATACACAACTCAGAAATGAATGTCAATCAACACAGCCTAAACTGCAACTTTGAGAAAATTCAGCTAAATAATGTGCATGCTAAAATGATGTGGAAGAAGGGACCCTCACAAAGAAGTTTGGTGCAGCGCAAAACCTGAGACACATCAACAGAAGGGCTCAGTGCTCATACTCTCTAGAAAGGACAAAAATAAACACTAGAAGAACCAGAAGGGGAAAAAAATGGCATAAGTATAAAATTTCCGTGGTACAGCCCAAAGGAGTGGATGAAGACAAGAACATCTTACAGCTCATTAAAATAAAAGCCAAATGAACTGCTTGTCCTCACAATTTCTTACTTGAAAGGCACAATAAAATAAGGCATCATGAAAAACTAAAGGGGTGACTGCAGTGGAGACAGGCAAAGAATACTTTTTAATGGGAGGATAGGGAGGGTAGGAGAAAGAGGGAACAAATTAAGACCATGGCTGTCTCCCTGGACTGTGTAGCATGTGACACCATCTGATAAACTGAGCTGGAATTCAAGATGTATCAATATGGTGTCAACAAGGATCTGTGAAGATATTTTCAGAGGACACTGGCCCACAAAATGAGTGTCTAGGAATTCCAGAATAGCAGACTCCCACCAGCCTTCCTGCTGTCACTTGCTGGACTTCACAATTTATTTGACCTACAGGTCATCCTTTCCAATGGCTTGTATATGCTGAGCACATCTGCCCAGGACTCCAACTCTATGGGGATAGTTTTTGCAGCAACTTGACTACCATGTGTCTTTGCTGGAAGAAACAGGACTGAAGCCATGTATGAGGAAATTATCAATATGTTCCCATTCATATCATACACACAACTAATCTGTGTTTACTGTCTTTTTGGTAAGTCACCCAACCAAAGCAAGTCTCACTGACCCCTGTATCAGCTAATTCAGAAGACGTAGGAACAATCTTTTAAACTGGACTAGTAAAATTCAATTGGCTAAACAGAAGCCTGCTTCCAGCCTGCTTTTTACTTCCTGGGAGATGTACTGTTTAATACACAGTAAGGTTGAACACACACTGAAGTGCATGTTCCTTACCTAGGAGAAGACCAGCAGCCTGCTGACAGGGGAGCAGCAGAGTTCCCCTGCCACAGACAGGGCTTTCAACACACCACCACCAGACCAAACAAACATCTAGCTGGATTGCCATGACCACCAGCTCATCACCATAGGAAAACCTGGAACATCCCTCAGAGCAGATCTTCTACTGATATCAGGAAAGCTGCTGTAGACTTTCTGGATTGGTTTATCCTCCTATTATAGACTCCCTGCAGCTTTTTTAGAGCTAAACACCATAAATGAAAGGCCCTTGGCAAGATCAGAGCAATTTAGTTATTAATTTTTTGCTTCTATGCTTGTCTTGCTTATTTTTATAGGTGATATTTAATCTTCATCTTTCCTACACTATCTTACTGAGGGTTGCAAATTTTGCCCATTCTCTTAATTTTTCCAGATGAAAGAGGGTGCTCTTTGCTTCCCTCTTCCCTGCCATTATTTCCTGTTTCTGCATGATCTGCAGATGCTTATAGGAAGTCTGGAGCAGATCATAAGGAGGTAATTTTGTGGAGCAGGCATCTTATAGTTAGCAAAAGCTGGTAGACAAGGCTACTTTCAAGAAATAGAAAAATTATAGTTTCATTTTGATTGTTTCTGCTTATCTTCCATCAAACACTGTTATCTGATATAAAAATAGCCTCTCCTCCCTCTGGCCAGCTTGATTTGTAGTGATGGGAGATGGGGAAGAATTCAATCCTTCCCTCAGAGTAATTGTCAATAAGTCCCAGCTGGCCCTGCCCCAGCTAATTCAAGGAGTCTTAGGAAAAGCATCGACTAGACAATGGTGACAGAAGCAGGATATTTCACATCACTGTTTTAAAAAATCTGCAGCAGTAACCTAACACTCCCTCAAGGGAAAAGCAGCAGCAGGAGCAGGTTGGAGCCTGGGGAAGAGGGAGGCCTCTGAAAGCCCAGGGAGCTGAGATAAACACACCCAACCACAAGCTCTGCTTTCTATCAAAGTACTGATTTCTTGTGTACATCTGCCCTCATCTTCTTCTCAATCATTTTTATAGAGATACCTGAAAAGGAGGCAAGTGGTATAAGATGAAGTGGGATACATGCCTGGCTCCCAAAGACTTGCTTATCCATGTTGCAATCTCTCCGTTGCAGGACTTCTGGCAGAAGTGGATTTCTGGAGCAGGATTTCCATGCTTAGAGCCATTTGCATACGTTTATTGTGAAGACTGAAGAAGGCAGGCAATATGAGTTGTCATCCTTATCTGCCTGACATCACTTGTTTGGTTTGGTTATTGTTTTGTTTTTAACTGTGATCTAGGATGACTTCAGGAAGAAACTTTTATTTGGAAGTGTAAATAAAATCAGTTTTCTTGTCTTACTCTTCTTATTCATTCTTTATTTGCATTTATTTTCTTCTTCATTTGATCTGTGTTCTCCATGTCTACTCTACTCTTTCCTGTACTCATGGCTTTACTCAGGGTTATTTATCAGCTCTTTCCTGTTTTTAAAAGGCAATCTCTCTCTTTTTCTCATTCTAGCATTCACACCCACCCTTTCACTTCCACCCCCTAACTGTCACCCATGTCTCTTCATAATTTCCTTTGCTCTCTTCCTTTTCTTACTTTCATAAATTTCTATAAACTCTACTGAAAAAATAAAGAAAAGAAGGAAAACTGCTGCCCAGCCCAGCAGGGGAGGCAGAAGTGAGTAGGTAGGGAGGTCTAGTGGCAGGCTGACAACTCAGGATGGGAGGATGGGCAGAAGTTATTTTTCTGCTGTGAGCAACAATGCTTTCCTTTTTCATTTGTGATCACTGTTGTTTTCTGCCTTTCAGTTTCTCCTAAAGGATGTGCTATGGTATTAGCACCATAACAGAAATCTTTCATTCCTTAGAGGTGAAATGTTGCAACCAAAGAGAGAATGGAAATCAAGTCTAAATGCACCTAATGTAATCTTTAAGTACCTAAACTAAGGTAAGATTAGGAAATTTACTTCTTACTAGACAGCACCTATGGATAGGCAGAAAAATATCCAAACTCAAAGATAAGGAAGTCAGAGAAGATGCAATAGCAGTCAAAGATCAAATGTCTCTTAAACTCACCTTTTTGCATTAGACAACACTTCCTCAGACATTCAGAGGTCACAGATTCTAAAACACATGTGTAGAGCTCAGGTGTCCCTGTTGGGGCTGGGCATGACGTTTGATCCTCAGACTCCAACCCAGCTGAATGCAGGCAAAGCCATTGAGACGGAGCTTGTGCTCATGATGACCAAAGAGATCCCATCACACAACCTTTCCCCACCAAGAATCAGTAATAACCAGATGCATGCTGTAAAAAAAAACCCTTCTGTGATGCACTTGAAAGCCTCTTCATCAATATGCTAAATCTGCACAACAGATTCATCAGTGGATTATTTAATTTACATTTTTAAGATACTACAATGCATCTGCAGCTGTAGCAGAGAAGGTGATTAGATACATGGTGATAAATGTACTTGGAAGGGGTATTATTACACATACTAATTGCACACACTTTGATATTGTGTTTTCCACAACTTAGGAGTGCTCCTTTTCCCAGTAAAGTGTTTCTTGAAAGAACAGTAAAGAGTTCCTATCACAGTCCTGGAGTACCTGAAAATCAGGTCAGAAGCAGAGAGGAATTGTTTGCCATAAAACCTGGGTGGAGATCTCACATGGTTTTAACAGGCATAAAGCTATATTGAACCTGATCATTTTTAATGTCATCAAACACTCTCCCTGGCTGAAGAGCTGCTTGCATCATATTTCTGTGAGCTTAAGGAATAAAAGCCAACCCAGTGGCCCCATCAGAGGCAGCCCTGAAGCTCCCTCCCCAGTGCAGCCTTTTCCCAGGCATGCAGTGAGTCCATGCTTCTTGCCCAAACCACACATGCAGCTCTGAAACAGCCAAGGTATGCACTGCCTCCATCCCCACCACAGCCAGGGTGGGCTCTGCCCCCAGCCTGGGGCTGGGGCTGAGGAAGGGAAAAAACATCACTGTAGAGAGAAACTGGTGTTTCTATTGCAATAGTAGGATGGACAGTGAGGATTTAGGAAGGGGAGGAAACATCCTGGAAAAGGATAGACACATAGGCTTCAAATCTGTATGGATCTGAGCTTCATTAACTGCACAGTTCACAGAATGACACATTTGTCCTTATTCTGGCAGCTCATGGGCCAGTGATGGTCTCCTATGAAGAGAATATTACAGAGTGAGGTCCTTAATGTCTTTGAGAACCTGAAGGCATTATTACAACACAAATAACATTTGGGCTGTACAGTCAGAAACCGTTCAGAGCAGCAGTGATAATCACCTTTCAATCTAAGCAAACCTGCTCAGGCAGCTCTGCTGTACTCTCACAGCCCACTCCACTGGGCCAGCACCGATACCAGGGCTGCAGCCAGAGACTGTCCTGGCCAATTTGTCTCGTAGGGAAAGCCTTGCTGAGAGGCTTTCTACTTATAAAAATTATCCTGATGGCTATGGTTGGGATGTTCCCATGCACCAGCCAGCACTGAGCTAATGCTGTGTTCCCACCACCTGAATCTCAGGTGCTTTTAGGGAACCTGGGTGAGATCATCAGTGGGTACAAGAAAAACTCCATTATAATGAGCAGAGCTGCTTTGGCTGATGGCAGATGGTCACTTGATACAAAAGTATTTGTTCATCTACTACCGAAAATCAGCCAACTCAGGCTGCCAGAAGGAAAAGACTGTGTGGCAAATTTTGAGATGGGATGCATGAAAGCACAAAGGCAATTCTTTGGTTGTAATTTGACCAAGAAACCAGAAAGGGTATCAACCTATTAATGAGGAAAGTGTCTGCTAAGGAATGAGCAAAGGTAGCAGCCAGATTTACAGCAGTGTAAGGACAGCAACATCCAGTAGGCAGGGGTGCCCAGGGGACAAGCTGAGCAGGGACATGCAGAGCCATCTATGCTGCTACCTTGGCTGCTTGTGTGCCACACCACAGATCCCCACCCAGGCAACAGCTGAAAGCCCCACCAGGTCTCCTGTTCAAACCTACATCTGTCAGGTGTCAGGTGAGCTGAGATCCCACACTTGGAAATGTGCAGATGTAATCTGAGGAGAAATATCCCATTAAACAGGTCACTAACATGGCACATTTGCAGCTAACTGATCTGTTTTCCAGTTGTTACAGACCATTCAAGTTATATTCACAGAAAAGGACTGGGAAACAAACCTTCCATGAAAATTTTGGTTCAGCCCTCAGACTGTCTGTTTTGCATATACCTGAGCAGATGGGGATGGGCTGTCCTTGTTGTCCCAGATGTTAATGGGGATCCTTCCTCCAGGGCTGTGGAACAGACCAGGAAGTCATGGATCTTGTTCTAGAACAGAAGGAAGGTGATAAGCAGGATCAAAATCCCTAAAACAAAGAGGTGCCTTAAATAACAGAGTGTCCACAAAATCCTCTGACACCTCTTTCAGTCCACCACCCCCAAATTGCATCAATAGTCTTAGTTTTTATTCCAGTGACTAAGCTGCACAAATTTCATTCTCACCACTCCATCCATCTCTGAATTCTGCTACCATGACTGAGGCAGCCTAAGCCTGCTCTGTGGGCTGCTTCCCCTCCCACCCTGCTGGGCAACAGGAGAGTTATGATCCATGCCCAGGCTCCATATGCACCAATGAAAACTCCAGTAAAGTAAGGAGACACAAGACAAGATGCTCATCTTTTTCAAATTAAACAATCAGGAAAAAAGAGATCGTTTTGGACTGGTATATGTGTCATTAACTCAGTATCCATTTCAGTATTTCTCAGCTACAAAATCCCACATGACATTTCAAAAAAAAAACTCCTCCAGATTTGTTTGCACCAACTTTCAATGCTAGTATCTCTATGTAGGAAAAAAATAGTCTACCACTCATGGGGAAAAAAAAAAAGAAGCAAGTGGGAGAAGGACATTATTTAATTTATATGATAGATACGGTTAAAAACAGTTACAGGAAAATCTTCCCCCTTTCCTAAATGAAACCTCCCAAATTTTCTTAGGGTTATTTAGTCATTATTTTCCCAAAAATCCAAGATCTTCAGGAGTCTGTCATCTAGATATGACCAAATGTGGATCTCTATGTCCCAGTTGTCTCTGGTGATACTACAATCAGCAATAGAAAACATACATTTTGCACGATTTTTGTCAGAAGATAATACCTTCAAAAGCATTGTTTGTAGTTATATAGAAGACACTCAGAAGCAAGGCAGGTGGCCACCGTTTATAATACAGCTTCCAAATGTCGGTTTCGGGAGTTTTGGGGGTTTGGGTGAGATTGTTTTTGTCTGATTTGGTTTGATTTGGTTTTTGAGGGAAGGAACTTCAGCATCAAGCTAATCTAGTGACATAGGTAAGAACAAATGGAGAATTCTCCCTGATCCTACCCCAGTGAATTCAGACATCAGTTCACTTCAGTGCTTTCCTCTGTTTAATTTTATTCTTCCCAGACAAAGCACAATCAACATCTTCAACTGGGAGAGACTTCCAGTAAGACAAATGATCACATGGAAAATCTCTTAATATCAGTGGAATTGGGGATTAATTTCTTGAGAGGAGATATTGCCCTCTCTGATGTCTGGAATAATGATTTAAAGGCAGGTTCTGGGGAGATCACACTGATGTTAGGGAAGATGCCATCTCACCATCAAGATGAAGCTATTGGGAGTATACTCACTTCCTCCATCATGTCTAGAACTTCCCCTAAGGTTCTTTCAGTACTTTTTACTGCCATTCTTCCATAAAAATGGGAGAACACAGATCTTGTCAATACAGTCTCATTGATCAATAATGGTTGGCATTTTTTGCTTTGCTTTGAACATTCAGTTCATACATGGTAATATTCAGATGACTTACAAACCTTCAAAACTCAGAGCTACCACTTTCCCCCACAGGTCCTTCCAGAGCTATCTCTCCTCTCCAGCACCTCCAGGTGAATGCAGCTCCAAACATGTTTGCTGTCCCACAAGATTGACTTCTGGACACCTGACCTGAATGCCATTAATAAACAAATGGTCTTGCAAGATAATGCTCTAAGAAATTCTACAGAGCTGACCTGATGCTATTGCTTATTGTTCAAGCAAACTTTTTCCTTATGTTTGATATTAAAGTCTCCATTGCAATGCCAGGCACGGGATAAGGCCAAGTTACATTCAGGGATCCACGAAACCAGGGTTTGCCATTAGCCCAGCAACACACATGAATGCATTTGAATGTCTCATAGAGCTCAGAAAATATCTACACTGCTCACTGTTTTTTGGAAAAAACCAGAGTTAAATGTATTACTCCATTTTCTCTGAATTATTTCTATCTCAATAGCTATCTCAATAGACTTTTTCTCATGCTGCATTTCCTTTAGAAAAATATCTCCAGGAAATAAATACACACCCCTTGTCCCACACTGCTCTGTGCTAAAGTTCTCTGATGGCTCCACACTCCTCTCTTCTTCTTGCTTGTTAATGACATAATGCTTTCTGCTCCTTGTCACTTTCACTTGCAAAATGTCATTAAGGGGCAACACAAAATATGCATAGCTCTTGGTGCAGCCTTTCCACATCAGCAGTTACAGGGATTGATCAGAAGAAAGTTGCCTTTGCTAGAAGGTGGGGAGCAGATGGGCTGTGTGATGAGGTGATGGTAGCTACAACCACTTAATGAGGACAGTTTTGAGACCTGTGATCTTGGAAAAGAGAGGTAGACAAGTGTTATGCAGCTCTGTCTAGGAACTGATCATTTGGTTACTTTTGTGACCAGTGAAGATTCACAGAAGAAGCATTTTTCTCCAAAGGGCTAAAAGAATCTCTTCTCAGTGAATGACCAAAGCCAAGGCTACATCAAACACATCAGAGATCTGTTTGCACTGCAGGCTGGAACCACCCATGGAGCAGGTCAGGAGAGCAAGTTAGTTTAAACACACAAGTTCTGTAATAGAGTGTGGTTGTATGGTGCTTACAGGCACAGAATTCACAAACACAAAGTCACATTAAGATAAAGGCTTTGGAATCTGTATTATACCACTCAATGTTTCCTGGGAACCATGTCAAGGATCATCTTGTCTTCACAAAACCCTCATGTCAACTCTCCTCACAGGGTGTCAAAAATGCAACTGGAGCATACAGGAAGAAAGGCTAATGCTGCTTCTGGGCTGTCCCATCCCTGGAAGTGTTCAAGGCCAGGCAACCTGGTCTGGTTCTTTTCCAAGGTGTCCCTGCCCATGTCAGGGAGTTGGAACTAGATGATCTTTAAGGTGTCTTCCAACCCAAACCATTCTATGATACTGTGATTCTATGTTTATTTGCCCACTTTTGTGACCCAAAAAGAAGCAAATATTGCAAGCCATTATTTCACACAGCAGAAAATATCCTAATTAGTCACAGCAAGAGGACTCAACAGTGATCAGGAGAGAGACGGATGGCATCTGGAATAATTTCTAGTGAATCAAACAGCTGAAGTAGCTAAGTAGCTCAGGACAGAGAGCTGAGATTTGTGAGAAGAAGAGAGGGTGAAAAACCCTGTAGAGGTATTGTGAGAGAGCAAGCAGAAGGCAGGAGCACCAGAAGCAGGAATTAATAGTGGGAAAAATAAAAGTAAGGTTTAGAGTTCTTGAGATGTCTCTACATTGTATGGACACCCTGCAGTGAGGATTTGGAGGCAAACAGAAAACCAACGGAGAACTGGAGTGTGAGTAACAGAGCAAATACAGTTCTCTCTTAATAAAATCCAAGTCAGATCTTATTTTTGCTGACAGGAGACAGTGATTTCAAGCAAGTTTTTCCCATTTATGCTATTATGAATAAGATCAAAATCCAGACCCAGAAGAAGCCAGGATACATTATAATCAGCTCTTTGAAGTTCAGGGAACAAAACACAGCCTGATTGCAAACAAGGGAAGGAGCACTCTAATCAGTGTACCTTTTCAGATTAAGATGTATTTAAAGATTTCCAAATAAGTGGAGTCATCAGGTGAGTAGAAAAGAATACATTCAAACATGGCAAAAAATAATATCCTAATTTTCCTACTCCTTGATTGGAAAAAGCTCTATTTAGCTTCAGAAATAAAGGTTGAGTGACATCAGATACACAGGTTAGGAAGGAATAATTTTTATTGTTTGAAGAATTTTATTTGCTTTCAGAAAGGAACAGTAGGCTTTGAAGATTTCACTACGCATGTAAGGATATCAATCTATCATGGAAACATAAGTGGAACTGAAAACAGCTCAGAGTAAAGAACTTTCTGGAATCTATCTGCTATTATAACTCACCCTTAAAAATGAGCAGTTAAGAAGGAAAGGGTTTGCAAAGAGCAATTATAATTTATTATGAAAAGCAGAGATTAATAGGCAGTAAATGGAGCAATTTAAAGAGGGGAGAAGTATCAATACTATCTTTAAATATGTAAAACTGGAAATTACATTTTTTAATTCATTCTCTACCAAAATATGGAAACAGTCAGAGTAACAACAATCATGTAATTTTAGGTCAGATTCTAACACAAACATAATCTTGGACAGTAAAAGAAGGGATGATTGCCTAATGTCTTTCCAGCAAATAAACTTTAAATCCAGTCTCATGCTTGCTGTGGAAGTTCCCTGCAAGTTGGCTTGCATTTATGTGAACTGATTGAAAGTCCCCAAATGCTACATTAGTCAGTCTCCACATGCTGCATAAAGATGAGCACTCAGACAGCAATTAATAATAACTTGCTTGGCATCAAGTAGAAGAGATAATATCTAAGGCTGATGCTGGCATGGAAATTAAATGTTATATTTGGCAAGAAGTTTCTAAACAGACCATAAAGGCTCAGGTGCTTTAATGCACATTTGTTTAAATGCTTGTTCCTTTTTCCCCCTCTGCTACGTTTTAGTCCTTGTAGTCTGTAGTTTGGTTCATTCAGACTTTCATGGCATATGTTTTTCCCTGGAAACACATCCCTGAATATCTTCCACTGCACATCCTTTCTCCACCCAACCAGATGACAATGAGTTGCTATGTTTTTTTTCTTGGAAAGACACTTGGAAACCAGGGGAGGGAGGAACCCATTTTTACTTAAGAAAGAAGGAAAAGGAGCAGACAACAATGGCAGTGTATCTCACTGACAATCCTAAGGGACTAAGAAGCAAGTATTTTGCAAGTAATGCAAAATATTAATCATTACATTAGCTTATCTGAAAATGGTACTAATAAAATCCATTGTCCAAATACAGTCTGCTTTCACAAAAAAAGCCTAAGGGATTAATCTCCCCCCCTTTTGTTGGGCTTTTGCTTAGCACAAGAATATGGGGAAATTTAATTTTCCAAATAATCTTCTTTCTATCCTGCCATTTTGAATTTCTCCTAAACACCTATTTTGTAACAAAAAATATAATTAAAAATTTAATCCCTGACAACCTCTCTCTGGGATTTTGCCATTTTTTGCTATTATTATTATTTTTGCTAATTTTTTTTGCTATTATTAACCATTTACCTCTCAGAAATTTCCCTGGCCTTTTATTCACTCTCTCTTATGTCCCTGGGCTTGTTTTGTTCTCAAGACAATCCTCAGTGAAATTCTGAGGCCACTCACCTGGATGTTTTACCATTATTTTCCCTCTTGGTATTTCTGCCTGTATCCGTGCATTGAGCTGCAATGTTTTAGCTTGGATCATGAGTGCAGCTTTGAAAGGAGTTGTCTCACAGTTGTCTCCACTTACCATTCTCTGAGAGAAATTCAGTGCACAGGACCAGGACCAGGACCTCATAAGCCTTGAAATGCACTTAGTGTGGACCCAGGGTCATCACCATCACTTGCAGTACAAACCACTCCTATCAGCTCACATTGCTCCTCAGGACAGATGTAACCTGCACAAAGTCAGGGCTCACCAAGACTGAACAAGTCAGTGGGATCCCAGCCTTTGCACTGGCTGGCAGTACAAAGTCCTGGGGTGTCAAAAATCAGTGAATATCTGGGCTTGAATATGAGGGCTGAAAGCCACCATAGCCTGCAGGGAGGGGGAACAGCAGTGGTCAGCCTCGTCTTTCCTCCCAGGAGATCCTGCTTAGCCTGATTAGCCTTCAGCTCGGAACAGAAAACACTGTGCCACCTTCGGAGAGTGCTCAGAGAACCATTCAAGCTCAATGGAAACATCATTGCAAAAATCAACCCACTTTTTCATTTAACTGGATGCAGACTTTGTTTCTTGATTGAAATTTGACATAGAAGATAGGAATATCAGAATAAATCTAACTACAGCATTTTGGGAAGTCATTTTCACTGGTGCAAAGCAGGAAAGGAAAAATAAAACTCCCAAGTAGATCCAGCAGCATTTTGGACTTGTTTTTTCACAAGTTTAAAGGGTTAAATTGCAAAGCACAGGAGGAAGAGTTTCTGTCTTTTCTTCCTTGATAAAGCACTTAGAAACATTTGAATTCATCTTTTCAAGAAACAAAACATGGGCTTACAGAAGATTTTAAAAGGCTCATGCAGGCTCATCTCTCTAAAAATACTGACTATTTTTTGTCTGTTTCTTTTTTTTTTTAATAAGCAGGACTCTGATTATCAGTGTCATGCATAGCAGCTGTATTTTTATGAGTCAACAGAATTTCTACCAAAGCTTCTTTGACTGGAGCCACCATATTATCAAACTGGTCTCAGTCATGGTGATGCCAGTGAAGCCTAGGAAGGATTTCTGTCTGTAGCATCTGGGGACCATCACCCAAGCATTTTCATGCTCTACTCAATGCAGTGACACATCAATGAATTTTGAATGAAATCATGTCACAAATATATAACCTCCTTAATCCTATGCAAACTGAATAAATAAATAAACAAAACCTTAAAAACAAGAAGAAAATGTATCAACCTAATCAATAAATGGGTTGCTGGTACTGTAGAGAAAAAAATCTTTTTCTGCTTTCAAAGATTGCTACTAAACCCAAAAATGCTCTATTTCTCAGTAAGGTGGTTTTAAAAATAATACTCTATTGCTAAATAAAGTGATTGTTACATAATAAGAATATGCTTAAATAACCAAGATTGTCCCTTTTATTTTGTACTGTGAAGCAATTATTCAGTCATGATGAATATTTTCCAAGAATGACTGTGATTCAAAATTAATCTTGCTGCAGCATTGTTCTATTGATCCATTCACTGTTTTTAATTAAAGGTAGTGTGCTATATTTTCAGAGCAATAGGCCACACAGAGCTTCAAAGAATACCCAGGACAGTGTCTTCTCTCTGTCTTGCCCATAGTTCTGCTGGGAGACTATGGGCAACTCAATCCTTCGCTCACTACTTGGAGGAACCCTCATGGGAAGTAAAGTTACTACACTTCAAGAATATTTCTCACATAAATGCAGTAAAATTTAGTAACTCCTGTCTAGGATGAGCTGTAGGTTCAGGATGAGGTGTACCAGTGAACCAAACATTAATTGACTATCAATCATGCTCTCTGAAGATAAGCAAGAGCTATCTTCCTTTTAAATAGAGCACATTTAGGTAGAAAAGAGTACAAAAGTTATTAAATGTTAAGTTGGCAGCATTCAGAATGCTGAAACAAATCTGCTCTAGGTTTTTATACTCAAAATATTTGAGAACTATGGGTTTGATGAAGGAAAAAACCAATAATGTAATTTTTATGTAGGTATTACGGTGTCTTAAAGGAGAGACATGCAATTGAGCTGTCAATACCAAACTACTGGGGCAAACCAACCATCCTCACGGTAGAAACCAGTCTGGACAGGGTCAGTATTATTGTCCAGTAACAGGGTACAATATTGGGTAACATTTGCTCCCTGCAGCTGCAGCAATGAGCACTGAGGTGGTGCAGCAGAGGGGCAGCTTCCTGGCTCTGCAGCAGGGTTCAGGGAGGTAAAGACCTCCTCTTCCTCACACCCTCAGCACTTCGTGGGGTTCCCAGTCTGCAGGAGCTGCTGAGACCATTGCTCATGGAGGGTTTTATCTCAGTGGGTATATTTTGTCCGAAGGGAACAGCCACTCTAGCTCCAAAGCAGAGGCCAGCTATGCTTTAAAAGAGGCTCCTGGCCCATGAACTCTGAAACAAAAGGTCAGCCAGAGGTCCCTTTATTTCCAGAGTAAGATGAGCCATTGTAGGGGTGAATAAACCTGACTAACTGATACAAAGCTCATTATGATGCCCATATCCATTTTTGTTAAGGAAAGTAAACCTGATCTCTTGGAAACAATATCTCGGGCTTTCATACAGTAAGTATAGAGAACTAAGATCAGTATTTTTAAATGAAAGTGATGACAATGCTTTATGGAATGAGTAGCAACAGAGCTGATTTAGATCCTTTATACTGCTAATGAAATGTGAATAAGTAGGAGTCTCATTATCTGCACTTTAGTGTATGCCTTAGATTGTTCATTATCCTACCACTTAGTGAATTTGTATCTGTGCATATGAGTGATCCTAATGGTTTTTACACAAAAAGTTTCCAGCTTTGTTTAGAAAGTGGTGTTTTAATGATTATATTTTGGTTGTAAGCATAATATCTGTATACTAGCTGTATACAATGCCTAATGGTTTGCAGCTTCAAAGAAAAATTGTTTCAACAAAAACTAGATATTTTCTGGGAGAAAAAAATCCTGTAATATATACAACCCCTTTTTACTATGCAATAATTAACATTTTCCAAGCATTCACTTGAAAAATGAGATTTTTAAACATTCTGAATCTCTTGTATTCAGATTGCAGAGAAAGGGGATCAGAGACAGTAACCTCTTGACCACCTATGTTTGCAAAGAGAAGACCACAAAAAAAAGAAAAAATCATCAGAGAATGAGGTCTAATCCATGGGCTATTGCAGGAGGCATCCTCTTATTCTGTAGGCCACAATTTAGCATCCTGCTTTTCCTGCCTCCTGTACTCTTCATGCTGGTTCTTCAGAAGTCCTATCAGCTGCCACTGATAGGACTTGCCATCCCAAGGAGGAGATGGCACAGATGAGTGTGTGTTGGAGAAGCTAGCCCCCTTGTCAATACACCTAATAAATTATAATAACAACACATAATTTTTTTCCCAAAGCACCAAGCAACACTGACAGAACTTCTTCCATGTGTGACAGGACTGGACTGAAGTACATTTCCTTCATAGTTAATGTGATGCCTCATAGTTTAATTAGATCTGCTGGATGTCTCTCTGCCATCTGCTCCCTTCCAAGAGCCAGCACCTGTCAACATAAGCTCCAGCACTGACTCTCCAATGACTGGCAGAATATATTTCCTCCTGTCCAAGAGGACATATACTGTTTCCTAAGAAACCATCACCTGAGGATGTCATCCACAGCAGAAAATAGAGCGCCCGAACTTTGATATTTTAATTGGATTCTCCTTGCGGTACAGTATCAGACAAGTGGGAAAAATGATAGGAGAGAGTAAAGACAAATTTTAAGGCTCAAGGAAAATGCTAAAAATTAAAAGAGAAAAAAAATGCTCTTAGAAATAAAACACAACCCTGTTTGTATTTAACAGGACTTTATATCTTCAAATGCTTTGCCTACAACACAGGCAGGCAGCTGGAAGAGCCAGCATGCACAGTATCACTTTACGTCCCAAGTAAATCCCCTACTTGGAGGGATTCTCCCCAGCCACATTTCTCTCATGGTTAGGATTTGGATAGCAGTGCTGCTGGGACAAGGACCTGGAGTCTGGCACTGTGGGCTCTTTCCACATCAGATCCCATGACACAGGTCCCTGCTGAGGGCATCTCCTGCCACTAATGTCTCTGAAGCCTTGAGGACATTTCTCCATTTCACATCTGCTGGCAAACAGACCTGTCCAGCTGGGCTTTCTCTCACTGAGGTCCCCAGGCAAGCTGGGGCCACCTGTGTATTTCCATTGGACCTCATGTGTGACAGCAGTAATTTACTTTCCACTAAGCCTGCCGTGTGATGCAGTAACAAAATCACACATGGCACATTAGCTAAGTCAGCCAGCCACCAAACACACTCTGTAAACACGACGCCTTTTCTTTCCTCCTTTTTTTTTTTTTTGCCATCGTTTCTATGTCTCACATATATATCCCTCTAAGCTTCCAGACTTCAGGAAAGCTCATTGTTTGAAGGATTGCATGAAGGGAGGATGTTTTCCTAACACCAAAAACTAATTTGGAACCAGGAGGCAATAAGACTCATTTTAAGAGGACAGATGACTTCCAGTTTGCATTTGTTGGCTGGAAACAAACCATTCATCTAAAATTCACTGGGGCCAAGATTTCTCAGGTGAAATCCTGGCCCCATCAAAATCAGTGAGCATTTTGCCACTGCCTACACATTCAACATTTCTTGTGCAGAGGACCTGGAAACTACCAATGTTTTCACACACAACACACACACCAAGGAAAAGATTTAGAGCAAAGGAGAAAATTAATGCAAGTTCTACTATACCATGCTTTATCTACAGATAAAACTTAAGAAAGGCTCAGCCAACATTTGGATATCATGGTGATAGTTGGTGCTCTAATTAAATATCACCTTGGAGATCATCCCTCACAGTCAAAAAGAGCCAAGAGATACCAATTCTCCAACATGTAGTACTTAGATGAAGCTCTGAACAACATTTGAAGGTTAAATAACATAATCTAGGAATCTGATCCATGATTGCTAATACCTCAAGAGAATTTTCTATTCCTTCTTCATATAGCATGAAATCACTTCACCTTTTGTGCCTTTGAAAAAAGCGTTATTGTGCCTCTAGCTCTTTGTATCAGTTGAGCTTTATGATTATTTTTCTTTTTCTTTAACATTTTACTCTTTCTACTAAACATTTGTTTAACCCACATTTTTTGATTTGTATAGCAAGTGTCATTTCATCTCTGTTCATCTGGTAGATCACTGCTATGTGAGGGGGCTGCAAGTTGAAAAGTTAAACTTTCTAGATTTTCTAAAAATTAAAGAAATGAAAAAAACAGATTACTTCCCCCCCACCCCCCTCAAATCTGTGCTTTCTTGGAAAAGTCAGTAAAACTATATAGCTCTATCTTGGTGAATGTATTTGTATTCTCAAGTAACAGAGCTGAATTCAGGTGTTGTCAGGTGTCAATGCATTTTTGGGCACTAATCCAAGCTTAGAGGTATATTGGAACAAAGCAAAACTCTGATCTTCCAGAATGCTTAAAGCACTGGCCTAATTTTATGAAAGGGAATAGGAAATGTGCCTTCAGCTTCAGCAAGCACTGAGTTATATCAACAGTTGCCATGAATGATTATGAATATACACAGGTGTTCAAAGGTACCTAGTAGGCTTTCAAAGGCTCTAGAAGTCTAAATACCTCTGCAGTCAGTGCTGGAATGGGAATAGGACATTTCTTAAAAGCCACAGCAGACACCTGAAAGCAGCTGGTTTTCCAAACACTCAGATTGAAAATCAGAGTTTTGTTCTTGGAAACTCTTCTCCTACAGGATTATGATCTCCAGTTGTCATTGAAGTTTCTGCAAAGGCTTCACAAAGCCTCCCACCCCAGACCTGTGGAGTTACAAAGATGTACTTGGGATTACAACAGCTTTATTATTCACAGACATGTTTTGACTCCATTTAAGCCTAGCTGCAGATGTAACAGGTTACACTCCATTTGTGAAAAAGAACATTTTCCTTCCACTTTTAAGTTCAGATATATATTATTTGATGTTTTCATCTACCCAGACAATTTTACCTGTATCAGCTTGTTGCATCTTACTCGAGAAAAAAAAAATCAGATTCCATGGTGGTTGCTACTCACCAATGTAAATCACAGAATCGTAGAAAGGCTTGGGTTGAAAGGGATCTTACGAATCAACTAGTTCCAACCCCCCGCCATAGTCCCAGACGTCCCTCACCGGATCAGGTTTCTCGAAGCCTCATTGATCCTGGCCTTGAAGGGATGGGGTGCCACAACTTTTCTGAAATGGCTCTACTGGCATTTGTTTCTCGTTCAATGAAAACTTCTGTGGCAAAAATAAACCTCAATACTTGTCTCTGAGTCATGAACCAGTTTTCATTAACTGAGAGTTTCAATGGAAAATTTTCAGCCAGCCTTAATCATACCTATCAGCAGGTCTGTAAGGATCTCCCCGAGAGTTTGTGCCAGACTATCATTTTAATACCAGGAAACTGGCCGAAATTCTAACTAAAAATAGAACAATAAAATGTTCAAGTACAAATGCCATAAGGACTAAGCAGGAAGACTATTGCAAAAAAAATCAAGGCTTAGCAATCTATCTAAAATTCCACCAGCATATTAATAAAATCAGGGCTGAAACAGAACTAGGTGATGATATTTGAATGAACGACCAGAAACAATTCGAGAAAAACCTTCATTATTTTGCAATTAAAATAACAGCAGTAGAAATTTGAATAGAATCATAGAATCATTAAGGTTGGAAAAGACCTCCAAGATAATTGATTCCAGCCTCTAACTGAACACCATCATGCCAACTAAACCATAGCACTAAGTGCCATGTCCAGCTGTTTCTTGAATACTTCCAGGGATGGTGACTCCACCACCTGCCTCTACAGCCTGTTTCAGTGCTTAATAAAAGGGAAAAAATTCTTGATTTCCAACCTGAACCTGCACTGGTGCAGGTCTTGGGGCCATCTTCTCTTGTCCTGTTCCTGGGAGAAGATGCCAACTCCCACCTGGCTGCAACCTCCTTTCAGGAGTAGCACAGGGTGATAAGGCCTCCCTCAGGCTCTTTTTTTCTCCAGGATAAACACCCCCAGCTCCCTCAGCCACTCCTCACATGGCTCACTCTCTACATCCTTCACCAGCTCTCTTGCCCTTCTCTGGACAATCTCCAGCCCCTCAATGTCTTTCTTGCAGTGGAGGGCCCAGAACTGGACACAGGACTTGAGTTTCAGCCTCACCAGGGCTGAGTACAGGGGGTGATCACTGCCCTGGTTGTGATGGCCAGGATGCCACTGGCCTTTTTGGCCACTTGGGCACACACTGGCTCGTGTTCAGCTGGCTGTTGACCAGCTCCCCCAGGTCCTTTTCCACCAGGCAGATTTCCAGCCACTCTTTCAGCAGCCCGTAGCAGTGCATGAGGTTGTGGTGACCAAAGTGCAGGAATATGAGGAAGAAAATGTTGAATATTCTTGTGCAACAGAAAAAAAAACTGTCAAAGATAGGTTAAAATGTATTGCAGGCAGTGATATGCTCCTGGCCAAATAAATGGCATCTGAGCAGTCCATCCTACAGATTTCAATATTTAGATCCATATAAAGTTCTAGAGATACAGATGCAGATTTAGGGATACAAATGCAACCTGATGCCACTGCACCTTGCATCATTCCTCTCCTGGTCCCTTGGTAGCATTTTACTTGTATCACACACTGCAGGTGTTAAAAGAGAAAGGAAATGAAAGGCATGGTGACCAAAAGCAGATTTATTCTTTAAGGAAAGAATTAAGACACAAAATGGAAAATTTACCTTCCTCTGAAACCTGGCACAAAAGAACTGTGTATTAAAGATTAAGAGTTAGTGTTTCTTCAGCCATGTTCTCACAAGATATCAGGCCCTGTAATGCCAAGGTTGCCATGGATATCCCTATTGATTAATAAATAGTGCTGTTAAGTCCCATGTAAATAGTGAATAACTGTCAGTTCTGAAAGAGATGTGGACATTTTAGGTAATAGGCTTTTTTTTTTCTTAATTAAACAGGGGCTAGCTGAGCATTTGTACTTCAGCTTAAATTTCCTC
Source organism: Ploceus nigricollis (assembly GCA_013399945.1). Classification (NCBI taxonomy): domain Eukaryota; kingdom Metazoa; phylum Chordata; class Aves; order Passeriformes; family Ploceidae; genus Ploceus; species Ploceus nigricollis. The sequence goes on along the minus strand of VXBC01010282.1, from coordinate 157,370 downwards.
CCCTGCTTCACTTCTTTGTGTTTTGTTAAGCAAGTATATCCCAATAGCTGGTGTATGCAAGAAAAGAGGAAAGATCAAATAAAACACAAATTAAAACTGAGACTGGTCCAGAGTCCAGATTCATCTGGTCAAAAGTCAAAGAAAGAAAGAAAGGGATAACTTCTAAACAATAAGAGAAATACTGGATTATTTCAGAAAAGCCTTCTAAAGATAGCAGCTCCAGGTCTCTAGAATAAATTTGTCTCACTGGCAAGAACAGATTTGTCTCATAACGGCAGCTACAAGTCACACTGCTCAACATCATCACGTAAAAGCTCTGAAAATGTTCTTCAGACATGAACTGAGCAGCAAACTCCTGTGATATGATGGAGAATTGGGCTTGTCATCTCATCAAGAGAAGCTGAACATAAAATCTGCCTGATGCCACAGCAACTCTGTAGGAGAAGTAGGACCAGAGTCAAGGCTCTTCCCCCTTTACAAAAAGTGACCTTTGTAAACCAGCAGCAGAGTCTGAGATCTTGAGGATCTCAGGTGGTTGGACTGAGCTGGGTATGACCTGGCATGGTCCATGCTGTAGTGCTTCCCTAGTTTCTGCATGCAAACAAATGTGCTGGGGCTAATGAACACAGTGACTGAATGTGAATGCAGGCATCCTGACTGTTTTTTCTGCAATATGTGTCTATTTTTTTTCCATAAAGATTATTGCAAGTGAGATGGTATTGGCATGGAAGTTACCCAATGGTTATCAAACTCAGACTCTGATATGCACACTCGTGCGAGCAAAAACATGCAAACACCAGAGGTGTCAGCCACAGGCATTCAGCCAGGAGCAGAAACAAAGCTGTGTGATTTAGGTGAACATCCACAAGCACCATGAATAAATAAAGAACAGTCAAAGCTCAAAATCATTAATGCAAATACTACGTCCTAACCAGCTAAAGGTACAAATTCCTGCTTTTGTGGATAGCAAATTTGTAAAGATCGTTCACATCTTACTGAAAGATAGAATGTCTAATCTAGATGAGCTAAACCTGTGTGGCTACAGCAGCAGCAGTAGCAGCATAACAGTTCACATCAACTGAGAATCAGGTCTAAACCTGTAAAAAAGGGAAGCTGAAAATAGAAAAAAATAAATTAAATGCATTAATTGCCTACTGCTAATTGTTTGTTTAGCTCTGTTTAGGAATAAAATGATAAAGAAAAAAACCCCAAATTATTGTCAGTCAGCTCTGGGTTGCCCAAGGTAACAAACATTCTGCTCAGCTTGTTACTTAAGTATATAAGGTGAAGTTAAACACAGACTAAATTAATCCTAATGAAAAGATATTACTAATACCACAAGAAGAGGCTAGCAATGAATATTCTCAGATAAATATGTTGTGTTAACTATCTTCAACATACCATCCAATCTCTACCTACAATCCGAACAGAAACAAGATCCTGTTGGTTTTATCTTACTGTAGCTAGACAAGATAAGCCTTTGGCTGGTCATTTAAGACTGGCCTTCACTAATTGCTTGATGACAGCTGCCTCAGTACCTCACCTTTTCTCATTGTGGAAGAGATACAGCAGAAAACTGGGTTTCAGTGAAAGAGGATCAAGCTGCAGAACAGATCCTTTTTGAGGACTCTGAGTGTACAGCATATATTGTAAAAATTCCCAGCCCCTTCCAGGACTACTGGTGCTACGGTGACATAATACAGAGAGCTGCCTAGAATTTTTTACATTATTGACATATTAGACATACAGTTATTTCGGTTATAAAAAGAAATCAACAAGATTTTGGTTTTCAAAAGCTGCAAATAGAAACATTCTTCACTGCACAGGAAATTATTAAGGTCTTTGGAAAAAAAAAGCCACAAACATTTTCAAGAGGTACTTTTTCATATGCCATTATAAGTCTTTCTTCAAATTGAATTGCCTTTGAAAAAGTGTCTAGGCAATATTTTTTACTCTATCCTGTATGCAGAAGAATCATATACTAAAGAACTGACTCTTTGAATAGGCCCTGAACATGATCCTATCAGACAAGATTTTTTTCATATAGCTTTGGAAGAATTCTTCAAGTGAGAAACCCCCGAAAAATGTGGATACAATTCTAAAAGACGGTTCTTACTAACCATGTGGCTCACTGGTACTGCTCAGCTCTTGCAGACAGGTCACAGGAGTGTGAAAGCCTAGCAAATGTAGCAGTGTAAATGCAAATTGGGCTCTTGGCCAGGGCCAGCTCAGAGGTCCTTGCAGAAGCAGGAAAAACTGAGCTCTGCTGCCCTAGGGAAGAGATGGTAAGCAGGAGGATGCACAGTTCCCTCTGTAGGAAGAGGAACAAAGAGGGGGCAGCAAAGGTAGATGTGAAGTAGAAATGTCCTGGAGAGTTAGGATCTGGCTTTTGCTGCAAACAGGAACGGTACAGCTGGGGATCAATCACAGGAACAACTTTGGCCCACATCTACCTGCTTCTCCACGCCCAATCTTCAGCCTTCTTCATCACGGCTCCACTATAGTAGGTGGAAAATCCATAGCTTTTGGTGCCTCCCTCTCCTGTACCAACAGCTGTCAATACCTCTGGGATTTCACAATATTTGGGAAAACATGGCAAAATATATTAATCTTTCCCTCACTGCCAGCTGCAGTAGCACAAAGTATTGCTACTTGACAAAACTACTTGACAAAAAATGTTGCACAGTTATCTTTACTGTTCAGTTAGATTATCTTAGAGAAGCATGAAGGGCTAGAACAATTTTAGGATGAATCAAATAACTTCATTCCCAAAAGCTCAATAAACACAACACCAAAGGCTTCCCTCTTGATTTATTTGCTAGAGAATGCCATCATGGCACATTTGCTGCGGTTGAACTCCACCACATGGGCATTTCAGCTTTACCTTGCAGGAGAACAAAGTTAAAGGTTGTGATGGAATGACAAGTTTAAGACTTAAAAGTTAATTTAATCCAGGTCTCCAGCCTTGTTAGTTCATTTGTGCTGTCTTGACCTCCAGCAGCCATGGCACAATGCTCAGAGCCACCACGGCAAACAGAAAGGGTTCAGCTCATTAAGAACTTTCATTTCTCGTCTGAGCTCCTTCAAGAGAGTGTCATTTTGCTTTAATGAATTCATTGCACATGATATCATGGTGGTTTTATGAATATGGATTTACCTTCTAATTACTGTAGCAGTTAGAGGAGGGAGACAGGAATGGCAGAGACTTTTAAGGGTACTACCATGCAGTTCTACACCTTCTGCAAAGGCCATTTCTTGCTTTTGTTTGTCTTAGATATTTCACAGTGGTTTGTTTATTCACAGCTGATGCTCTTTTCAGTGCAAGCACTCCTGGGCTCAAATAGTTTTTAAGAAATGGTTTATTGATGATCACATTATGGAGATACAAGGATAACAGAAGGGTTATTGACTTCTACATGAGACACTTAAAGAAAGATGCAAAGAAGGTGAGAGTAAATGCTTAACATGGGAGACATTCAGGACTTCAGCTATTGGTGCCTAGTGTAGGCACATGGTAACTTCTCTTCATTGATTAGGTCATGGTCTGGTAGTTCTGCAACTAAAATTATCTGAATGGCTCATTGAACTCAAAAATTCACTGCCCTACCAGCTGTGGTGGCTCAGCCAGGCTCTTAAAGGACTTGAATGTGGCTCTTGATTTTTCTGAGTAGCGAAGGGAATAGTGCAAAAGTACATGTGGTGTTGGCACTCAGAGACAGTCTACAGCCTCTACTTTTGAGCTGTCTACAACCTCTGCTTTTGTATTTGTACATAAATTATATTAGGAAGCTCTCAGTGTGGCCAGAAGGTTTCAAGTCCCTGAGGGCTCCCAAGGAAGAGCTGGCCACCTGCTACTTCCCACTGTTCTGTGGGCAAGTAAGGAAAAGGCAGAACATCTTAGCTTCTTAACAAATAAACAAGCAACCAACTGAAGCTTGGGCTATTAAATAAATCAATAGCATTACACTAAACCATAAGGCTCCTTTTTCTCAGAGCACCAGCATTTTAGAGCCTCCTTATATTTGCACTAGACAAACACTTAAAATATCTCAGCAATTATTTCATGTTGGCACAATAATAGCTTAACTAGAATGGATCTTCTTATACATGAGAATACAGTGAATGATTGTCTTGCTAAGAAAAGCCTAACCCTTAAGAGGGTTCGTGTTCTTCTTCTAATGACTCACTTTAGGAGAGGTAGATAGGCAGGAAGGATGATTCATCGCAGGACACCTACTGTACACTATTCTGGAATACATTTTTCTTCATCTCTCTCCCACTCTACCTATCAGAAAGGGATAAACAAAACCATAAGAGCTTGGGGATTGAAAGAGAAGGGGAAATTGGCTAAAAGTCAATGCTGGCAATGGGGCGTCTTTACGAATGAGTAAAATAGTGGTGACGGCAGCACAGTGACATATTGGCTTCACAGGTCAGATTGACCTTAGCAGATACAACCAATAAATCTGTAAGCCTCAAGATGCAATGCTGAGTCAAAAGTTCAGCTACTTTCTCAGGCTTTGCCTCCAAGCTTTTGCAAACTGCAACTTGTATTCCAAGACCTGTTTCCTCTAAGGGCCCAGGAGTGAAATTTGAGGGAAAACAAGAACAGATAGCAATTCAGTCATGGGCTTGATATAGCAAAAGGAAAATGACACTGTTACAGTGTTATGATTTTCTGAAACTCACCTTTGAAAAGAGGTCAAGAGAGCCATCTCAATAATATACTTTGATGTCACAGAAACTTTGCTAGCGGTTCAGCCATGCATTAAGTGCCATTCAGGTACTAGCAAGTACGGGTACAGTCCACTGACTATTACCCTCTCCTGATCATAGAAAAAACAGTTGGTTCCAACACCTCAGGCATGGGAAGGGATGCCATTTACTAGATCAGGTTACTGAGGGCCTCATTCAACCTGGCCTTGAACACTAACAGATATTTCTTCTGGGAACCAGTGATACAGACAGAAGGAATCCAAGGAGGGTTACAGTGTGGTGTGGTTGGCATGCTGGAGAGATGGGATGTCATCCAAAGGGACCTGGACAAGCTGAAGGAGTGGTCCCATGCAAACTTCATGAAATTCAATACAGAAAAATGCAAAGTCCTGCACCTTGGTGAGGGCAATCTCAAGCACAAACATAGGCTCAGTGGGGAATGGATTGAGAACAAACCTCAGGAGAAGGTCTTTGGGAATATTGGTTGATGAGAAACTCAACATGACCCAGCAATGAGTCCTTGCAGCCCAGAAAGCCAAATGTGTCCTGGGCTGCATCCAAAGCTCTGTGGGCAGCAGGTGAGGGAGGGGATNGGGGGGAGGGGCGTCTGCCCCTCTGCTCCACTCTGGTGAGACCCCCACCTGCAGTGCTGCATCCAGCTCTGGGGTCCCTGCACAAGAAGGACACTGTTGGAGCGAGTCCAGAGGAGGCCACAGAGATTCTCAGAGGGATGGAGCACCTCTCCTATGAGGACAGGCTGACAGAGATGGAGCTGTTTAGCCTGGAGAAGTGAAGGCTCCATGGACACCTTAGAGCACCTTCCAATGCCAAAAGGTGACTACAAGAGAGGTAGAGAGGGATTTTTTACAAGACCATGCAGTGACAGGACAAGAGGGAATGGATTTAAACTGCAAGAAAGTAGGTTTAGGTTGGATATTAGGAAGAAATGCTTGACTGTGAGGGTGGTTAGGTACTGGAACAGGTTGCCCAGAAAAAATGTGGACATCTCATCTCTGGAATTCTTTCAGATCAGTCTGGAATGGGCTTTGAGCAATCTAGTCTAGCAGAAGGTGTTCTGGCTCACAGCACAGGGATTTGGAACTACGGGACCTTTGAGGTCCCTTACAACATGAACTGTCCTATGATTGATTCAAGGAAATTGTGTTCCAGTCCAAATAGTGACGCAGGAAAATAAATTTTAAGGTGGTGTTCACACGCCCAGGTGACAGATGCTCAAGACATTTTTAACAACGGCTAGAAAAGGAAAAAATCATCTTGTAAAAGCCAAGGGCATTAGTAAAGACGATTGCTGAAGCCTGTTCAGGGATTATGCAACTGCAGCTGGCTTAAACATGCACTTAGAAGCACTAAGTGGTGATTTAACAGGACTGATAACCCTGATAACCCTACATAGCAAGTGACTGAATACTTCTGCAATTGCAAGTGCTGAAGATGTCAGGATAGGATTCATGGGCTGGAACTTAAGCAGAAAGCTTAAGTTAACAGAGGGAGGGCATTTGTAAAAATGCCATGGGATAATTTATGATAATTTATGATAATTTATTAAGTTAACAGAGGGAGGGCATTTGTAAAAATGCCATGGGATAATTTATGACCACATTTAGTGACAATTTAGTTCTCTAGCTCATCAGAAATGCACAAGCTGCAGCAAAACATTCCACCCTATTAAAGCACAATGTCAGTGGTGAAAGATTTACCTGTTGAAAAAACACTGCTACATCCTATGATACTCCAGATTCACTTCTGTCCTCTGAACTCACGTTCAACACAGACACGTATCCTATGGCAACTAACCTGCAGTGATAGAGAGAGATTAATATAAATGGAAGTCAAGGGAGAAAATTATATGTAAAATATAAACATTGCTGTCTGCTGGAAGCTTGCGTGCCCTCAGTTAGTTCTAGCAACTTCATTCAGCCAGTCTGGATCTGTGACTATTGCAGGTGACTTTAAATCAGCAAGAGTTTGTAGCAACAAGCTTTCTGAAAAACATGACTGCTATTCCATTGCTTCCCTTGGAGGCCTTGCTGTCCAGGGATGTAATAATAATGATGATAACAATGTGATAGCCTTGTGTCAGCTGAGCAAAAGAGACCATGTGGAATTTAAATTCTCTTTAGATGGGCAAATACGTTTGAGCTTCTTATAGAACCAAGTCCTTGAAGAGTGTAGCTGGTTTACAAATACAAATACAGCTGAAATTTTCCCACAGAAACAAGTTAGCTATTACTGGACAACTTCAGAAATCCAGACTCTGAAGCTTGCCTTACTGAATATATTCTTCCAGCTCTGGTGGTGCCATGGGGGGCCTGGACCAAATCCTCACCCTCAACATGGACTAATCCTGAGTTAAGGATAATAAGATAGAGCACATATTCATGATTATGTATCTACAACACTCTGGGGTAGTTTTTCAAAGGAGCATTTGCTTGGTGAACACAAAGACTGTTCAGTAGTGACAGTGATGATGACATAAATATCTTCAAGAAACCAATCTGTAGCTTCTGAAAGACAACAGATTCACCAGGCAACTCCAGCTGATCATCCTAAGACTTTTCACAGGCAGGCATATGCCTGGCAGCAGAAAGATGGGTTTCCATTTTGTTGCTTATACATGAGAGCTGTCTACAACCTCTGTCCAAGCACCAGTTTCTGGGTTCAGTATTTATGACCAGAATCCTCATAAAAAGCCATGCTTTAAGAAAGGCTGCCATAATTCAGGGTTTTAATCTGGATTCAGGATCAAAGCTCATACAGACTGCTTGTATATCAAGAAAATAAGCAACACAGGCAGACACTGGGAGTCAATGGTCTGTACTCTCAAACTGCTAGAAGAGCCCTGGCAGTCTGTGCAAAGGCTACAGCACCCACCAAAACCCTTCCCAAGCACAGAGAAGTTGTTAGCACAGACCAGATTTTGCCCCCAGAAGGCACTCTGAATGTGGCCTTCCTATTTTGAAGGCTGAACTTTGACAGTGTACATGTGCCACTTGACCTCAATACCAAATAGAGTTTAATATGTGTTTCATTTCTTAGTGGAAATCTATAATAGATTATGAAAATTTCATCCTGCATCTAACTGTCAAGAGTGGAGTCCAGAGCATCACGGTGAGATTTAGGGCTTGTAAGAGTTCACCAGAACACACTGAGCATTGTGCTCTGATTTGGCTTGTTGGATCTGGAAGGATATTGTTTAGCACAACTCTATCAGTTGAGCTAGGGATTTCTAACCTCAGTATTACCAAGAGTCTCAAGTTGCCAAAGGCTCAGAGGCTTGGTCTAGTGCTGGACTTACAGATGCCCCAGTCTCAGTGACTCTTTTCATCCATCTCTGACTGTCCAGGAATGGGAGGTTCCCCCTTTTTTTCCTTGTCATTCCATGCAAGAGCCAGGCTCCTGCTGGTCTGGCAGCATGCCTGAGAGCCGAGGCAGGCGATGATGAGCACTGAGCACACACCTGCCTGTCACCAGCCAAGGAAACCCAAATACATCAACCTCAGTGACAGCTCTGGTTCTCTGCAGCACAGAAATGAGGCACTGCTGACTGATAGCCCCCTTGGCAGACTGAGGCCAGATAAGCAAAGCAGGGCGGGCTTTCCAACAACCTTCGCCAAGCCACAGGGCACCTTGCCAGGAAAGATATGGCAGAGCATAAAACACAACTACGGTGAACAGTGCCTTGGACTCTCATTCAGGCTCTGCTCTGGGCACTGGCTTGGCTTAGCAGGATGATTAAGAAGGTTAAAAAATCCTGTCCTCTCCTGAACCAGATGTTTGTGTCCTCCTTGCCTGCTGTGTGACCTGTCCTGTGCCGTGGAGGAGCTGCTGTGTTTCATCTCCATCTGTCCAGAGGCAGGCTTCCCACTGCCAGGAAATTATGCCATCAGGAAGCATTCACTATCTGCACTGCCTATGGGTGGATTTGATGGATCTGGGCCAGAGACACACATGGTTTTTGGGCTCCATATCCACAGAACACTGCAAATAAAAAGAATGAAGCTGTCATGAATGGAGAAGGTTGTAAAAGTGGTTGTGTCATCCTGCTCTCCCCTGAAAGGTGGAAGTGAGATGCTGGCAATTTGGGATCACTTGTGGGAGTAGGTTTGATTACAAAACTTTATATTTGTGACATTTCTGTAAATGTCATTCTACTAAGATATATACTCTGCACTTGAGTCAGGCTCTTTCCTTGTGATATCTGAAGTGTTAATTATTAATCATTGAAACACAATTACTGGCACTCTGCTCCCAGAGGAGATAGAAGTTTAGCTTACAGTGGTATCCTCCAATAACATAAATTCTTACACTAATTCTTTTCTTTAACAACTATCACATTTGACCAAAGTCACAAGCCATGGCTGCACGTGTGAGCACATGTGCATGTGATTTATGAGATTTGATTAACTGTGGGTCCACAGTCTATGTATAAACTTCTCATAGTATCAGAATAAACAGTCCTTTTCGATGGCTGGCTCCACACTATCTTTGTTTGTTCTGTACCTGCCCCAGGAAACTGGTTCTTAACACAGATCAGAGCTACTGGCCTCCCCTGTAAAAAATAACTCATGAGCTGCAAGGTATTTTCATGGACTCCCAACCCAACTTCCTTGTGCTCTGTCTACAGTCTCCTGTTAATTGTAGGTCCCCCTTTTTAAAGGAAGAGGGAATTCTGTTCCACAAAAGCAAACTGTCTTCAGCATTATCTGGTTCTCACTAAACACTGACTTTCTTGCTAAAAACTATATTCACCCATAACCAAAAGATGCTTGCAGTGACATCAGGCAGACTTCTGAAACAAGGCAGCTTTCAGGTAGAATATGGTGTTTTGGGGTTCTGGTGTTGGAATTACACAGAAAAATACACACGCAAGATCATGCCTGCAAAGTCCCTCACATCTCAGGTCTCCAGCAGGATTGTAGTCATCTCAGCAGCATGTAACTGAGCTCATATCAGTCTGTGTGCCTTGGCTGCCCATCATTAAAATTCATATCTGACTACAGGTCTTCCATCATTTCAATGAGATAACTGAGTTCAGCTGTTGACAGCTCTTCATAATCCTTCCATACTGACTGGGAATAACATCTACCTTTTATTTCTCAGTCCCAGAAATGAGATTAATCTTCCTGTCCTAAAAGATCACAGCACTGAAATCAGTAAGGAAATGTTCATGCTTTTCATAAAAATAAATTTCCCATAACTCCTACAATAATATTTTAAGCTTGGGCTGATCTTGTCTTCTTTGAAGTCCCCTGCTCAGGATGGCAGTGAAGTCTGTTTCAGGCTGCCAGCTCAGATGTACCACAGTGATAAAGGTTATATCCTCAGATGAGCTGACAGCCCCACACAAGGCAGTACTTTCTTATATTGCTTGTTCTTTGACGAGTCTCAAACTGCTTCCCTGAAAAAAAATAACAGAATGGGATTACAACTCTCTTTGGAGAGGAAAGCAGAGCAACATACAGAAAGCACCTGGCCAAGATCAAAGGAACTTGACCACATGTTGACCTACACATGGCTGCAGATTAAACAGGGAAGGCAGGAGCATTTTCATTCACCACTCCCTTCCTGAGTACCGCAGCAGGGTCAACACAGCACACAAAAATAAACTGAGGTGGGTGTGAGGTTAATTCAACTTCTCATTACTCACAGTCATTTGTGAGCTGCTGAACAACCCATCCAGGGGTCCTTGCCATGACTTCCAGGGCACAAGCAGACAAGCACACATTCACTCCTGTTGTTCCAGTTTAATCTGCTGCCACATATGTGCCAACACTGCCATTTAGTGTGCTGGGCCTGTTGCAACAGCTTGGACATAAAAGACAACACTAATTGCAAACAATGATCCTACACAGAGGCAGACACAGCACTACCTGTTGTAAACCCCTATCAGCACAAGATGTTGGAAAGTGGCAGAGGTGGGGCTACCTTTCACAGAAAGTAATAGTGAAGGGTGATGGTGGCAAGAGCTCCTGGAAATATGATCTGAAATCTTAGTGAGTTCCTGTGAAAAAAACAAACAAAACAAAACAAACAAACAAACCAAATCAGTTTTGTCTGCAAGCAGAAAACTATCATCCAAACTTAAAAAATCTCACTGGGATTAACCTTGTGATTCAATTCCTGGTTTTACTGAAGCTCAATAACCAGATGAAACAGTAGTTGTTAGTCATCTTAACCCTTTCTGTGGAGAGTCAGGATATTCTTAGCAAGTATTTTAAGCAAACCCTTGATCTATTGGTATCCTTGAAGCTACTCACATGCTTTGATCTACAGCCTTGATCTGCAAAAACAGCTGAGACTTACCCTGCTCAACAAAGAAAATCCCCAACCAGCTAGCCTTGCAAATGCTTATGTTTCAGTGCAGGATCTGGCAGCTTTTATTTGTAACATTGCTCCAAGCTTTGTCATAGGTCTCCCTCTCCACCTGTTCTCATTTTCAGAGGAGATTTACACCCTTAGGAGCTGACACCCCTTAGAGTTTTCACAACAGGCCACACAGGCAGTCTGCAAACTGCAGTGCTGGGCAGAGGTATCAGCAAGCTCTGAACAAATCTGCTGTGGTACTGAAGGCTGCCCAGACAAAGCCCAGACAAAGCTGATGTGGGATGCTCTGTCCTGCTCCTTCAAAACCCACGATGGTGCATCCTCCATTCCAGGTCTGATACCACTGGCGGTACTTTGCTGACCCTTGCAGAGGTGCTGCCCTTCACTCACCACAGGCTGTCCCTGCAAGCTGCCTTGCCCTTCTCCAGTGTCTGTATTTAACCAACTTGTCAATCCACCCCCAGCTCCTCCTGCTCAGAAATGTGCTGCCACACTACTGGGGAGATGACACACGATGCCCCCCACCAAGTGCCAGTGATGCAAATCTGAGCCAGCACTGAGCAGGTTCCTGGGCATTGCCACAATCTGAACAAATAGTTCAGGTAGGCCTTGGAGAGATGGGAGCCACATCCTGTTTAGCACTATCCAAAGCTCAGAGCCATCCAAAGAAGCTGAGAGTCTTGGTTAGGGACCAGCATGGTGCTTGATGAAATTGGTGCTGGATGCAACAGCAGAGAAAGAGTGAGAAGAGATGAGGAGAAAGTGAGAGAACATGCATTTCCATAGGTCAGCTCTCCTCAGAGACATTAGAGGTTCATTGTAAGAGATATAAAAATAAATGTCAGATGGCTCTCTCTTGATTAATCAAGCTTGGCTTTGCTGTAGAGATGTCTCCTTCAAATAGCACTTTTACCATTTGAAAGTCAAGGAAAAAGCCAGAGAGCATCTGACTCCTGAACAAGCAATACTGAAAGCAATTCAGGCTTATTTCTGTGGACATGCTTCCCCTATTATTTTAGCACAGCTGTGTAATCCCTGAGTAATTAAAATGTCTCCTCAAAGCTGCCACTCTCTTATGCCTTCAGATCTGTGTCAATGCTGATCTGTTCAGCTGTGTAGGAATATTAAGAGTGCCTGATATAGCTAAGTCTCTTCAGCTTTTATTCAAATGATCTCTTCAACATCAGCATCAGCTGAAGAGAAGGACAAATTCTTCTTTTAATGTAATTTCGGATTAACTGTTGCTTTGAATGTAGTTTTAGTCTATTTACACCAGTCTGATAGGTATCAGCATTAAACAGCAGCAAAGCATTTCAAGAGGAGATGAAGAAGTGTTTAAATATATCAAGGGATCAGAGGTAGCCGATTAAGAAAACCATTAATAATTTGATTGAATATAGAATTGTCAGTCACTCAAAGCAGCTGAGACCTCTGGAACTTTAAAACACAATTTAACAAGAAAAAACTGAGTAAAGAAGTGCAGTAAGTGAGGAAATTAAGAACCCTGTGTAAAATCTACAGAAGGTCATAAAAGTTGACCAAGAAAGGTCTGGACCATTTGCATTTTGTGGGGCTTTCACTGCTCTGCAGACAGACAGGCTGCTCTGGCTCTCTGCTGTGACAATACTGGGGCCAAAGCCGACTTTGAACAGGCAGCTTTGGGGACACATGGGTTAGGACCATGTATGTGAAAGAAAGAAAAGTAAACACAAATACAGAATCTTGGTTAGAAGAAGCATCCAAAAAGCATCAGGGCAAACAGGAAGGACAAACAGAAGCAATGTGGTTGGATGAGCAGTGTGACAGAGCTTTGTGGAGGCGACTGGCAGCAATAAGAGCTCCCTCTGCAGCTCCCCTGTGCTTGGGCGAAGCTCTCAGGAGGTACCAGTGCCATACCCTCCCTACACAGCCATCGTTAGAGACCCCTCTACACACAACACCACGTTTGGTCCTGGGTACAGGAGAGAAACCAGAGGAGAGTATCAGCAATGGACTGAGGAACTCTTGCAGAGCAGTACACACAAAAGTGAGATACTGTCTGACAAGTCACAGTAGGAAAATGCAAAACTGCAGGTATATGTCGGATATATACATGCAGGACAGAAGGAGAATTATTAGAGAGTAATGTTGAGGTAACAACATTATTCTTGTTTTCTTGTTAAAAATCCCAAGGCACTCATTGCTTCACACACATCTGGGCTTATAGGAGACACCGGGGCACTCTAAAACAAGTCTACACAACTAGGAGAGCCAGGCATGGGAACTTTCCTAACTCTTTCCTACCACCACACTCCATGGTTTCTCACACTGTGGGATGTGGAGCCAGGTCTTGCTGAGCCCTCTGTGGGTGTCCTGAGGTGAACAGGCAGAACAGTGGTGTTTGCACGCAGCAGTGATGCCTCGTGACTGGACTCTGCTCCCAGAGCCATGAGCTTGTCTTGGTAAGTTTCTTTCAGATGCCTCAGATCCATCTCTGCCTTGCATTATTAATTGCAGCATCCACAACCACATTAAGTCTCATTTTCAGTACTACTAATAAGCTACTTTCAGTAGCTTATTCTCAATGCCTGTCCCTTGGAAATGAGTTCCTGGCCTGTTAACCCTTTCATTGCTTCTGAAACACAGCAAGTATCCTAGAGGCTGTGGAACTGCCTTTCAGCACATGTCGTTTTCCACCCTGGAAAAATGTGGAATATGCACCTGTAAGGCCTTGATATCCAGGAGATAGCCCAAAGAGTGACTGAGCAGTGACCACTCCTCTGAGACACCAAGGTCTGAGCTTTCCCGCTGGATTTCCTCATGTAGGTCTGTCCATGTGCTTTGTGGCCACTCGACAGACTGGCTGGGGGTGCAGGATCAGACCACCTGCTTGCTCAGGAGAGCTCTTTTGCACAGCACTGACTCTGAGAGCAGAAACACTCATGCCACTCATGTTCCAAATAAGAGGCTTGGTGTCAGTTTTGGATTACTCCTATATTACTCCCAGGTGCCCTCACAACACTGATCCTGAGCTGATCTTGTTCTTCAGTACCCTCTGGATCCACCATCCTTTGCTTCTACAGCAGAGAGGTTTAGCTATGACAAAGATCATACATGTGAAAATACACCTCTCTTAGAAGAAAAAAAAAGCACATATAAATATTTACATAAAATTTATAAAGACAAAATGATCAAGACCTTTTCTCATCACACAAAACACTGCTTTCCACACCATGGGTAGGCTGCCTTGTTCACAGGATACACAGTGGAGCAGGCAGGGGAAAACAGAGCAGGTGTCTCATCTGCAGGGGGAAGTGGGAGGGCACCAAAGGATTTGTGAGGCCAAGGGATGCCCACTTGTGCCCAGGGATCCTGTAGGGAGCAACATGGCTACAAACTGCTGCAGCAGCAGCCCTTGACACCCTCAACCACAGTACCTGCTGCAGTGAGACCTTGGGTTCACACTGGCTCTGGGAAGAAGGACATGCACTGAGCACCAGTGAATCAGTGCTCAGTTTGGGCTGTGTATCTGTCTGGACATGTGAGACAACAAAACTCAGTTAGAACAAGCTCTAAGCACAGATGTTCTCAACTCCAGTGGCCCCTGATTCAACTGGTGGCATCTACCCAGGCAGCAGCTGTAACCTACCTTTCCCTCCAGTGAGTTAGGAAAGGTTTGTATGAGAAATCAGGAGCAGAAATTTTCCTTGACAGAAAAGGTCTGGAAAACAAAGAACTTTGTGTCTGGTAGGGAGGGGTGTCCTGTTCCAGATATGTGCTTTCTAGAGCACACATCTGCATTCAGTTTGCTTTCCACACCTCAGCCAAGTATAACCCTTTTCCAAGCCCTTAGCATCCTCCTTACACCCTCTTTTTTTCTTACCCTTGATTTTCCAGGAAACGCCATGGGAAGCTGCACACACACTGTCTGATCCTTTGAGCTAAATGTTTAATAGCTTTCCCATCAAGGAAAACACTTTTCTCTTTCTTGCCTTCTCCTCTATTTTCCAGCATTTGCATTACCCCTTCTCCATATATTAAGACTCACTAACTTGAGACCACTGGCTGCCTCTCCCTCCCCCTTGCCCAGGAACTCCTTACATAAATCATTGGGATTGCTGAACAAAAAAACCTCAAAACCAAACAAAAAATTAACATGCGCAGGTTTATTGCTGCTTTTGTTTTCTCAGTGCACAGACAAATTAATATTATGGAGATTAGGTCCCTTTGCTCAGCTTTCCTGAGCACAGTGCAATATGACAAGAAAATCCCTGTTCTGTGAAAAAAAAAAAAAAAGAAAATAAAAAAGACTGGATAAACTCTGCTATTGTACAATCACAAGATCCTGAAGAAAGAGGATTATTAAAGTAGAACACAATGTGAAATGTAGTCATACAAAGACAGACTAAAATGACACTGAATTGCAGAGGGACGACATCTCTTCTGTATATGATATGTGCTGGGTGAGCCAGGGAAGGGCTGCTGCAAGCCTCATGAGTTTAGAAATGTTTTTCTATGTGTGTTTTCCTGGACTCTGAGCTATTCACAATGTCTGTTTCACAAGGAGGGAGAGAGAAAGTTGAATAAGTCTTTAAGGGTCATCCTCTTTTCAAATTAGCTCAAAGCAGAGTCTTTGTCAAGCTGACAGGACCTTATTGCTAGGTGGAATCGTTGAGAGTTACAAAAAACATTTGTAACCAGAATCTCCCATAAAAACACATAAAAAGCATCTGAACTACTCCACAGACAGTAGGGATGCCAAAATACTTTGCTGTTTTTCTGACTTGTGTACAAGAGAGGAAATTTTAAAACTGTTTTTCATGAATCTAAAAAAGTTACAAAGTGAGGGTCTGTCAAGATAGGTGCATGCCTTCAACCTCCTCCATGCAACAATTTCTGGGAAACATAAGGACCTTTGGTAAGTTTTTCAAATTCCTAAGTCTGTGAGAACTGTGGACAAATAACCCCTTCAATCCAAAACTTTCTTCCTCCCAAATTTATTTTCTTCTGTGGATAAATGCTACAGACACTTTTAGAAATTGAAAGTCAAGTTATACAGCAAAAGTCCTACACAAGCTTATAAAAGGCCTTCAAACCAAGTTCAGTCTTTTGTACTCTATTTAACCCTGACTGGAGATGGGTGACATCTTTAAGACTGACAAAGCATTTAAAGTAAATCCAAGGGAAAGATTAATCAGTGGGCCATTAATGTACATGAAGGTAGTCTGAGAGTACTGGAAAAGTTCTTAAGTTTGTTGAAGACTTTATCTACCTCTTATACCTCTGAACAGACAGATTCAGAGCCAGGCATTTCAGACAATTTAACTTCTTTGGCCGAAAATGATCATCTAGGTTCTCTCTGCACAGCGGAGAGAAAATCAGACAATATGAACATCTGCCAGAGACATTTCTGTTAGTATAGGGTGTATTACTTTCATACATTGATCCTATTTTTTTCAACACACATTCAATTTTCAAGGGAGCCATGACACAGTGACGAAGGCTGGGACAGACTGCTTGATCCCTGCAGAGCTGAGGGAATGAGGGCTGTGTGCTGAATAATAGGACAGGCACTCAGGCAATGTAGACCAGCCCAAGGGTCAGTGCAGAGGAAAGCAGTGGCACCAGGCTGTCCATGAGGAGCTCCAAAAATGTCTCTCCTGGCCCTTGCACTGTGGTCATCACAGGAGAGCTCTCAGTTCAATCCTCTTCTTCCTTTAGAGCACACAGGTTCATACCCAAGGCCCGCTGCAGCCACCAGCCACCCCCATGAGCTTGGGCTCAGCTGTTCAGGGCCTGGGTTTCAGGATGTGACACCTACAACTGTGGTTGCTCCCAGCTCTGAAAGTCTGGCTCTAAATGCACATCCATTGCCTGATAGACAGGACCAAAGGAGTGGTCTCCTACTGGATTGTACTGTCACGTGAGAATGAGCTTTGTCACCAGCCCGTGCAATCACCCCTTTTGAGGCAAGGCCATGCCTCAGATTTTGGTCAAGTTGCCACAGAAGTTCTGGGAGGCTTCACTAAGGAGGGCTTCCCCAGAGCTGTATTCATCTTGGATTTCCAGGCTTCTGGCTCCTCATTTTGTTTTGTTTCTTAGAGCATTATAGTATCTTCCCAAGTCATTAATCCATTTGATCCACAAAGATTTTATCAGTGAATTAGCCCAGAATGGCAATTTCCACCTTGAAAATGCTTTAATGTTCTAATCCTTCGAACACCTTCAAAGCCATTTAATCACAATGATTCTGGGAGATAGATGAGTAGAAATCCTAATTCATTTGCAAAAAAACTGAGTTTCTCTCCAAGAAGTTCAAACTCACGTGCTGTCCCTGCCCTGGACACTCCAATATCCCATATATCAGCCTCCCTGTGGACCTGGACACCCAGCTCATGCACATGGCCATCTGAGCAGACTTACTATTGTGTTTGGGGACCCAGACAGGAATTGCCTCCCATGCTTACCTAAAATTCCACTGATGTGGACATAAGACACAATCTCTGAAGCTTTTTTCCTCAATCTGCCAGTAAAAATCCTGCTCCCATTAGGTGTTATCACCAGGAACAGCCAACTGGTGAGATACCACCCTGGAACTGAGGGAACAAAGTTCAACCCTGTTGCATTTAACTAAATGGCAGGTCTACCCACACACACTAAAGTGGAATTTTGCTGAAGGTAAAAATCAAGCTGTGCCTCCGTCCTCCGCTCCCCTCCATCTCCTGCAGTTTAACATGACAGTTCAGCGTATGGAAGTTATTATGGGATGCCTGTGCATCATGGTCGCTGGTCTGGACCGCTGCTATTCTTCTCCTACACGTACACAACACACCCATGCACACACAGAAAAGCTGCCGAGTGCTTATATAATCTGATGTGTCAACAAAAGTCCCTGCCAACTCTCCTACGTCTGGGGACTTTTAAGTGGTTTCAACTTGTCCCAGACAGAGCATTTCAAACATGTGAAAAGTTCCCCTTCAAGTCTACCCAAAGCCAGCCCATCCAAACCCATACTGATTCTTACTGTGTAAGTGAGAGAACAAGTTCAGCTGTTGCTAAACAAGTACTTGAGAAAGCGCAGGCTGGCAGCCCTGCCTGCTGCTAGACCCCCATCCTCCCATGGATGTGCAGCACAGCCAGAAGCTGTGTCTGTGTCTGAGCAGTCACATGGCATCCGTCTGTCAGGTGGGTGTCTAAGCACTTTTTTTAAGAGGCTGAGGGTTACATGAGACAGCTACAGCAGACAGGGCACCACTGCTGCATCTCTGAGTGACAGCCCTTTGGTACAACAGTCTCATGCAAGTTAAGGGCAGGGAGTGTCTATAATTTTTTATGCAAAAGGTTGTGGTCATGTGATGGCAAAAGTTTATAAATCAGTATGCAACTTAGTTCTGGTTTTGTCTTCTCAGTTCTATGGGGGTGGGGGTCTCTTGTGACTTCTGATGTCTTTTGTCAGGCATGTCCTCGTGTCTGATGCTGGTGGAGGCTGTATGCCAGCACTGCCTGACACAGCTCTCAGCCTGGTTACTGGGCTGTGGAGAAGTGGATTCACCTTTAAATCCTGACAAAGCAGGAGGATGTGAATATACAGCAGGAGACCCCCTTCCTAGGAGACAAGTGTCTTTGTATGTTAGGTGGTGGAATATCCTGACTTTTTTTAGTGTTGCAAAGCTACCCTTGTATTAGAGCTATTTTAAAAATTTGTTTTAAATGCACCATGGCCACATGTATTTTAGCCCACAGAATTAGCAAAGATTAACTTCAAAGGTATTGTTTGCTTAATTGCTTTGCTGAACTGTAACTTGATGAAATTCCAGGCTGAAGAGCTTAAAGCCCATAGGCATCCAGAAA
Source organism: Ploceus nigricollis (assembly GCA_013399945.1). Taxonomy (NCBI): domain Eukaryota; kingdom Metazoa; phylum Chordata; class Aves; order Passeriformes; family Ploceidae; genus Ploceus; species Ploceus nigricollis. The sequence goes on along the minus strand of VXBC01010282.1, from coordinate 138,479 downwards.
ACAAAATTCAGTTTCAAAAGAAAATTACCAGCATTCGGATCTCTTCCACACTCGGACAAGTTTGAGGGCTTTTTGCTTTTTTTAATTTAATAATTGCACTCCTGCAAGACACAGAGGACAGACAACCTCTGACCCCTTGATAGCCAAACCGTTCAGGTAATCAACCTAAAACATGGAAGACCTAGATTCAAATAACCAGGGTTAAAGAAAGCAAAGAAACTTGGGACCGTGAAGACCTCTAACCACTGGGCTCCATATACTATCTTAAACAAAAATCCTGTTCTAAACTCTACAAGTTTACATCAAGCCTTGCACAGTTCTTTAAAATGGCTGTACTTTGATCAGATGGAAAAATCACCATTGAACCCTTAAGACTCTTTCAAAAAAGAAAAGAAATCTCTTTTGAACAAAGGGCCCCAGCCACAATGTTCCTTCATGTGCCAGTGTCAGTGCTTGGAAAGGTGCAGGTTCCTATGGTAATGCCAAAGCCCTCTCTACCTGCAGTGCACTGCAGAAGGACTGCCTTCCAGAGTGGCTCTCTGCCCTGCAGCTGTGCAAAAGATGCTCTGGCAGGTCTGCGATTAACCCCTTCCCACCTGAGGAGACTCCCTGACCCCTTCTGTCCTAGGCCTGTGCCATCTTAGGAGTCTGAAGCAGGTGAACAGCTCAAGTCAAGCAGAGACATCAGACAGTTTGACAGAAAAATGATGACTCCTGACTTCAACATTGAAAAAGGTCCATGAGCTAGCAAGATAATGAAGCTATTAATGAAGAGAAACATCATGCTGAAGCAGAAACCCATATGTGGATATGATTCATATATTTGAAAGGTCTAGAGTAGAATTTCAGTAAGATAAGCACAGCTTCCACACTCAGACTAAAGTGACTGGCATCGCTGCCCAAAATGTAAGAAAAAAATTCATGGTTTTGTTGAGTCATTTTTCAGCCCACTGAACACATGCTCCAGAGCTCCTGCACAGAGGCAAAAATACACCCTTTGTAAACACTGTCTTTATGACCCCTCTTCTCCCTCCCTCCCTTCCTCGCTCCCTCCCTCTCTCCACATCCTGCACCTCAGAGTTTGCTACAGAGGTAATGGTTTCAAAATCATTTCACAGAGATAAACCTCAGTGTGTGCAGTGTAACACTGGCTTGTGCACCCAATTACCACTCAAGAATGTGCTAAATTATTCCATGGAAAGAATGAATGCTCCTCTTTCCTGTTTACTTTTCAGTATGTGAATATTTATTTTCTCGTGTCAATAATTACTCTAATGTTTCGGAACACTCCATTTAAAACTGGCTTTCATTCACAGAGAGAGTCATTCACAGAGAGAGCCATTTTTGAATGATAATGAGGCAATCAATGTTTTTAAAGGATCTTATTTTTCAAGTGAAAATAAGCACAATTTTACAATTTCTTCTCAAAATACAGGCTAATTTTTCAAGAAGCTTAAAGGAAATACCAATGCCACTGTAAGCATGTGATGTAATTTTCTAAGCTTTTATTTTCAAGACTAATTAATGATCTGGATATCTCAAAATACTTAATCTGAATGTAACAAGAAGGAGATTTAAATTCAGGCTGTTTCCAGTGTTTTTACCAATGCAGAATATTTATCATTCTCCTTCCACTTTATCTGAGCTGTGCTGGCATTTCAAGATCTAGAAGGGGGGTTAAAACTCTTCAGATTTTATGCTCAAAATCTTCAAAAATAGCCTTCCTGACTGAAGAAAAGTAGGATTTATTTCTGTTAGAAATACACTGTAATGTGCATGGGCTAAACTTCACAACCCAAATCTCTTTTTAAATCTGGAGTCATATGCAGATGGAGTCAGGCAGCTGCTCACAGATTAAATGGACACAGATTTGTCCCTCTATATGACTTGGTGACTGATAGGAGCATTCCGAGACTATTGACATGAGATGCTGGCCAAAGGTCCTGGATTATTAAGAGCAGTGACTTCCCCCACACAACACTTGGGGAAGCATCAATATGAACACGGGTGGCCAGACCACATCAACATGGGGTTTCTGGTTTAATGTGCCACAGGACAGCCTGCAACACACTGTGCTTCCCTGCTCAACCACACCTGGAGTCATTGCTCCTAATGAGAGAAGGGAAACTCTCCATGAGTCAAATGGCAATAAGGAATTGAAGTATGGCTTGTAAGAACAGATCCTGGAAGGACTGTGACCTCATTCACGCACACACACACACACACACACACACTCATTCCCGGGACTGGGTATTGCAGTGCTGCAGCAGTCATGAACAGCAAACACAGAAAAGGCAGTAGAGAAGGATAAAGGTCTAAACAACACCTTCAAGAATAATGCTGTCTGCTTTGTTGGCTTCGTTTGAAACTCAGTCAAGAGAGCAGAGCAAGAGAATAACAGGGTTTCCTCCTTGGAGGGAGAGCAAGAAGCAGAAGACCAGTAGGAACTCTTGAGAATAGTTTGTGTGGTGGTTGCAGTTCATACCAGACAGGAATCTGGTCCTATGCCAAAAGCTCCACAGAAGACATTTGACATGTATTTAATGAAAACACAAAACAAACGCCATCACTGGTGTGGAGTTTTGGCTTAACCACTTCTCATTAGATGATCCCAAGTGTTTTAATGCGCTGTGGTACTTGAACTTGAGCTCTGAGCTGACTAAATATTTTGTGCTTTCTTGTCAGCTTATTTTAAAGTTTGCAACTAAGGAGGACTTGAAGTAGTTCTTGTCAATATGTTTGTACTTCCTTCCTACCTATTTGTCAAAATTTAAAGGAAGGCTCCCCTCAATTGTAAATGTGCAGTGGGATACATTACTCATCATGTGTAGAAGGCACATTGTAATGCAAGAGTAATGCAGAGGTACTGCTGGAAATACTGGAGTCCCTGCACTAAAGTACATCCCTACAGAAATGCAGACCTCTGCACTTGTCAGGCTTCTGTAAACTAAATTAGCTTTGAATGGCAGTAAAAATTAAAGCACAAATAAATGTGTACTGCATCTGTGTTCTCCTCTATCAGAGAGTTTGTACATTAATTCAGGGGTAATACAACTATTTGTGCACTGGAATTGATTGCAATAACACTTCTGTGCACTGACAGGTAATCTACCGAGGGGTTGGTAAGATGATAATATCTTAATTTAAAATTCTTATATAAATTCAATAAGACAATTACTTGAGAAGAATTAGTTGAGAACCTGCTAAGGGGACTAAGTCAGCAACTGGTCTTAATGGTAGAAAAACAGGAGAAAATAATAGAAACACTGGGAAAAAGGAGAAAGAGGAAGAGAAGCCACCAGCAGTGTCCATGCCAGCTGTTGCCATGGTGCCTCGATCCACAGACACCATTCTAGAAAGTGCTGGTCCTCCCCTGGTAATCCCAGTGTGATCCCAGTGTGGTCAGAAGGGGATCTCCATCAAAGGCAACCCATCACCATAAGGGATGGGGTTTGCACTCACATCTTGCTTTTACTCTGACTCCATTTTAGCAGCAGAAGGGCAAAGGACACCCATGCAGCACATATTCTCCCTGTGAAAACTGATGTATGTCAATGTTTCTTGAATAACTTTGAGCCAGCACAGCATGTTTGCACTGGATCAGCACTTTGCATCACAGAGAGCAGTGTTTTCAAAGCTCTGTGAGGAGCCTTTCTGACTTGCCTATCATGGCTTCTCTCCCAGGAATGCTATTAATACTGCTGCATGGACAGGCTTAAATCACAGCAAAATTGCAGGTGTGGACACAAATTACAGCAGTTACTGACAGACAAATAAAGAACATAATCTCATGATCTGAAAGTCCACTCAGCAGAAGCACAGTCAGTATTAAATACTCTTTGCTCACGAAGTTCCCAATTGTATTAGATGATTTGGGTGAAATTCAGTTTTCCTGAAGTCAGCAGGAACGTTGCCAAGGTTGTCAATGAGGCCTTAATTTTTCAGCCTGGCTTTGAAAACCTTGTTCCCTTTGTTAACACTGGAATTTTGGCTGATGAAAAGAGCCATTTTGGTTCTAGGCAGCCAATTTCTTTTCCTTGTGGCTGCTGCTTAGCAAATGCACATCAGCCACTTTCCTGACCACAACATCTCATTATAAATGGAGAAATAAATCATGAGCAGTACAAGCAAAGCTGCTTCTCTTTCAAGATTTTAACTCTAGCCCAATGACAGCTAATTCTTCTCCCCCCAGCCCATCCCTGCTCATGAGCCTTGTGTTAGGGGCCCACATACATGTTGTATGCCCCACATCCACCAAACACAGAGCAGCTCTGCTTCTGTAATTAGGTTTCTTCATTCATCATTCATTCAACACAACTTAACAATCAGACAAGGAGGTGGGTGAAATATTACATTTTTCTTACTTTGAGGATCTGTCATGTAATATATATGCACCTAACTTATTGTCTGGGTACACCATGCTAAAATACTCAAACATGTATCAGTGGAGTTTGGTTTGGTTTGGTTTCTTTTGACCAAATATTTACTGCCAGAAATATGGCTAAATCCCAGACTTCTTGACTTCACCTCCAGGCTACCAAAACCAAATCAGCAAATAATCTTTCTGCATTCTATGAACTCACCAGAGCTTTAGTTTCCCTACTGGTTAAACAACATTTACCCAGGAAACACACTCTAATTTCATTTGTGTACTTTGTGGTTTAGGTTCTGTTCAAGCAATTTAACTAGATCAGCTGGTTCTTCATAGCTGCTAAGCATGAAAGCCACACTCTGGCAGGATGGCACTGGCCCTCTCTGAGTGGACACTTGCCTGCTGGTGGTCCCTCAGCAAGATCAAAGTCACGGGAGACTGTGCTTCCAAGAACCAGCCATTAGTGATCTCATTACTTCTGACTTGCCTTTCATGCTCAAAGCCTGAGCTTGCACTTACAGCGCTGATGTTAGGGGAGCACTGAGGCAGCCTCCCTTAGCAAACAGTGTGCAGGAGGATCAGATTAATGCTCAGGCTGTTTTTTCCAGACCAGCCTTATTCTAGCCCTGAGGACTTGACACTGACCAGAAACAGGAACACACTCTCCTTGTTCTGTCCATGTGAATGGAGTGTGGCCTATGCCACCCAACATGATTTCCCAGTGGCAACCATGTCCCTGGAGGTGGGGATCAGCAGGAGTTTCACTCAGAAGTGTAATTCTGAGTGGACTACAATGCTGATGCAGATGCATTAATGATACTTAGTCAATCCATGATTTACACCTGCTCTGTGATCTTCATTAAACCATGGAATCTTTCAGCCTCTGTTCCCCACCTGCAAAAGAGGATTATAGTTCTTATTTGAGGATATATTCACTGGTGCTTCCAAAAGACACTTGAAAATTGTGATGATGAACATTCAAGAGTAGAACACATTTCAGCCTCATGTCTGCAGAGGTTAACACACAAATTTACTCTTCTATTCAGTCCTTTAGCCTGGCCAGTCTATGATGAATAACATTGAAGAGGGTAATCTTTTGTATTTTTCCAACATTCATCAGAATTTCTGAATCCCCTGAAATATACCATGCTGGTTGAAGCTGCCAGTCTTCTGAAGCACTTCTGAAGAGCTTGAAAGCATTTTGAAGAGCAGGGCGCAGCTACTGGGTTTCAGTGCTCGTATCAGGGCCTCCAGTGTTCTCCCATCCCACGTGCCACTTGTGATCACTGTTACTGGCTGAGTGCTGGAGGTTTTGTACCCACAGCTACTCCTCCAGCTTTCTCTGAGGCACATAAGTGGAGTGTGTAATTAAGTACTACTGACAGCAGCTTTGGTATTGAAAGAATTTTGGGTCAATATCTATCAATTCCAGCAGAACAAAGACTACGAGGATTCACACATAAGGTGCAAATGACCTAAGGATTTTGAGAAGCTTTTCAATAATGATACGTTCCATACTTGCTCTCCATTTCTATCCTTCCTGCTTGTACACTCACTGCCAGAAAACCAGATAGCTGCTCTCAAAGGGAAAGGGAATCGTCCAAAACTCACAAAGAAGGCCACAGGAAATCCACACTGACTTCCTAACAGACCACACAGTATCTCAGGTGTGGTAGCACAGGGACTAAAGCTGTTACTTGCCTCAGTTCACTCTCCCAGCTACACCAGACAGTTTGGTTGAGACAAGAAAGCAGACACTCACACACTTGTTCACACTGAGTTTGTTGCAAGCTGCACACAGAGCTCACAGTCCTCCACCTCTGAAGACACACAGGAAGAAAGTCTGCTCCCAACATCCAAGCAGTGAGCCTTCCTCCTGTCCACGCCATCTCATGTGCCACTGCCATGCTGGGGTGGGGCCAGGCAGTCCAGGGTTTTGCTTTCTCAGGATGCAGGTTTGGAAGGTGTCCTCTATTCCCTAACAGGAAAAGAGGGAAAACTGATTGCCAGAGCAACTGGAGCTGTTTAAGACATAAAGAAAGCTGTGTGCATTTGATGATACTTAAGGGCAGAGTTCTTGCCAGCAGCATCTCTCAAGGCTATTGTCACACACCACAGCAATCGGGATCCAGTGTTCTCCATGCAAGGAAAGAGGCTGCAGGACACAGCTCCACAGCTCCCACACAGGTGGGAAAGGGGAGTAACAAATTACATGTATGCATCCCAGACATGAGATTTGTGGAGATCAAGGGTCCTACAGACACACTAGGTATTTAAGGTCTCAATGTAGCCTGCAGAGAGCCAGCCCCAGGGGCCAGTACATCCTAAAATAGACCCTTTACATCCCTGCTCAGTTGCATCACTCCCCAGGCTGCACTGTGAGCTGGACTCACACTGACCCAACAGGACTTAAACGCTGCTGCACATGTAGGCTCCTACTCCACAGTCAGTTCTAGACTGAAACCCTGCCCAGGTGTCAGAGTGCCTGTACTCAGCCTGCAAATTACTTTCCTGGGCTGGTCTTACCCTCTCATGTATCTGCTGCTGTTGATGGATGAGACTGGCAAAGTCTTCAGGCTCAGGTTCACTAGCTAATGCCTCATCCTTCAGTAAAATGAATATGAGGACAAAAACTTGGCACAGACAACCGAAGGGTAATATTCTTTTACGTGAATCTGATTTCTGGACTAAAAGCACCTTTCAGCCTTCTGCATTTTATGGTAGCAATTTATTTTTCTCTGTGTAACCCACACAAGTGGTAGGCTCTTCAAAACTATTATCAGTAAAGTGCCTTTCTCTTAACACATTAAAATCCTTCCATTTCTAATACTTGCCTCTTTTATAATTTAATGGTGCCCAAATCAGTGCTTGCCAACAGAAGCAGAACAGAAACACAAGCTGGCAGTCACCACAGAGAAGCATTTAACTAATGTTTCACCTTAAAAAAATTGACAGGAGAAATCACCACCATGATCTAGATAAAACCCAAAGCAGAACAGTTACACAAAAGCAATCATTAATTTGGAGTCCAGCTTCTGACATCTGCACTTCTGGACCAAGTGCCTGGGACCAGCCATTTCCACACATTTCCAGGGAATGGAGTTGCTCACACTCTCAAATGGTAGTCACAGCAAAAGGAGAGTAAAGCTCCTTAAATCACAGCTGGCTGATACGGGTTTACCACAGAAATGGTGTTATCCAATGGACTTGGTGACGTTAGCAGGAGCAGCAATATGTACTTACAAGCATGTGTTGCCCTCCTGGAGGTAAGACCTTGGCTTGAGCGTGGCTGTGTGACCAGAGACTGCACTGGAGGAGATCCAGAAATGTGAATGGGATATGGCCAGTACAGGCTACAGAGCTCACTGCAACTTTTCATCCCACAGTGGTTGAATTTATCTTCAGGTTTGAGTTTCTTGTGAAAAAAATCATGCATTTGTGACAACTGCCCTTGCACCTGCCTTCAGCCCTAAAGCATAACAGCATCAGCCATTTTTATTTCTCTTTTCCTCTGCCTTCTGGCTCTTCACATCTCATGAGACTGGTGATCATGAGGGGGAAACCATGACAAGTCAGGCCAAATTCCTGAGAGACAACTCAGACTGTGGTGGGCTATGAGCTTTTCAGACTGGAAAGTTGCCACCTGAGCAACTTGAGTGCAAGCAGGCTGCTACTGCAAGCCAGGATACAGAATGTTTTCCAGGACCTGAGGACCTTCCTATTTGGAAGCCCCTCCAAATACTCTTTGTCCTTGAGAAGCTTTCAATATCCATGTGGCACAACCAGTAGTCACCTAAAAATGTCTTCCAGTTCACTCCTGTGACTACTTGGCAGCTTCCAGGAGGAAAAACTTCAGCATCTCATCACTACCACTGAAATTTTAAAAAGCTGCTGAGCTACTTTATCCTTGAACAAATCCAGGAAAAATTATAATAACCATTGATTACAATTCTTGTGTGAGGGTCAATGCACCCGTGGCATTGTAACCTCATTTACTGATTCAGTGCATGAATAATTCAACTTTTTCATGCAAAATTTGAATGTTTCAATCTTTCTTGAGCTTCCTAGATACAGTAAGCTTGCTGAGGCTTTAACTTAAGCTACACTCATCTGCATTTTTAATTTATCACATTCACTATTAAACCAGAATTATCTTCAAGCATTGCACTGCCTTGCAAAGTTATCACAGCTGGCAATCTCAAAATAAATTTTTAGAACGATAAGAGATGTTGGTTCCTGAGTATCGGTCCTTGGGGAATTTTTTTTTGAAGAGTAGCATAGCCCACAGGGGTTTTTAGCAAGAGTAGAATAGTCCAGGGTCTTAAAAAATTTTTTTAAATTGGATTTTGCAAGTATTCTCATAGCTGAAAGCTGGCAAGTAAAGCTAAACACAACTGCCTCTCTCACTGGAGAGCTAAATAGCAAAATACCAGCAGCAACTCCTTCTCCCATTCAAGCCAGAAAGCCTTAACTGAGGGTAAAATTTCACCCCATATTTTTGAAGCAGATTTTAAACTGTCAAATGCTCTCTCTCACAAAACTAGTCTGTCTGTCTGTGTCTCTCTGAATCTACACATGCACAAATAAACACATTTGCTTATGGTCTCACACAGCACCCTTTTAACTTCTGTTTTCAGTCTAAGAGGGCTGAGTCTTAGTAAATGTCATTATTTCACTGTAGTATTTCCTATCAAAAGATCTATCTTGAGCAATTAAATATTCTACTCTATTTTATTCTATTCAAGGAGGTGCTTTGTGCTGCCAAGAGTTTAAAATATATTTATTAATCTAAATGGTTATTTTGGAGGCACTAGGTTTATCATTTCCCCTGCCTCTCACTTTGCATCTGTATTTCTTTCACATGTAAGTGAGAAAAAAACCAGGAATTGCAAGAGGAGTTTTAAACACCTCCTTTCCCCAGCAGCCATCTCTACTCTAAATGTCATCTGCAACATGTTTACAACCTAATAGCATCACTATTCCCAGTGGGAAACTCCAGATGTTGGTGTAAAGTCCTTTCAAATTTCCCAGCACTTGTGCTGCTGCCCTCTTGGATCTGTTCCTCAGCTGATAATGGAAAGAAGGGGAAGGAGCAGGCACTGCCATCAGTTTTCCCACAAGATGCAGATTCTTGGTTCCCCAGAGCATGCAGGATCCAATCAGTGTGTTATACCATTACTACATAAATGTTAGGAGTGGTCTCAAACTGCTGAGCTCCCTTAGACTTTACATCTCCTCAGCTGTGGTATAAAGCACACAAAACAGGGGGACACACGAAGCCTACTTAGTCTGTTCAGCTGCTCTAAGGAAATTGGGCTAATCTATAACAAAAATCAGCCTTATTAACAAAATTCACATTTAGGTTTGGATATCGGCTGCCTCAGGATCAGGAAGGTGTTTCTTCATGCTTTGTGTTCCAGTGTGCTTGCTCACAGAGCAGAAATCAAATCTTATGGCTTGAAGAAAATCACTGGCAGGATTCAGTAAAGCACTGTTGTTCTGTCACTTAGACACACACAGCAGTGCCAGGTGCTGTAGGGATGGATCAGTGATGAGCATTACTGGCACTGAGAGAAAAAGGCAAAATTACTATTGGTGCACCTACTTGCCCTTTGTATTCCTTTCCAGCAGAAGCTTTCCTGAAATTGTCTGTTACACGCCACAGGGCCATCCCTTCCAGCCACTTTCTAAGGAGACTCTGACACCGTATTTCTACAAAAAACTGCAATCGACATCTTAGCCAGCTCTGTTTGCAAGTTCAGCACAGTCATCTGCTTAATTTGACTGAAAGACCCAAGTGCTTGTAAAACTGGTAGTGGCAATGTACAACCTGAACAGGCTGAAAAATAATCTCTCTGTTTCTTAAAAAACATGCTTTTATATTAGTTTGGTTTCCTGCAGGCTCATAATAACAGGAAAACAAAAAGACTGTAGGGAGGTTTCTGTTCAGTCAGTGAGAAATCCCAGAATTGTCAACAAGGCGAGCTTCTGGTGCAGGGTCCAATTCCCCTCGTCCTCCTCTCACACATTACTGTATTTAGGCTCATAATCTGATTTTATACATGTAATCCTGTCCACTCCTGTGACAGGAAATGCAGACAGACAGCCTTTAAACCACACTTGCATTAAAGTGCCCATGAGACCAGGCAAAGTGGGATCAGCCCCAGGTCTTTTGTTTGCAGTGCTGCTCCAGCTGAGCCTTCACAGGGGTGGAGCAGGGACACATTGGTGGCAGAGAGCCTTCTTCCACCCCACGTGAAAGCTATGTGTGGCTTGGTGTCATGCAGAAACGCACTGGTCAGGTTTGACCACCGCTTACCCTTTTCATTTTTCAACTTCTTTTTCTACCAAGATGCCAAAGTTACATTACTGAATGCTTGGTAATTAACCACAGACTGCATAAAATGACTCCTTTAAGTCTTCCACTGGCAATTAAAGTTGTTAGAAGGAAACACGAGGGAAAAAAAGGCAAAAAAATATGTAGGTTAAAATATAATTAGTAGTTATATTTATCACTGAGCTAATTCTGAGTAGAAGCAAACAAGGTGCCAGACTGCAGGGAGAGACATGGCCACTTTCTGGGAGGCCCACAGCAGGTCCCAATCTGCTGCTCCAGACTGTTTTGCCACTGAGCACTACACTGAGATGCAAAAAGAGTAAACCAATTGGTATCTGAAGAATTTGTTAAAAGGGTACACAAATTCTTGACACACAATTATTCCTGAAGAAAAAAAAGAATAGGATTTTTTACTCCCACTCCTTAGGTCTGCAGAAAAACTCAGCCTACATATGTTAAAACTAAAAAAAAATATATATTTCTACTAATATTTTGTATCAGATATTTATTAACAATTATATAAATCTGCTTTTAAACTGCTCATTTCAGTTCTAGAAATTGAAACCTATTTTTTTTGCACAGCACTTTTAAGCACTGTACAGCTTTAAAGCACTTTTTTGGGGGAAATAGAGGGGAAGGTGTCTGAACTGTATTTGAATCTTCATTGCTGAAAGCCAAACCTTTTCAGTAATAATCACATTTAGCTGCAAGTATATTGATCCCTTCTAGTAACTCTATTGCCTCATAACAGTTTAGCGCCTCAGGAGCCAGGTCTGACACAATCACCTGACATTTCCCTTGGAATGAAAATTTAGTATTGTAAAAACCAATGCATTTAGAGGGTTAAAAATCAAGTCCCAGGTTCTAAATTGACTGCCACTGGATTTTTCAGTTTTGGGGTTTTATTTTTTATGTTACATATTTTAGGAGGGAGTAACAGACTCACAAGAGTTGTCCTGCAGAAAGCCTCAGCCTGGTAGCAGATGGGGTTTGGGGTACAGAGTGTTTCCAGGGCTGGGACGAGAAAAAGGAAACATTTCCTTTTTCTCATCCACAAAAGTAATTTAATTTGAAAGTCATTGAGGTACAAAGTGGAAACTTGAAGTTCCCCTCTTTTCTGACTTACTTTTCAGGTGAAACTGCACTTTTCTTGAGTGTCATGAATGCTGTACTGCAAAAAGTTATTAATAAATAATAACTTGAGTATGTATACAAGATCATTATTTAATCTTTCAGTAATCTTTTTTCATGCATAATTCATTAAATGTTTTATTTATTGCTCATATTTATTAAAAATTGATTCTATTTCTTTTACCTAATGTCAATTTCCAGATGCAACCAATTATTAATATTTAATAAATTGAAAGATGCATGGAAAGAAATATAAAAAATAGAACTGCTCACTCCACGTGTCTCCTCACAGACACATCTCTTGCTACATGTTAAGCAACCCCATCCTTTCCTTCCAGTCTGGCATTGCACTTTAATTTACAATTTGGGCAGTACTGACAATAAAAAGTTTGAAGCTCCAGAATCAAAACTCACCAACCTCTTGCCCCAGGAAGCCTGTGAGGTTGGGTTCAGCCAAGGAGAGACTCTGAAACTCAGCACTCATCTCTGAGCCATCAGACTCTACCTTCGAGATATTTGCTTCAACCCCAAAAGTTAGAGACAAGAAATAAATATAAATTCCAAACAAATAATATGGATAGAAATCTTCTAAAAAATCTGAAGATATGATGCAACTTGTCATTAGTTGATTCAAAACATTCATTCCAGACACTTCCTAGCATTTGCACGTGGAAAAACATAATTCTTAGATTTGTTTCCAATATCACTGGGAGCTGGGGACACCCAGCAGAGGTCCTGGGGCACACTGCCCTGCACATCCATTGTAGCTCCAGCCCAAACTCCTCTTTAGCTTTTACCTGTTCCCCAGCACGTCTATCCTTCCTCTGCACCAGCCAGAGTGCCTGGGGTTGGGGGGCAGCTTCTTGGCTAACCCTGTGCCTAGGCTCATCAAGAAGTCCACTTGAAAGACCAGAAGAGTCTTCATAAGCTCTGAGGTCTCTAGACAAGCCTGCAGTACAAAACAAAGCTGAGAAACTGGAAACAATTAAAAGCAAAAATCAAATAGTAATGACTTGGTTGTCTGGAAGGAATTGAGGAATGATTAAAGCAATTAAATCTGGATAACTTGGGTAAGAGATAACTGCAGAGAAGAGAAGCACTTCCATAAACTTGAAAGGCTTAATCACCATCTAAGGGGTGATGGCACACACAGAATTAGAGCCTGCACACAAACAATGCTGGGAGGTGCAGGGGCATGAGCAGGGGGACTTCAAACCCTGGACAAGGCTGGGGAACCAAAACTCTCATAGCTGAGAAAATGGAGGTGTCTGGGCAGGAAGAAATTGATGAGACAATGGATCCACCCTCATTGGTTAAGCAGACAGAACAAAATAGCAGATCACATCTCCAAAAGGAGACCTGCTAGGAGCAAGGCAGGGACAGGGAGAACAGTAACCAGTGAGCTTGGTCCTCATGCCAGCATGCACCTGGTGTTACTCACTGCACCACTCTGTTAGAGCTTCAGCCTCAAGGGTTTCAATAATGTTTAAATTGACAGTGGCTCTTTCTGAGTCTGATGCTTCCTCCCACCCCTCCCTGCTTTCCACACACCCAATACAGATGTAGAAATTAGGTTGCAGGCAGTGAGAGCTGGGAAATTAAATGTGATTGCTGGATAAAACTTTGCAAGTGACAAATCCAATAGCTTGTTTTAATCCTCTTGAACTGCTAAGCACACTGACTGCCTGGGCCAGTGCAGAGCCCTGTCTGGCAGAGCCAGGGACAGCCTTTTCTGAGGGACACCTGCTGCCAGATTAGAAATGCACTTTGTTCTGATCTGTAAACTGACCTAGCTGAAAAGCAGTGTTTATGGGAATTATGTGTTTACATAGAAACCCTTTTAAAGTGGTATGGATGCACCCAGCTCATGTGCCAAGTAGGTCTTGCACCTATTTCTGACTGCTTGGCCACATCACCTGAGAACCTGCTGCATGGAGCACTGCCATGGTGCTCCTCCACACTGGCTCCCCTCCCAGCCAGGCAGTGCCGTACCCCAAATCTGCCCCCCTTTCAGCCAAGCTGTTTGCAGTTACCTGCCTGTTCCCTGGGTTGTTTGGGCTTTTAAAACTTTCCCAGCACAGCCCTGCTGCCTCTTGCTCCTTAGCTGAGGGAGATGTTGTCCCATGTTCCAAAGGTCCCAAAAGTACTATTCACAATTTAGCACTTTTCCCACAACTCCAGAATGAAGGTTCTTCATCAGTCCTCCCTCAATATTAAAAAAAAAAAAAAAACCCACCAAACATCTGTACATGTGCCCAACCAGCATTGTAAAAGCTAACAGTGCAAACAAAGGTGACCTTGAATGTGCTCAGCATCCTGCCCCAGGAATTCAGGATATGAGGGAACAAAATTTCTAGCTCAGGTACCAATTCTGATCCTGTAATTAGGAAGGGGGCATCATAACTAATTAAGGTGCTGAAAGGTGTAAGCAAATCCCATTTCTTCTGGTCATAAATTCCTGCCAATAGTTGATGGTAAAGCCTTGCACTCTAGTACGGGGAGCTGAGCTAATTTAAGTGAGCACCACATCCTATTCCTTGTCCATCAGTGCTGCTCCTCACAACTTTGTTGCAAATCTTACAGCAACTGGTTTGAAAGGTTCAGTTCTAGAGTCATGATATTGTGTTTTTGTTGTTGCTTTTTCTTTTATGCCCCCCCAAAAAAAAATTCAAAACCTAACTGAAAAATGTCACCCAAATTTAATACAAAGGGTGAGAAGACAAAACAGACAACACACATTTTTCATTTCATTATTTCTTCCAAACAAAATCTTACTGTTTTGGTAAACAATCTCAATTATCTACCCAGGTGACTAGAGTTTAAAGAAGATCAGTGTTATTTTCTAACAATCAGGGGAAACATCTCAATTAAACAAGAGTCTGAAAACCTTTTCCCATTGCTCCCTCACTTTTAAGGCTCCCTGCATGTCCCAGGCAAGTAATTGTCTATCCAAAATAGTACTTCTGTCCACAGAAAATTGTAAGTCCAAAGTGTACCCTAGACACATTCTTTGGAGTCTACCAGTTCATTTTTTTACTGTTTCAGTGCAAAACCACAGAAAAAGAAATTACTTTCTCATGATCCCACCTTATTGCTGCCTGATGTCCATCACCCACAAAAAACCTCCAGCTCTCAGTGCTGAAGTCTCCAGTATTTACTAAGGCATGGACTCTCAGAGTGTAAATTTTCCTATGGAAAGCATTTTGAAACCAGCTCCCTCACATAGCATTCCTTGATACAATGTGCAGGCGTTTCCAGGGCAATATGTGACATCTCCACTGCAGTTAAAATCCTTCCAGATTAAGGCAATAATGCAGAAAGCAGCCAAGTGGGAGATCAATAACATGTAATAATTTTGAAACTCTCTGTCTCACTTATCAGTGCAAGCAAAGTATTTGCTTTTTAAGATGGATATTTGGAATTACTCTACATATGTTGGGGTCCTGAACACAGCTTTTCCTGCTCCTGGAGGTTTTGAAGTCTGGGTTTGGGTGGTTGGTGGCCTCACTTGAAGCCTGGACCAGGGTCATCCTTCTTCTCTGAAGCTGTCCTTGAGCTGAAGTCCTGTCCTTAGTCCCTGCCTGAGCTACACCACAGCTTTGCTGTGACCACCCTGGATGCTAACCTATTCCAGCAGATGGTGTCCTGCCCAGCCTCTGCCCAGCCCCACCTCTATGGAGACACTTCATGCCCTGGGCTGGGCCTGACAGAAAAGGTATTAGTTGAAATCTGTGACTTTTGACAAAAAAATATGGGGTTTTGGGGTGTTTAGGGGGAGGGGGGACTGTAGAATGGAGACACTTCAACATAATAATTTAATTTTATCTGAATTCCTATGTTCCACAAAGAAATGCTTTTGGCAGATAATTTTGTTCCAGTTGTCATTATAAACAATGTCTAGGTGCACTTACAGTAGCATTTTGGTTCAAATCAAAAGCCTGCTTGTGAAGCAAAATCTCCTGATGATGACCCCTACCTAACATTGATTTCCATTGCTGTGGGAGAGTGGACCATGCAAACTTGTCTCTTTCTGGAGGAAGATAAATCCTTCAACTGCTAGTGGATGTCCAATCCGTGAGAACAGGCTGAAGCTAGTCTGAAGTGTCCTTGAAATGCCCATAGTACAAACTTTGGGTCTTCAGCATTGGTTTTTTCCAAAATAAATTGGTTAATAGGACCTTGAAATAACTTTTCAAGCAATATATAAACTATCCAGGCATATTGGGTTTGTATCTCATTAGGATAAGCAAATACTACTTGTAGAGAACTTGCATTATCTGAATACTCAGTTGACTGATACAAAGAGTAAAAATACTTTCTCTGAGCCTACAGTAATTTTTGTAAATCACTGATTATTTTTTCTGAAGATTTTATCTCAGCATATTGAGGTTGCCTGTATCTTGTTAGATTTAACCCAGTGATGACTCCTTGCATCACATATTTCACATTTGTGCTGTGTACATGAAGAGATGTCACAAAATGAAAATTTCCTGAAATAACCAAATCACAGATGCCACCATAACCAAAGGTCTGTAAAAACTGAGTCATTTACATTGCATCAGAGGAAATAATTTTTGTATGAAAAGTTGATATAAATGAGACTGTAAATAATTACAACCAATAGAGCAATTTTGTCTTTCTTTAAAAATGCAGCACAAGGGAGACAATCTGATGATTAATGCAGACATTAGAACCTTGAAGCTAATAGCTGTATGTGTGGGTTCCCCAACCACCCACAGACTGCTCCCCAGATGGTGCATCTGAATCTTCTGTAAAGGTGCCCAGGGCAAAGTATGATGTGAAAGGAAGTAAATGGAGTAAAACTTGCCACAAAATTAAATATTTGAAGAAGATAGTAGCTCACCACCTTATACAAACTATGGAATATAAGAGCCCTTCCAACAGGAACAGGAAGATACTGGAAAGTCAGCACTGACTCCATAACAGCTGATCATGAAACCTCATCTCACTGCAGCAAACAGGACATTTGGCAGTCAGTTTGTTCTGCCCTACCCTGTGCAGGTGACCTCTTGGGAACTGTCCTCATGAGGTCCTGAAGGAGCTCATGGTTTGAGCTTTCACATGACTGTCCAGCACACCCTCAACAAGACCAGTAATTAAAAGGCAAAAGCACTCTGACATTTAATACTTGGTACAATCACTGAATTTTAAGCAGCCACACAACAAACATTAAAATAGAAGACAAAGTCAGGAAGCAAGGTATGAAGAGCAGGCAGATATTAAGGATAAAAATACAGCATCACTTCCCTCACCTTTCCAGTCAGAGAATCATTTTGTCCCAGAAGTTATTTGATTCTGCATCATATTGGTTTGTGGTTTGATATTCTTTTATTTTGACTAGTCCAATTTCAGCCATGAAAAAAATGTAATTGGCCAGAGCTCTGCTTCTGTGCTTGAAACTTCAATTCAATAACCTCTCTCCTATTGTATTCCACAGAGATCCAGAAGCAATGTGTGCTCAGGATATGAGAGGAGTGATTCTCTGGGAGAACTGAACTTCAATTTCTTTATTTTATTTCAATAAATGGAGGTTGACTTTTAAATTGGCAGATTTGTCAAAGATGATTTTTTATCACAATTAAAAGCTGAGACATGTAGTGGTCTTATCAAAAGAAAAAAAATAGATTCTTTTTTCCATATTTCTCTGCAAGTATCAGCCAGAAAAGGCAGACTGGAGGGAATACGACGAAAAAATATTTTCACAAATATTCACGATAATTTAAAAAAATGAATTTGTTCCAGCTGTGTTTGCTTCTCTCAAATAGGTAAATAGTTCTGTTATGGTCACATACATCCTCACAGAAAGAAGACTTTGGAAACTCATGAGGATTCATGGAAAGCAAAGTTTACATAGAGGAGGAAACCAGCCAGGCAGGAGTCAGACTGTACTGATCTCAACCAGCAGTTCAAACACATACAACTACTCATGGGAATATCGGAGAGAATTATAGTAACACCTTGTGCAAGACTTCAAACATTTAGAACTCTGCCTTGGACAAACACTGGATCAAACACAGCGAGTGTCAAGAAATGTCACTTTTTATGATATTTAAAACTGTGATTGTCTTACTTGAAGGATCCCAGCCTGAGAGGGTTCTAGTTGCTTCGTTTATATTTGGCTTTAATATTTATTAAAATCTTACATAGGGTTATGTTTATCCAAATGAGGAACAACCATCTTCTGATCTGAGAAAGCCATCTCCCTAGACACTACAGCCAGGAATGCTGAGCATTTAAAGCAGCTGATGCATGGGGAAAAAAGAGCCAAGAATGACAACAGCTACAGATGTAAAGAGGAGACAGCTGGGGTGCTGTACCCAGAGAGCACAGCTGTAATTTCAGTCCCTGTATGACCTGCAGCCCATTGTGCCCTAACACAAATAAGTTGGATGGCTGCTAACACTGCAGCTGTGACAGAGCAAAATGGAGACAAGAAAGCCTGGTGATAAATACCCTGAGCAAGGTGCTAGAGCAAGTCAGATCAGCTGGCAAGCCAAATGGTTTAAAAGCCTAGTTTTGAGCCAGTCCACCAGCCTGTCCTGCTCAGGAGGTGCACAGACCTTCCTGACACCAGTGGCCAAAAGAGGGGACAGGCTCAAACCGTCAAGCAGTGGCACCAGGCTGGTTTGCCTTGAGCCAGCTATGAAGCTCTTGTGGCCAGCGTGGCTAACACAGCACAACTTGCATGGGTTTCATGAGAATAGTTCCCAATTGCCTGAATGAAAATAAATGTGGGCAGACATATGCAGGTGCTGGGAATCTTAGGACAGCACAGCCTTATGCCTGTGACCCTTGTGCCATGGAAAGCTCATCCATGCACCCACTGTTGGAAGATGCCTTGGGTACCAAAGAAGCAGTAGTGGGAAAGAGCAACTATGGTATTTATAGGGAATGTAAAAGGGCTCACTTCCACCCAGGCAGTTTTCTCTCAATATAATTTTTTGCCAACTGATAGCAGTTCATAACCATGCAACTGGGGGAATCCCTGTGCCATCTGGAGCATTTCTGAATGGGAGTTTCATAAACCATTATGCAACACTTCTTCCTTCATGTGCATATTCCCAGGAGGGCATTGCAGTGGCCTAGGCAATGAATGTTTTAAAGCCTCACAAAACTTGATCAGCTCTACCCTGCATTTCACCACCTTCTGTCAGATGGCTCCACTTGGCAGATCTTGACATCCCACTCTGAGCAATATTTCAAAGTGTAGTTGAGGAGCCTTCCCATTACTCTACACAAGGAGGTAACATGGATTTCTGTTTCCCTGCATGGGTTAGTCACATTGTAAGTCATAACCAGCGCACACAGTAGCACTACCAGACTCGCCACCCTTCAGAGATGGGGAAAGAGGGGCCTGGCACTACATATCACAGTCCTGCCCCACCAGGCTGACATCCACCTGGTGCTCTTCAGTCATCCTGGAGATGTCCAAAACCCAGCTCAAGAGGAGAACCAGGATTTCTTTTGCCTGCAGGCATCACCAGGAAAAGGCAGGTTTCAGAGCTGTCCCTGCCACACCACTAAGGTTAGCACAAATATTCAGTCTTCAGCCCAGAATGGTAATCCATCTAGCTGGAATTGGGTCTGCCTGTCCCATGTGAAAGCCATCCTGTCCCTATCCTATTGCTTCTGGACATTTTTGGCCACCTGAGGAAAGCAAAGAAGGACTGCCCACCCCTCTCCTGTAAAGCCTTTTGTGATACTGCTGAAGGAAAAATGGCAGATTGGCAATTCATAGAGCACAGATCAGTTTGTAGCCTCCAAGAAAGACATAGCCTGGCACATTGCCTCTGAACAGCTTCTGCAAATACAGAACTTTCTTGTTATTATATATATAAATCTGATTTATTTTTCCAAGGGATTAAATGTTTTGTGAGTAAAATGCATCCATCTTTTCACTGGCTTTCCATAGAGAAGTGCTTTGCCTCCCAAAGGTCTCCAGCCAGCACAACACCACCACAAGTCCAGCAGCATCATTACAGCCTGCCACACTCCTGCCTACCAGCAGAAGAAAGGACAGCAGGTGCTGAGCTGATTCCAAATAACAAATGTACCTGACCTCTCACTGCAACCTCTCGGTGTGCAGGGACATTAATTGGTGTCTCTCCTCTTTCCAGAGAGTGGATAGAGGTCAAATGTCATGATATAAATATGAATACATCATCTTTGAGATCTCTCCATCAGAACTGAAATGTCTTGATATTTGCTGGGCAGTAGTGACAGATGGATGGATGGATGGATGGATGGATGGATGGATGGATGGATGGATGGATGGATGGATGGAAGGAAGAAAGAAAATACCAATGGACACAAACTGTGTGGTCTCATTGCCTTTTAAGACCACACTGATGTGAGATAGCACACATGACCATTACAAAACATCTGGTGGCTCAGGCTGTGGTCAGCCTGATGCTATTCTAGCATCAGAACACTCAGAAGATGGACACTTTTCTTAGAGAGGTTGTCTCATAAACAAAAAAAAAGAGGAAAAGCATCTTCGCCTGTGGCCTGTAACAGCCTTTTTGTGAGCACTTACAGACTTGGTACAGGAGAGGATGTCAACCTGATAATGGCAAATGGACTCTCAGCATCTCAGTCAGCCCTGCTGCTTCATTCTGGTAGGATCATATTCATCCTGAATATGAAGCTCTCTGTTCATCTGAGGTGGACACCCTCTTGGGACACCCTGCAAGCCTTCTTCTTGACCCAGAGGCACCCTGGAGGCACTCCATCACAGCTGCAGCACAGCTGGTTTTTGTAAACTCTCCATTGATTTACAACTGCTCCAGGCAATAATGATCCTGTTAGCTGCATGCTCTTGCTTTCATTAACAGCTCTTCTTTTCATCCTCACAGTCTGAGACCTTCTTGTATCTATCTGCATGTCTGCCTCAAAGCAGGATTGCACTCTGCAGAGCAGGAATTGTTTTACTCTATTTTTTTTACCACGGTATGTGGCAAACCACAGCACATGGCAAACCATCCTGACTGGGTTGCATCAGACATCAAGGCTTCCTCTCCAGCAAAGCCCACTGCAGCACAACATGGTGAAGGCTGGTCTGAGTGGAGCAGGAAGCTCAGACTCGTGGAGGCTGGTTGGGGGAAAAGGACCATCTCAGGTCAGGGACCTCTGTGAGACTTGGCGGTGGCTCAGCAAATCTGTCTTGCTCTTCTTTTAAAAGTACATTTCTAAATGTGCTGCCTCGAGGCCAAAGAAATTCCCAGAACAAGCATGAATTTTTCAGGAGGATGGAATGTGTCTACTGCTGTTCTCTAAGACATAAAGGAGACAAAAAAGGGTTATTTTCTGATTTCAAAAAAGATATCCTTAGTATAAACTTCCAGCAACACATCCAGACAAACACACACAAATATACTACTAATATGAACACGTATGTGTGATTACCACCACCACCACCATTTCAATAGAAGCCCACCCTGGTAAACCATCTTCATGTTCCTCTGCTATAAATCATTTATCTTAACCACTTGATCTGGAAGTAAAGCATTTCTCTCCCAAGAACATACTAACTGACAGAGGGGAGAGAAAAAAGCCAAGCAAAATTTGCTTTGCTTGTTACTGAAAGCCCCAGTAATGCACTGTCCTTGCTCTCTTTTCATGCTCGGTACCTGGAATGGCTGCCAAGTTGTTACCAGGCTGTTGGGCAGGGCTGGGAAGTGGAAATTTATGTATGGAACCCTTAGGGCTAATTGCATGTGCCACCTCTCAGGTGAATAGAAAACTCATACACTTGGCCTGCACCCAAAGTGACAGACTTATCCCCTGTGTCACATAAACATGTTTAGAAAACAATTTTTTTCCTCCATTACTGAGCATTAAATCTTAACTAATATGCTGCTGAGCTGAGAAATGCTCTTTGTTTCCAGCAGTGGATCAGTCCCCCACTGATGATGCCGGCTCCTGATTCTGTGTCCTTCAACCAACCTCCCCTCTCTGCACAGGACATGCAGCCAGTGCAGCACCAGTGCCCATATTAGCAGCCAGGATGGTGCAGAAAATTCAGCCCCCGTGGTTTGTGGGAGGCACAGGAGTGAGGTTAGGATGGGACAGAGTGTTCTGAAGCAGCTGCAGACCGACAGTCAGTCTCTCTCTGTACTCATCTATACGCCCATGTACATGTACTCAGAACATTTCCACTCTGGTATGAAAGCCTGATGAACAGAACCTATGCATTTCATCAGCTGTTCCTAAAGGCTGAAGCCTCAGCAGGCTGTGCACTTCTAATGGAGGTCAAGGCATTAACTATTTTTTGTGCTAATATGGAAAAAATAAGTAATCCTCGGTTACATGGCTTTCTGGCAAAGAGGTCTGCTATCTGCTTCTTCTAGATACTTCCATTCTGTAACACTGCACAAGAGGGGATCCAACCATTTGGAAGTGGATATAACCAAATAAAATAACTGACACTCTAATCTTATCATGGATATATGTTGCTAACATTTCTCTTCCACCAACGCTTCACACACATCCAGGGAATGATGCAGTCTTTTAGCTGATTTACCACTAACCAGTTAAAACAACAAACCCAGAAGAATCAAATCCCCTCACATTCTCACATCTGAACAGAAAGCATTTGAGTAGTCAAACTTGTACTAGGCTTTTCAGAAAACCAGTTTGGAGAGGAGTTCAGGGAACCCTCCAAACCATCTCAATGCCCTAAATCCTACCACTGGCTGAGGTTAGAAAAATTCCACATCTGGGGTCCAACTAGATTTCATGCATCAAGAAAATGATCCAAACAGCAGTGACTGACCAACATTTTATCTGGCAATTTCTTTTTTTTTTTTTCTGATTGGAAATTTTGAGCTGCCAGCTAAGTGTAAACTCTCCTCACTCCAGGCAGGTAAATATTTCCTTGAAACGGTGCCATGAAAAACAGGAAAACAGGCCCACTGTGAGTCATTCTATCTCAGGCAATTTTTCATAATTGGACTGCATGGAACAGATTCCTCTTGTTATTGGTGTGATATCAGATAATAAAATAAATAATTTGCCACTTTTGTAAGCAGAAGGGAAACAAAACAGATTTATAGCATTGGGATTTGGAAATGCTTGTTACTTGCTTGTTTCCCATTTTGTGCCTTCTCAAGAGGTTAAATAAAAACATCAGTGTCTGTCTGCAAAGAGTTACAGGGGAAACAACAGTGTGTATTAAATTGAGACTTCAGAGGGGAATTTCAATCAGTATATTATCAGGATGTTCTGACAAAGTTTAAAATCTCTAGAGATAAAAACAGTTACTAGAACTCATACAGCTATTTGATGCTGATCTGTGATTGCTCTTACAAGCAAAAAGCAAAAATCGGAAAAAAAGGGTTGAAAATTTTAGCAGGAATTAAGGAACATGAAAGACAGGAAGGAAAGAAGAGGAAGGTGCAACAAGCAGAGAATCACATAATAGGTACTAGTGATGCACAGCTAAAAGAAAATACCTCAAAGTAAGAAAGAAGGTACTTATATTTCATACTAAGTGATGAAACCTGAGAGTGCATTACTGCAAATTCTCCATTTTGTGATGTCCTCTCTAAAACCATGTGTCTTAGTCAAACAGAGTTCAGAATGGGAGTAATAGATTCAACTTGAGTATGTGCTCTAAAAAGATAAAATAGAAATTAAAGTAAGGATAAGCTCAAGCCTACAGAGTCTCCTTCATCAGCAAAACCTCAGCAAGTCAGAGTCCCTCAAGGAAAAGGACAAAATGAAAGAAAGAAAAAGGGAAAGAAAAGCAGAGTTGGCTGTAGGGTAGATACAGCGTCAGGTAAGGCAGTGCCAAATGCCCATGAAGGGACTGCCCCACCAATGCCAAATCAGACTGAATCTAAACTCAGGCCTGGGGAGATCCATCTCCTCCTGGCTGAGAGGCTACTGCGAGCACCCCAAGTGGTGCAAGGCACACAGCAGCATTCAGGAAAGCCTCTCTGAGAAAAATAATGATGATCATGAAGAGCCTGAAAGCTGGAAAGCTTTCCGATCCATGGCATTAGCAAGGGAAGGAGCCCCCAGGGCTGCTCAAGGTATGAGGTCTGAGGTCTCCCACATTTCCACCTGTTCTCCAGGGTCACAGGCACCCACATCTAAGCCCAGACCAACCCTGGGTGCTACAGGGAGCTCCTGTCCCCTGCAAGCTCTGCTCCCTCCCTCCTCTCCTCTGGCCCTTTCTGTGCTAAAAGGAGAGCACATGTCAGGGTAGAAGCTCAGCCCCAATTTTTTGTCACCTCCTGGAGGATATTGTTTCTTTCCATGTGCGGTATAGGATGCACAGGCAGAACCATGAGCCTTCCCTGGGCATCAGGTGTTCTGGGTAAATGGTGAAATACCCCTCAGACTGCCACTTGCCAGCTCTGCTTCTCCCAGAAGGCCACTCAAGATGTATCAAAGTCACCAAGTCAGTGTGTTTGCTTTGCACAAATTCAATTTCAGAGTTTCTCATTAATTCAGAGACATGAAATGATAGACTGAAGGTTTCAAAACTGTTAAGTATGACAGATACTTTGCTTATGCCTCACTCTCACTTAAGTTCATCTTCCATGCTACTTGACACTTATGTTTGAGTCGTATATACTGGTATGGAATGGCAAAATCTCCTGAAAAAAGGAAATTTCTTCTATAAATTCCTTGATCACCATGTAAACCATGGAAAGAATAACAATATTGTGTTGCACAGCCCCCAGATTAAACACACTGAAGGGAAAAAAAAGGAAGACATCTCACCCAGCAAAAGCAGTCTGAGTTTTAGGAAGCCTTCTAAAATGTAAAAATTATTGCATTTTAATACAAGGAAGGACTATTACCAAAGAAATCATTACTCAGACATATCTCAATTATCTGAGACTTCCAGAAGAAATCAGAAAAGAAGAAAAACCAGGAAAAAGAAAATCAGCAACGGAAGTTGAATTCTAAAAACACAACAGCTTCAGCCTTCTCATTGAGTCTACTATACACAAAACAGAAACATGTTTCAAAAAATTTGGCATTCAGAGGCATTGAAATTATTCAGTTACTGCCGTCACTCACGGGGAAACATGACGTTCCATCACGAGTCACCTCCGCAAGGAAATGGGCACAAAATGTACTGTGATGCACGCTGAGAAGTCACAAGTACAGGACCCAAAGAGAGAGGGAGTTTCTGATGTGTAACAAGAGCATGACTTTTGCTGATACCAACTGTGATCGTGCCTTTAGCTTGGTACATGGGATGGGCCACAGCGAGGAGGTGGAAGTGCTGCTGGCACCTTCCTGGAGGAGACCCACTCCAGGTGGGAAGGAGACATGGGAACAGTTTCCTACCTGCTCTGTGTCTGTTTTTTAGCACATGTTGGATAAAAGCACCCAATAAAACTGCAGCAACTGGACTCTCACCATATAGTGCAGCAATAAAACAAGCTTGCAATAAAACAAGGGAATTTTGCAGGGCTGCTCTGCTCTTTCTGGTGCCCACTAATCCACGGCGGAGAAGGGCACTCATCTATCTCATTTAAGTGCATTTTAGATCCCCCTA
The DNA here is from genome assembly GCA_013399945.1 of Ploceus nigricollis. Taxonomy (NCBI): domain Eukaryota; kingdom Metazoa; phylum Chordata; class Aves; order Passeriformes; family Ploceidae; genus Ploceus; species Ploceus nigricollis. The sequence continues at coordinate 113,099 of VXBC01010282.1, read as the reverse complement.
AAAGCCATAACCGTCTGCTGAGCATGTTTGGGGAGGACGTACCAAGCCCTCAGCATCAAAGCAGAGGCAGGCTGACCCTCTGGAAAGTGCTCAATTGCTGCTGAGCATGCTGGCACCTGGAGACCAGGCAAGGCAGCTCACATCACTGTCATGGTTTCTTCAGGGATGTGTCCCCCAGTCTGGCTGTCCAGGTGGGCAGAAATCCTCCTTCTGCTCAGGTGGGTCTAAATCTATGCTATATTTTCCGTGTGGTCTGGAGTCCCCAGACCTCCAGTCATGCCCTCCACTGCACACAAGGACCCTCTAGCCTCACTCATTGCCAAGATGGGAATGGGAAACTTCTCCATGTGAAGCTCTTGATTCTGGACCTCCCCAGAAGCAGCACACCCAAAATTGCCCCAAACAACAGCTGATACTCCTTCAGAGTGGCCCCTTTTCCCTGTTATGTCCCAGCTAATGCCCTTGACCCCTTGTACCTCAGAGGTACATACCCCAAATGCAGAGCTCATCTTGGAGAACAGGCCAAAGACTTCCTACAGCATCAAGTACACAGAGTTTGTTGCACACAGTCTTCCCTCACTGCTGTAGCTGCTCTGCAGTGTAGATATGTGGCACAATTCAATGCAGTTCATGACCCATTCCTGTCATGTGTGCATCACATGCCCTTTGTTGCAGACAGCTGTTATTTATTCTAAGAGTGTCTAAAAGTCTCCCTCAGAAAAATCCTCCACAATTTCAAAAGCTGTGATTTTCTTTATCTCCTTTTTGTTTCACGATCATACTGGGAAATTGCTGTGGCTGTTTTCCCCCTTCACTTTTAGAAGTCAGGATTGCGTTTCACTTGCAAAGCAACTGAATGATCTTAGTCAGCCTCTTCCCTTAATGGGACATTTTTAACTTTTTCATTTTAAAGACTTTGCAATGAAAGTCCTTAATTAGCTAAAAACATGTATTAATTAGTATTTTATTATGAATTTCCAGTGCATATCTTTTCAATGGAAGTACTAAAAAATGTAGACTGCATCTTACTATCTTTGTGATCATTTGAAAAATTGCCCTGCCTCATGATGACGTAGGGAATCTTATCAAGAGACAACCCAGACTATGTGAAAGCAGTATGTGTACAAAAAGCATTCAGACAAAACCAGTGTGGTATCTTCACTTTAAACAGATCTTGAACAAACAGTTTGTACAGGGGCCTAGAAAATAGTAAAATTGAAGAAAAGGAACAAGTTCCAAATGATTGGCTCATTACAGTGGAAAACAGTCAACCACATCTGGTCCTGCAGGTGGAAGTTTGCCTCCAACACCCCCCAGCAAAACTTCCAAAGAGTAGAAAGGACATACTAACTGTGTTCGTGGTGGCTTTGATTCCCCAGCATGAAAGGACCGTATAAATTTACATAAGAAAGTCCAGGAGCAATCAACAACGTGGTTTCTCTTAAACCACATACCCCACATAGAGGTGCTCAAAAGCCCAAATACAAGAGAAAAGAGACCACTTGACTTGTCAGAGGCAGGGCACAGCCATCCTGGCTACAGAAACTGCTGCAGAAGGACCAGTAGATTGTATCTGGCTCCCTCATGTCCTTGGCAGCTTCCCTTGAAAGCCAGACATGGCTCAGCAGGGGGGTGCACTTACATCCTCAGTCTTGTGATCACCCAACAGCTGAGCACAGGGGAAAGCTATGGATTTCCTAACCACAAAAGGACACGTGTCTGGAATCAGATTCCTTGTGGGTGCCAAGAGTAAGATTGAGAGCTAAGCTCTTTTTTGAGTCATTCATCAGCTCAGATGTGAGTTGTCAGCCATTTGAACGTTTTTCACAAAAGCTGCCACACAGTCTGTGCTCTTTATCCATTCTCCAAGTATAGCAGTAGAGATGTGTCAGACCCACTATTTTCATTTATTAAAACTTTCTGCCTAGCTTGACAAACTGGAGGAAAGTTCTAGATAGAGCTGAGCATTAATTAACCTTCTTGCATTCTCCAAAATCTCCCGTTCAAAGCACTACATACTGTAAAACATAAGAGGAATGATTCACTCTCATTTATGATATCCATTGAGATCCTGTGTCTGACTTTCCCTGCACTCACACCCAGGCCACTTCCCTCATGCTTCAGAGACTTCCAAAGCTTCTGTCCAGAGCATCAGTTATACATCCTCCAATTTTTAAAGCAAAAGAGTTAGCTGGAACATAGTCAGAGAATAAAGAAGGCTTTTAGGGTAAGTCCAGTTCCTCATCATTTTTACATACCCTACTTAGGATAGCAGCACATGGTTTTACAACTTTTTGGAAGGGAAAGGCTGGAGCATTGAAATCCAGGAAGTCCCACGTGTTATGAGGAAAAGCATAGCAGCATGCTGGCATTACTGGGGTGAAGCTGTGGGAACATGTGTCCTGTTCCCAATGGCAGCCAGTGACACTGTGTCTTGGCTTGAAAAGACAGGTGTTTGACAAGGAGAGCAGGAGCTTCTCTTGAAATGGAAACTGTAAAGTCCCTCCCTCTGAATTATTATACTTTTGAAATTAAGGGGCTCTCAGGCAAAGATATGGGAGTAGGAATAGCAGTTCTTTATTAGGAAAAAATAAAAATAATTTTTAAAATGCTGTAATACAAGACAACACTGACAGAGTCAGAATACAACCTGACACCCTGTTGGTCAGGGTGTTGGTAGCAGCCTGATTAAATGGTGGCTGCAGCCCTCCTGCAGTGACAGATGTGGTTCTGTTGAAGCAGTGACCCTGTGGAAGGGTGGAGTTTTCCACTGAAGGTCCAGTGGATGGGCCTGGTCTTCCTCTTGGAATCCAGTGGGAAAAAGCTGCTCCTCTGGGAATCCAGTGGGAAAAGGCTGCCTGTGGTGTTCCAAATCTCCAATTATATCCAGGTAGGAATGTTTGTCTCCTCCTTCTGGGCGGAGCATCTCACTGTGGGATGATGTAATTTTATCAGTCATGCAGTGAGGCTCAATGGCCCATTAACAGAAGATAACTCCCCAGAGGGGGGATGGTCCTGGAAGAGATAAAGAAAACTGCCCCACCTGGTTCTGACAGGTGCCTTTTAACAGAAGATAACTGCCCCACCTGGTTCTGACAGATGGCAATAGAATACACACCCCCAGCCACATCTTGCATTTGTAACCTAAGTCGCGCTCCCTGAGGCTGTCCCCAGGAGAAACCAGGCCTGTGAGATCTACTGTCTGAGCTGCTTTTAGGAGGGATCCCTGTGCCAGTTTGGTCAAAATGCCCTGGGTGAGTCCAAACAGTTTAACAGTGAGTCCTGAGACTCACTAGCCCAAGCTCCCTACAAAGTCAACAGAGAGGAGAACATTTCTGTAGGGCAGCTCAGGCTTTCGAGGTCCAAGTCTGGGCATACCTGCTCTCCCTCTGTCCCACAGAATCTGAGGCAATTGAACTCCTGAGATGGATGGTTTAGGAGGAAGCCCACAAGATGAAGGTGGACACAAGGTTTAGACAGACACTCACTGCTGAGTGTGCTTTGGAGGCATTGGAGACACTGGACAGGGAAGCAGCTGGTCAGGGTAATACTGCAGCTGGGGCAGCCTCTGGGAAAGGGGATGGCTGCCTCCCCAAAGGGGACAGTGCGTTCTTGCCATCAAACTGGGACAATTAACTGAAACCAGTGGGAATTGTGTTCAAGCACCATGGAGCAGGGATACAAAATTACACCACAGAAATCTGTAATGTATTTACTGTGAGGAAGGTGAAGGCAGAACTCTAATCCCACTCAATATTCCTTTTGTAAAAGTACATCGGTATTTTCTTTTAACAAACCTGTTCTGCAAAGGGAAGAGAGATCTTTGAGTTGTGTGAGGAGAGTCCAGCTCCTCTAGAACCTGCAGCAACTGAGACACTTTGCATGATTTATAATGTAAAGCATAACTAGAGGGAAAGGCATCCCAGGAGTTAATGGGTTTAATTCAACTAATTTCAATAAGTTATAGCACTGACTCAAGGCCTCAGTTCAACACACCATATTTTTACTGAATTAGATATAAAAAATAAACAAGCTTCTTCTGTAGTTTTTAGGAAGACAAAGTATATAGATCCTGACTTTTCAAAGCTACTCCCAGGAAAAAGGCAGGGAGTAAAAATGAGACACTTCAGGCTAAGAAAACAGCAGCAAACTGAAAAGCTCAGAATGGAAATAACCTTCTTTGTCCAGTAACTCGTGATTTAGGTATAATATTCTGGCCCTGAAACTAAAGCTGAAGGAGGTTTTATTACAAATGCAGCTGCATTTTTAATTAGACAGTGAAAAGTAGTAGGAAAAAATAGCATAGGAACCATTTTGTATGGGGACTGTGTGACCTAATAGCTGTTTTTCAACTCTAATATCAATGATTTTGTGCTCTAGTTTCCTTCATCAACTGACTGGGGACTGTTTTTCAAGTCATTAGGAAACTAGGAACATACCAATTTTATTTTAGAACCACAGAAAAATGGCACCTATTAGAAAAAATGTGGGGGTTTTATTGTTACCTAAACTGATTGTGCATTCTTTAAACTGGCCTGACACAGTGGCCATGCTTTTTTTGCTGCTGATAGACAAAGCTGATGATAGAAGAGAGGAATCAGACCCCATATGATATTTCCAGACAGCAAGTTACAGACCGAACTTGTAGAAGTGGCAGGTCTTTATGTTTCCATAGCAACCCAAGCTGCAGTTGTCAGTAATTAAAATTAACTCCATAGTTTTATTGGAATGCCAGGAGCTGCCTTCTCAGATGATGGAGACAAAACAGAAGCCACAATATCTGCAAAAATAACAGTTTTCTATATACAGCTCTGTCATTCCACCAGCAGCATTCAGCCACATTGCATCCTCGTTCTTGCAGTGCTTTTCCAGCATCTGTTTGACCATCAGTGGAAAATGGTATCTAGAAAATTTTAACCCAAATCCGACAGCATGCCCAGAGCCTTGCAGATGCATCCTGCTGCTGACACATGGTTCTCTTGCCTGGACAGTCCTCTCTCTGCAGCCTAAGAAAGGTGAGAACAGCCTTTCTCCAGGTCAGGCTCACCTAGAGCCCACTGAGGCTGGGGCTGGTGAGAAGGTGCATCCTGTGACTCCTAAAAGCTGGACAGAAAAACACATTGAGGTAGTCTTGCCAGGCTCTGACATAGCTTTAGGGTGGCTCCCTTCATTCCTAGCCAGCTACCCCTGAGCTGCCATCCTCAAAGCAATTGTCTGTGCCACAGATCACATAGCACAGGCAGGGCTGCAGACTGCAGCAAGCAGTGGTGCTGGTGGGGAGGGGAAAATTGCAGCCCTCCAACCCTCCCCAGCCTTCACTCCTACTAAAAGCTCCCTAGAGAAGGTGCTTGTCACACAGAATATATCTACGCCCCAGGTAAGGGAGATGGGGGAAAGCCCAGCGCTAAGCCCCTGGCCATCAAACCCTGCTTCAGCCAGGTGATTTCTTGCTTTGCCCTGAACCTTCCCCACCCGCTGTCTGCAAAGCAGGGTTTGCACATGTGTGCTGAGATGGTTCATTGCAGTGTGATCATTAGTGTGACTGATTTGAGAAGAGAGCACCGTGTTTGGCTGCCTCTGCACCACCATTTCTCCAGAACTATCCTGGATGGCTTTGCAACCTCACATGTCCTTGTGCTAAGTAGCAGCAAAACACACCACCAGGATCATGGGGGAAACCCACTGCTGTACTTCACTCATTTTCCTTTAGACAAATGAAACTGGAAAAATATAGTAAAAATAATAATAATCATAGTTTTATGTGGGGCCCAGGGGAGAGCCAGGGCCAAGTGCTGTTAAGTGTAGATGCAGCCAGTCTGCTCTGGAGGGAGCAGAATGAACATGAACCTGTTTGCTCCCCTTGGCCTCCCACAGAGAGACCAGTCCTTGACTCTCTTTTATTTACTAGTAGGGATGTATACATAGAGAGTACTGAAAACCAGTCCTGTGTCCAAAAAACTCCTAACTTAATAGAAAAATACATTATTTTGCTACTCAGAGAAAGATTATATTTTCCAACTGGCTAAGTATAAATTGATTCATCTCTCAGGGCCATAGCTTACTAGCAGCTAGCATCTCCAGCAAAATAGATTGCCATTAGTTGCTCTTAGTTGTTAGATAAGCCAAAATGAAATGTTATCTTAATAAAAAATATTTTCCTAGTGTCTACCCTGAAAGGATAGCAGTTAACAGCAAAATAAGTACCTGCATTTCATGCTAATAATTCAAATGAGGCAGGAAATTGTAACACCATTGATTTATATCTTTAGGATGAATGGGAATACAAAATATATACATACATACATGTATGCTCAGTAATAGCATCAAAACTATATGCAGAGAGGTATTTGCTTTAAAGGTAATATCTATGACTAGCATGATGTCTCCTGCAAAAAAAAAATCATTGGCAAAACCATACCTTCTGCAATGAAGCCTTAAGGGGCTTCTATGGAAACTGACTTCAATAAAGAAGGCTTGAACTAGAACACTCTGAGTTTAAAATCTTTTGTTGACCACAGTTTGAAGCAAAATTTTGTTAGTTTTTTTTAAGTTTGGAAATCAGCTTTCATTTTCCGCTTGCTCATTTCCTTTTATTTAGACAATAAATACCTGGAAAATTTTGCTCTTCCTAATTTTTACCCCAGAAAGCCTCAAAGCACCAGTTCAAGAATCAAACCAGAAGTGCCCCAGAGCTATGATTCAATAATCCATCCTGCAGATGGAACAACCCAGTCATGCTATGATTATTGTTCACCACTTCCAGCTCTGATTTCATGCTGAAAGAAAATTCTGGTAAAGGCACAAACCACAGTTTCCAGGAATGTCCATACAAGCAGCACAAGCCAGTGATGATCATTCAGGGCATGTGAACAAGAAGGGTCCCTTTGGAAGCAAAGCCACGTTTAGAAGTCTCCAACTTGCAGCTTGTTATACAATGCTATCAATAGTCAAAATCCTGCCAGGAGTCACAATATTTTCCAAAATGAGCTTGTGTTGCTCCAGGGTTGTATTGGTTGTATGGCTGTGCTGCTGTGTTTGACTGCTTCCTTTCCCTCCCATTTGAAACTTGATAAGATCATGGTAGGAAATGGAGCGTAAGATGGACAAACAATGCTGTTACTCCATGAGAAATGCACTCAGGAATAGAGGAAATCCTACATTTCCTTATGAAGATAACTTTTCAAATAAGACTTTAAGCAAATATGCAGTCCTAGTCACAAGGGGAGCCGACGTGAGCCAGGAAAAAGCTCCAAAATGTGTGTTGTAAAGGGACACTTAAGCCTCTATCTAAAAGGTGTCTAACAAGTACCAAGGCAGAAATGCATATCCAGACCTCAGGTTCAAAGGCTTAATGCCAATGAGCATTAAACTGAAACGTGTTCACGCAGGCTGCCCAGGAACCTCTCTGGCTGCTTCACTGCAGCATCCTGCCTCTGGTGAGGGGCATGTGCTTGAGCAGTCCCCCTAGAGTGCTAAATGTGTCCCACATGTGCAGGGGGGATCCCTGCAGCCACCGAAACAGAGTGACACTCTTGCTTGTGCCCCTCAAGAAATGCACAGTATATGCACCATGCCACAGGGTTTGTTGCAAGGATGGGGTGGGATGCAGAGCCAGAAATCTGTGCAAATGTGACATCACCAAAGACCCACCCCACAGGAAAAAATTCCACATGAGAAAAGAGGGTACATGCATGAAAGAACAAATCAGCAAACCCACCCCAGCCCATGTGGCCAAAGGGTCTTCAGGACAGCCCATGGTTTTAAAACAAAGCACATGCTTAAGTGGTCTGTTAGAAACCTTATGCTGCTAACCATGTGAGCAGCAGCACAGCCTTCCCAAAGCAAGCTGTCTGGGAAGTTGACTGGCTCTCTGCTTAGGATTTGAGGTACGTACACCAGGGACTTTTCACATGTATCACGTATCTGCACAGATGTTTGGTGCAGTAGGACACAGCAATCTGTGAACTGAGCACCTCAGTTTAGGAGAGACCAAGCTCATCTCATACAGCCTTGGGTTTAATACTAGATGTCAACAAAACAGAAGTGGAGTTCAAACACCTTCATGCAGGTGCTCACATGCCCAACACACTTCTTTCACCTCAGGGAGGGTTACAGGTTTCAGAGCCAGGTATTACTGTGCCAATTTTTTCTGACCAGACAAAACTCAGGTCAGCAAAGGCTTGCCCAGAAACTGGAAAGCAGACCTTTCTGAATAGCATGACAGAGGTAGGAATGAGGGGGAACCCCAACTCTAGACATTGCCTCTTGGAGAGCCCAGAGCTGCAAATACCTTTTCCACTCGTCCTGCCCAGCAGGATACCCTCAGCAGCAACAGTGAGTGTGAGCAGTGCTGGCAGAGGCAGTCAAATGCAGCCAAACCTGGCAACACGACTGTGCTGCCTGGTAGAAATGGAGAGAGAGATAACAGCAAGAAAAATTTAAATCAATTAAAGATATGGCTTCAAAACCTCAGCATCTGCTCTGAAGGAGTTAAACCTGTTCTGTGTGTCTCTCTGACCTGTCAATAGTGATAAAATTGCCTCCTTTCCTCCTGCTTTTTTATATACTGCTACACAGTTGAATTCCAACATGCAGGCATGGCTTCTCTAGGGCTTTATACATTTTGTCATGGCTGGCTGCATTTTTCAGAACTCTTTCTTTTGCCTTCATTAAACTTGAATAAAAAGAGGTCTATTAAAAAATGCAAAGGACTAATTTTTCAAAATCAACCCTAGCCTTCAAATTTTCAAAGTTAGAGCACTGCTTCTTTCATTTGGTTTAATCCCAACTGCAAAAGAAAGGAAGAAACCCATTTAGAGAGTAACCAAGAACATAAATGCCTCAGGACCAAGCAGGAAAATCCAACACTGCCTGCTCCATTGACAAGATGGGCTCTCCATGGTTACTGGTGGGAGGAAGACATCTTCCCAAGAGACCCCAGAAACAGTGTCCTCGGTGAAGTAGTCTTCAAGACTTCTTCTGCCAGACTTCAAGAAGCATTTGGACAATGCTCTGAGGCACATGGTGTGACTCTGGGGCTGTCCTTTGCAGGGCCAGGAGGTGGAGTTTGATTATCTTTGTGAGTCCCTTCCAACTCCAGATGTTCTTTGATTCTATGATTCAGAACAAGAGACAAACTGTGGAGCTCCAGCAGACCTTCTGTAGAGCTCTTTCTTTCCTTGTCTGGCATTAGATGCCTGAGTTTAAACCCTTCAATCAGCTGTACAAATATCCACAGATGTGCACTAAACTTTTCCACAGCTGTGATCAACTCTTAAAAGAGCATTTGGCCATATCTTCAGGAACTGGGTCAGAGCAAGCAATATCTTCCAACCACACAAGACAGAAATTTTGGGTCAGTTTTGGATTTACAACTAAGCACCCATTTTCAAGGTGACCTTGTCTCTCAGGCTTCTAAGTCAAGCTATTTTTAAAAGGTTAGCAAACAATAAAAGCTCTATATTTTAAAGAGCTTAGTGCACAGGGTTAAGCACGAACTATTGCAAATTGTCAGTGCTCTTCTCACATCAACAGGACAGGCAGTGACATTTGGCTTGGGCAGCAGCCAAGAGATGCAAAAAATCTCAGGCTTTTTGAAGCTTAGAAACACTTGTATAGGTGTCTAAAATGACAGCTTGGGTTTCTGGGGGAGGTCCAAGGAGAACAGACAAACAGACAGGGTAGTGGACTCTGCCAGGGAACTACATCTCTAAAGTTGAAAAGACCACTGTCAATAAGCCTGATGGATGCATTTGAACCCACTGCTTTAAGGAGTAGCTCTCTACCAGGACCTGTTGCTGCAAACAAAAATATCATGAGAGTGTGAGTGTGAGATGTCAAATTAGTCAATACAATGTTTTTAAACTCACAGTACTGGCCACCAGAACAGCCGCTTTGTCTAATATTTTCCTTCAAGCAGAGAAGACCGCAGCAGCATTCCTGTCTTGGCATAACATGTAACACAGTAAAAGTCTTCAAGAGCTTTTAAGCATTTTTTGCTGTGAAACATTCAAAGCAAAGGCATCGAAGATAAGGAAATATGTGACACCTGCTCATTCCCTATATCTGGTGGAATCTGGGGGTTAGCTTATGTTGCCATTGGCTTCTGGTTGTTTCCTGATCCAGCCCAGAAAAACAATTTTTTTATGACTACTTTGGAGGAGGAATCAGTTTAGATGCTTCAGACCTAAAACCAGATTTGTAGCTGAGCCTCTCTGAATTAAAGTCACTATCCCTCATTAGTGGAAACATCAGCCAATGCTCTAAAAACCATCTGTCATTTAAACCATGTTGTCTTTGTTCAAGCCTTTTGAATCTACGTTAATTTTCAGATCACATTTGTACAGCCAATACCTTTATTTAAGCTGACTTTTTAAGGCAGGCTAATGCAGGCAGGAAGGCAAAACATCTTCCTCCAAGCCCATAGGGATACTCGGGCACAGACTTATCCCACCTGCATCAGTGGGGATCAAATGTAGGGAAACCAAGAACTCCACAGCACGACTCAGCTCACCCAAGACACAGACCATCTTAGAAAGTGACCAACTCTTTCCATTACCACATAGACAGCCAGAACTGAGAGGTGTGCTTCACCAAGGGCTACTGTTAAGTGCTTAAAACTGGGATCACTGGAGAACTGTGGCAGGTCTAAACACAGCCTGAAGTGTCTTTTAAAATGCCACATTATTTAGCTGGACTGTTCACTTTGGTTTCTGTGGCTGTTAAATTGGAAGACAGTTCTAAAATTGTCTATTTTATGTGCCAGGGGTTTGTTATTCAAAGGTTTTCATCCATCTCACAGAAACTTTAACTATCCTGCAGACCCTGATGAGCTCAAGTGGATACACTTGCTGCAGACCATACCTCATGGTCCTCTCACCAGCCAATTCTCTGTGCATACAAAATTGCCCTTGCTAGTAATAATGAGCACCAAACCTTCTCCTTGAAGCATCTGGGAATATTTCCCTTCAGCTGTCTTGTGAAAGCTGTATTATGTTGGAGCAATATTTGTAAAGTATTTTGTTAGACTCTGGCTAATGAAAAACAATCAAACAATCTTTTTAAATCAAAAAGACCAATGACAGACTTGTCCTGAGCAGCAAACTCACCCTAGATTATGATGGACTCCCATTGTGGGTTGTATGCTGTAATTTTATTTCCAAAACTAGAGGGGTAAAAGGAAAAAAAAAGGGGGGGGGGTGTTTCTTATACATGAGCAATGGATGGTATAAAATTTCTCCCGGTTTGAAGGAAAATTAGAGCTTAGATCTTCCAGCTGCCACTAATTCACTTGTAACAAAGCATGATCAATTATTGCTATAAACAAGGCACATTCCAAAACAATTGAGGCTGAGGCAATAAAACCACCCATTAGAACAGACATGTTGGACAGGCTCCAGTCAGTCTCATTTAGGTGAGTAATTTAGGCAAAGCTCCACTGCAATTTTAGGCATCTGGCCTGGGAGAGGAGGGGGAAGAAGACAGTTCAGGCAGCCTGATACACCTCTCTGGAGTTTTCTTCTGGAATCAGTGGAGAAGAGTGAGAACTGCTAAAGATGAAGGAATACAGGCAGCCCTGCACTGGACAGGGGACTCTGTCCTGCCATGTCACAGTGCTGCAGGTTGAGAGACCACCCAGGAGATGCCAGGAGGGTGGAGAGAACACAGCCTCAACAGGACTCAGCTCCATGTTACCCCGTCTGGGCTAGACGAGGGCAGCTGGGACCAGCTCCCTTCACACAGGGCAGTCTGTAAGGGCAGCTGAATAACACCACACACTGCACGTGGCCCGAGTGTGTCTCACCATCAAATTATCACTGTGGTTCCCCTGGCACAGCCTTAGGGGCTCAGAACTTTCTCAGACACCATCCAGGCATGGTCTAGGGGGTGGCATGGGCCATGTCAAGGTGCAGCCCTCACAGTTTGGAGAGTAAGGGAATATAAATGTATGAATGCAAGCTGTGCTCTGCCAGCTGTCTTCAGTACAAAAGAACAGTCTCTGGCCCATCAAATTATTTGTTCAGATGTAGCCACAATCAAAGCAGGATTAACAGTCAGGCTCCCCTCCTCAAAGAGGGCCTAACACCAAGGCTCAAGTAATGTGTTTTCTAGGCTGCCCCTCACCTGAACTCATGGCACCTGTCTCCAAAGGGGACCAATTTTGTCAGGAATAGTGTCAAGTGTAGATACTCAGGATATTCCATGGCAGATTGTCTCTGTTACTCTCCCACAAACCCACCAAGGCAAGCAAGCACCATGTGCTTATTCCACTGGATAACTGGAAACATATTCCGTGCCCCATGCCACTTCCTGGAACACTGTCCTGAGCCTTGGAAAGCAAGTCTTATGGCAACATGGCATCTCAGAAAGAACTGAGCCAGACAAAGGGACTCATTTCCAGAACAACCTCACAGACACCTGGGTTGAAGAGCATGGCATTGTGTGGGTTTATCACATCCCTATCTGTGAAAATCAAAAATACAGGAGCCTTAAAGCCAACACTGAGAGCAATGGGTGGTGGGACCTTCAAACAATGGGATACACATTTAGCAAAGGTCACCTGGGCAATCAGCACTAGAAGATCTACCAGCTGTGCTCAAGCAAAACTTTTACATAGTGTAGAAGGGGATAAAGTCCCTGTAGTGCACACAAAAAAGCTTCTGGGGGAAACAATCAGAGTTACTCCTGCATCAGGCAGTGACAAACCCATCCATGGGATTGCTTTTGCTCAAGGACCTGGGTGCACTTGGTGGGTAATGTGGGAGGATAGGGAAGTCCAAAGTTTTGTTCCAGGGGATCTGTTTCTGTGTGAGAACAGCCAGTGATTTGGATTGTGTTATAGATAGAAATTCGGCAAAGCCAATTTCATAATTAATAGTAGAAATTTATTGCGCGATCGCTAACAAAAATTTAGAGTCCGAAATCCCACGACTGCAACTCGTTCGTAACAGCCACAAATGAAGGAAACAGAGTGGTCCTGGGGATCCAGCTCTGGGACCTGACAGTGTCAGAGTCCCTCTCTGTTTTCACCCCGATGTCCCAGTGCAGTGTGCTTTTATACTTTTTATTTGGCCCCGAGCGGAGTCTTTCTGGTGGAGTGCATATTCATGCAGTCCTCCTTCCTGTGTTGGACTGGAGAAACTGTTTCTGGTCAGCAATGATCACCGGTGGTAGTTGATCATGGCTCTGAGTATCACCCAGGTGTCCCCTGAAAGGCGGACGATTATCGTGGTGGCTCCGCTCTTTCGCTCGCAAATGAAACACGTCTGCCCGCAGTTTCATCATCCGTTCCTCAGCGCTGGTGCTCGGGAGGACAATGAATCCCTGTATTGAGAAATCTGCTCCCTGGCCATGTAATGGCTTGGGTGTTCCCCGATAGCCAATCCACAAGCCATTGTCCCGTGCCAGCAAGGTCTGTTGAGATGCTAATTAGGTGCCCTTTTCAGTTTCCTGCAGCCTAATCGAGCAAACCCTCTCGGCTCTGATTTTATATTTCTATAATTTCTAAGAATCTCTACACACATAGTTTACTACATATATACCAAAAACTGCACAAATTACACCCATATATAACAGATTGTATGATGTTAATTGCCGTATAACACTCATGTCACCACTGCTGAGCTGGCTACACCAACATCAAGGGAAATACAGTAGGAATCACCCAGATTAATGAAGAGCAAACTTTGATGAAACTGGACAAAGTGCCCAGATAGAACTGAACTAGCACAGCAGTGATGGAATAAGAACTGACTTCAGCAGGCAAAAATCCAACACCACACAGCACCTCTCCTGCCCCAATGGAGTAAAATGACAGATGAAACTGGACTCGTGGACTACTCGTGAGTCTAGTCACGAGACTACTCAAAAAAACTCATGGACTAAATTAAGTCAGTGGACTTGTTAGGGAGATGGCACATAGACTAAGGGAATGATATCTGTGTTCATGTATCAGAAGACAGGAAAAGTGATGGTAGTTACTTGGGATCTACTGAAAAGGGTGGGACCTGGGCATGACATAAATGGTATAGAATAAGGGGTGAATATTGTTTTGATTTCAGCTAGGATAGAGTTAATATTATTCCTAGTAGCAAATATAGTGCTGTGTTTTGGATTTAGGATGAGAATAATGTTGATTATTATCAGCACACTGGTGTTTTAGTTGTTGCTAAGCACTGTTTACACTAAGTCTAGGACCTTTCACGTTCTCACCCTACCCCACCAGCAAGCAGGATGAGGTACACAAGAAGCTGGGAGGGGACACTGCTGGGACAGCTGACCCAAAGTGGCCAAAGGGATATTCCATACCATATGGCTTCATGCTCAGCACATAAATTAGGGGAAACCTAGCCAGGGGCCACTGCTCAAGATCTGGCTGGGCATCAGCTGGCGGGTGGTGCGCAATGCATTATGCATCACTTGTTTTGTATACTCTAATTCTTGTATCATTATTATTAGTGCTGTTATTTTCCCTTCTGTTTCTGTCCTATTAAACTGTCTTTATCTCAACCCATGAATTTGACTTTTTTTCCCAATCCTCTTCTCCCCTCCACTGTGAGGAGGGAGGAGGGAGTGGGGGAGCAGCTGTGTAGTGTTTAGCTGCCTGCTGGATTACATCATGACACCCAGGAGTCAGGACAGCCATGAAGTACTGGTGTGGGTACTATGTCATGTAACTTCCCCACAAGCGAGGTCCCTGGAGGAATCTCTCAAGTGCTAGACCGTAACATTAAGACCAGTATCTATCACCACCCCAAATCTGACTGCAGTCCAGCTACACAGTCTCATCTATTTAGGCTGCTCTGGGGAAAGATCAAGTGGCTCTTTGTCCAGCCCCAGATCACAAAATCTTGTGAGGTGACCTGCTTCTGAGAACTGGCACATCTATTCAACCCTGAGCAAATGGCATTAGTCACCCAAGGAAGTTCTATGCTGAGGCCAAAGATGAGTACAGAAAATTCTGGGAAGTTGATGGACAGGTTTGTCCAAGGCTTGAATAGGGTTCAGAGTGGGGGATCCATGCCAAGATGGCAGGAGGAGCTCATCCTTGAATGCCACTCAAAAAACAGTCAAAGTCAGATATTATAATATTATTATTACTATTATTATTATTTATTTTTATTATATGCAGAGCTGCCACACAAGTTTCTGATACTGAATAGCAACAGGTGGCAATGAGAAGGTGTAAGAAATGTGTAAAGCGTGCATTGTTCCCACTGTTCCAGATCATCCAGCAACCAACATTTTGGAGAATACTTGCCTTGGGGGCTACACTTGACTATTGTGCTTGACTGACACAACCAACCATATCTTCCAGCCTCTCTTTTCCTGTTGCCACTACAATATTTTTTCACAACTTCCATGATTCAGTCATATACATTTCTTCCTTTTTCTTGTGTGAAATTTTCTGCTAACAATGCCTTACATTCTGATGACACTCTATTATAAATTATAGTGAATAATTATCCTTTATTCACCTCTTCTAACCATCTGACATCACCCCCCAGTCATCTCTTCTTGGTGTTGAAAGTTTAGTCTATTTGGTGTTTTCTGCTATAGAAACAGTTTCATATTTCTGATTAACTTCCTCTGCAACTTTTCATGTTCTGCTGCCTTTGCAAAATTTATTTCTTATATAAAAATATAAGAATATATTTCTTAGGTATAATAAATATTTCTTATTTCTTCTATGCAGCTAGGTGCTGCATAAATTCTGATTACATTGACTAAATCTGCTTGCTCCTTGCTTTTGGGCAGTATCCACCAGCTAGCTGCAGACACAAGTTTAGATTTCTCTTTTTGCTCCTACTCTTCAGCTCTGCCAGTTCCCAAATTGAATCAGTATTACTTGTCCTGCTACAGCAGGTCAAAGTTTTGGGATGTTGGATTTTTGCTACCTAGACTATTTTTTAAAAATATATTTGGGGAAGAGGAAGTATCTGATTTGTGAAAGTCAAATTAATTTAGGACCCACACCCCAGCTGTCAGTATCCTTTTGGGAAAAAAAAATAGACTAAATCAACAGAACCTTTTCGTTTAGATGCCATTTATTAAAATGCAACAGTCGCATTGTCTGCAAATAACAGCCAGATGAAACTTGTTGGAAGATTAAGTTTCAATTACAGCTGACATTTCCAAAACACCGTGTGATAGAAAAGCCTTTCATACCCCCAAACCCAGACAGTCACCTCATATCTCGTGTTTCTGGTCATCAGCTTTTCAAAGGGTCATCACTGGCAAAATCCACTGCAGAGATGCAGTGGCTGACATTTTTGTGCTCCAGCAATCATGGGAGTCATCAACACCGGAGTGAAATAAGGAGAGCAATCACACAGCATTCCCAGCATCCTGTGGGATGCTCTAGTGATCAGCACACGTTGATGCTGTGATTTCAAGGGAGATATTTGATTGTACAGGCAAGTGAAATGTCTATACATGTGAGGGGAGCGAAGGGAAAATGTTCATCAATCAATAGTAGTGGTTTGGGGAAGAATGGTTGCTTTTTCACCTCTCACAGAATTCCTATGAGACTCAGGCAAGCTGTTTATGCCAAGTTTAACAGAGGATTACAGGAAGTCTTAGACAGGGATGGATGCCTTTGGTTCTTCTCTTTCTGGGCTCCTTCTGGGCTTCTCAGGCTCATGTGAGCAGGGTCCACCCTACATGGATGTAGGGTCCACCCTACATGAGAGCATCCTTCCAGAGTAACTTTTTAGGTGTCTTTGAATCTACTTTCCAGCTAAATACCTGCAAGTTTCAGCTACTCTACTAAATAAAAAAGGAGTTAGGTTGTGCATTCTAAAATAGAGAGATCAGGCTGGAAAACTAAGAGGCCAGCAAATCTCCAGTCATGCCTTGTGGCAGCAGCTCTCTGCCCAGAGAGACCAGGCACAGACTTTCTCAGGAATTTTTCTGAGAGAAGCAGAGAAGAGAATCAAAACAATTATTATCTCTGCTCATTGTTGAGCTCGTGTGGAATGTGTTCTGAAGATTGTTTACCCAAGGTGATTGCTTGATTGGATTCTGGTGATGGTGTTTGAATTCACTGACCTATTGGATCCACAGCTGTGTCAGGACTCTCAGGAGAGAGAGTCACGGGTTTTCTAGTTAGTTAGTAGTTAGTGAGAGCTCTTGCTACTGTAATATAGTGTAATAGAAGAATAATAAAATATAGTATAAGATGATATAATAAAGCAATTGATCAGCCTTCTGAATCATGGAGTCAATGCTAATTATTACCCAGCTGGGGACCTGTGGCAACAATGCCTGAACTCAGACAGGCTGTCTGAGCATCACCATCCCTGAATTCCCTCGCTGTCTCCCTGGAGAGTCCGGGCAGGAATACCTGGGTGGGTTTCACAGCTCATGCCTGTGAGCTGGATGGAAATGTTTGGAAATGCCCAAATCAGCTGCGGGGTAGACAGATCTTGAATTGCACACTTGTGGCCAGGATTGTCTATTGATTACAGCCAATATAATCAATAGCCTCTTGCAAAAAAAGGGTCTGTCACTAGGGTTGTTGGACACTATCAAAATGTCCATTTGAAATAACTCTGGTTATAAGAAAAAGCTTTTCCTGAAGGTGTGTTCTGAGTATTTCCTATACCTTTGCAAGCCCTTTGGGAAATGGGACCCATCCAAGGAGCAGTCTTTCAAATACAGTCATATGAATCACAAAATATATATGTGAGCAGATTTGTGCTGTCCAGAGTATAACTAAAAATAAAGGAATAATCTAATAAAGAAAGCTACAGGAGGAAGACTAGATGACAGGAATTTTCTTGTAATGTGCCCCCAGCTGGACTAAGCAGCTTCTGATTCCACTGATTGAGACGGTTTTGAGGGACAAGCTGTAGGGTTAGATAAAGGGCTGTTCTTAATCTGACTTACTTGAAAATACACAGCACACATCTGTCTCATAGCTGCAACAAAATACTTCATCTTTGGGACAGGAAAATTGCAAGATCAATTGAAATAAAAAATATACATATATAATGCCCATCTCCCCTTTGCCTTGAAAAATTATAAATATTCTAAAACTCCAAAGCAATATTCATAGTTTTGGCTAAACCACCTCTTGACAAGCAGAAATTTTGCAAACTACCTGATACAAGAACAGCAGCTGAACTCCCTCAGTTTGGGAAGAAATCTTGTTTAGGAAGAGGTATTTTCACAGATCTAGTCTCTCACTTAAGGCTATTTTGTACCAATAACACTATTTGGACCATCAGTAAAATGGACTGACCACTGCACCCAACACAGCTACTTAGGTTTCCCATCTTTCAAACACCTGACAAATCTTGCATTATTGAGATGCATTTCCCGTCTACATGAAGTACCTCAAGCCATCTTAAGAGTCAACATTGCATTAATCTTTCCACTGATGAGCATTTCCTAATGGTGGGGGGTTTTTTTGTCTCCCTTATTTCCTTCCTGAAAGCATTTAGCACTAGCCAGATTACTTTGCCCATAAATGTTGAGTGCTGTTATGTACACTGCAGGGCTATTACCACCAGATATTTTTTCCAAAAGAGAGACTGATCTACACCCACAGCTGACAGCTCTCCCTCTGACACCACCTTTCTGATCACAGTATATCTTCTTTCATCCCAGCAAGCCTTTAAAATTAGGCTTCTGACCCAAACACCAACAGTCATTGGGCACCTCTGCCCACTGTGAACAGCAAGGCCCAGGAGTCCCTCTAATCTGCATCTGATGTCAGGATGAAATACAGATGGGCTGTGAATCAGCCTCCCAGGAGCAGACTTCAATGGGAGGAAAATCAGATTGCATAGATGTGTTTCAGCCAACCCACTGACAGAGACGATTGAGAGATGGGGACCTGAGGGCTTGCCATGACCTGGCCTGATTTGTACTCTGCACACAGGTGCTGCTTCCCACGAGCACTGGATGCAGTGCAGCATGCCAGGAGCAGTTCTAATGTGCATCCCTGGGGCTTCAGTGCACCCACTCCGGAGGGAGAAGCAAACCAGGGCAGTAGATAATGGAGATGAGCTGAAAGCCCAAGTAGATATTTTATGCCTGTGTGTGACAGACAAAAATCAAAGGAAAAAATCCACTCTTATTTACATTTTATGCTCACCGAGGGCATCGAAAAGCTAAAGCAGTGCTGCTGAAACCCAGTCTGGGCTTTGATGAGCTTCTGTTAGATAAGAGGGGAGGGTTATGGTCACTAAACTAGCCTGTTTACTTGAGCTGTTTCTTCTGTAAAATCTCCAGAGTGCTTCCTTTAAAAATGTGTATAAGAATACAATTCTAAAACAAATATAATCAAAAAATATCTTATGATTGGCAAGGAAGATAATTTACTGGAATAACTAAGATTAGTGGTGTCTTAGGCCTTTTTCTCTGATAATTTGAGTGTGAATACACACAGCATTCCTTTGTTTTGCTTTAAAATAAATCACTTGCAAGTATTTGGAAATGAAATGGTACAGTCATTTCCTGCCTTAGGCTGACTCTATTTCTGATAGCCCAGTGCTTTCCACTAATACAATAATTCCTTTTATTGTAGAGCCATATGCAGCTTGTTGTGATACCATTAAGGAGCTCACTGAAGGACACAATGGAGTGATTGCCAAGGGAGGAGAAATGTGTGGCCTCAAAGTGCTCAGCTTTTCTCCAGCTGGGGGTCCAAGGAGTGCATTTACAATACACAACAAAAGAAATAGATTTCAAATACACCCCATGGCTAACTGAATAAATATTGAAAAAGCTACTGCTAAACACTGTATTCATAGGGTACAAATAGCAGGAATCCATTTCAACAGCTGAATGCCAAGCAGTACATCTATTCTTACAGTCATATTTTTAACTATTTTTAAAAAATATTTATCACTTCTCTGCTAACAAAAAGATAATTTTTACCATGACCCTTATTTTTGTCCTAAACCACTTACATGCCTTTTTGACCCTTGAAATCAAAATTTTTCCAAGCTTTTCAAAATAAAGTCATCATTAGCTTATACTGCACTTTAATTTATACATTGATGCATTCTTCTAACCAGTATCTCACACCTCTCTTTTTCCCCACTCTGTCCTAAATCATGAAAAATAGACAATTTATTTCAGAATCCAGTGCATTACCAGGAAAATAAATCTACATCATTTCACTGCATCCTTCCATTAAAGACTGCAACCCTTTCTCCAGAGATGTCAGCATACATACCAAAGAAATTATATCAGCTAAAACTGCCTTATCAATGTGCTCAGATTTACTAGTCTAGCCTCTGAACTGCAGCAAACACAGTAATAAATCTTGTCAGGAGGAAGTTCATTCTGATTGTTTCCTCCCTCAGATCAGAAAACCAAGCATGCATGGCATTATAAATTTTTCCTCATCCACAGTTAAAGGTGAGCCATGTGCACCCCCCACACATCACCACCCCCCTGCCCTGATGGAAAATGAGCAGGAGAAGCTTGTGCTGGCACAGGGCTTGCAAGCAAGTGGCATTTCTTTAATGAGGCTCTGTCAGACACACAGAGTTTTATACAAACACAGGAATCTCAGATACCTCACCCTTCTGCTTTGGGCATCCAGCAGAAGCTGTGAGGATATATGGTTTATTGCCTGTCCATGTGTGGCTCCAAGGATCTCTGTTTATCACCCAGGATGGTATTACCCCCAACCCCCCATCCCACCCCACAGTCCTCCACCTAGAGCTTCACAACATTTCTGAGTTAAAATAATTCCCAGTTCTCCGCCTACAGAGCATAAGATACTTAACAACATCCTCCTCCTCCTCCACAAGATGCAGTGCCCCAGGACTGAACCTCAGCAAGTGTGTGAGACCACCAGCTCTCAAACAAGGCAACATCTTTTAGGAGCAGAAGGCACAGCCTTTTTTCCACCATACTCTCTCCCAAACAAGGAAGTGCCTGCCTCATTAGGTGAAAAGGGGTTCAAAAGCCTAAAGAGACCAAGGCCATAATCTTAATGTGCCTCTCTTTAGGCAGGGTGCAGCACCAGAAGAGGGGCCATGATGGGTAGGACAAGAGATCCCAATAGGAAATGCTGTTTAGGGAGAGCATGCAAGCCTCACCACTTTTTCTGATCCATTCTGAATGCCCTCTTCTTGCTGATGGATCTGGTGAATCATAGTTCTGTCTTCACTTTATCCACTGCCTTCATCACTCCCACGCTAACTCTTCTCCATCCTCCAAAGTGACCACTAGGCCCTATCCTCTCCTTTCCATTTGTTAAACACCTTTCCATTTGTTCCCTTCCCATTGCTAACCTCTCCAGTGGTTAACCAGCTATCACCCTGTACTTTCCTCCTGTAAGCAGTGAAGCTGCTTATTTCCTTGAGCAACATCTGGTGCTCATCCAAGTATCCACCCAACCAAACACATGAGGTGCACTGCATCCCCTCTATCCACCAGCTTCCTGAAACATTTCCAAAACTGCAGCAGGATGCTGGGGCAGGATTCCCTTCCTACAACAACTTCTTCTCAGGAGTTATGGGAACAGGACAACTTCTCAGTTCAAGAATACTCAGAAAACTTATTCTTTATTATGAAGTCCACCATTTTACTGGGGATGGAAGTCAGGATCACTGGTTCACCATCCCCATGAACAGTCTTATACAGTCCCTTCTTGGGCTGTTGGGAATTACTGCCAGTTCACCAGTTATCAGGCGTAAAGGCAATTTGTAAGGACATGTTACAAACCTTGGCCAGCACTACCTATTTCAGCTTTTTGAGCTAATATTTCCCACATATTTTCTTCACAGTGATTTCACTCCTTTGACCCACAGGCCCTGAGGAATGTACCCAGTGTGGGAATGTCTTCAACACTTCCAGCAATGCATTCATCAAAGTTCCAATGGGCTGTTCTGCTATGTCTTACTGCCCATGAAGTCCCATTTATCAGTAAGATCCCTTTTATATTTTTCTACCAATTCATTACCTTTCCTTAGATATATCTAAGGAACTTTTTTACTCTGGGCTTGAGTGCCTTTTGTGAGGTGTTTTCCAAATGCTTTTTTCAGCCCTCTTATTCTCATGTTTAAATTTCAGCTCACGTATTTTATGGGCCTTGCCGTTACTTTTATTTTTTAAAAAATCTGTTTTTCTTGGACAGAGAAAATTCTTTGATTCTTTCTGATCTTTGTCTTCTCTAGAGCCACCCTAGCTTTTTGTTGACCATGTTGTTCTTTATCACTCTTTTTATTTTTTTGACTTTTGGCACACATTTCACCTGTGCTTCTAGCATTTCACACTGTTGAGGGAGGTTGAGCTTGTTCCGTGTGACTTTTTTTTACTAATTATTGTCTTTTAATGTCATTCCTTGTTTCTGAATGTAACATCTGCATGCTGAATTAATTTGTCCTGCTCTCTCACCACAATGTTACAACTATTTGCAGTGTAGTTGCATCTATAACCACCTCTGCTACTAATGATTCCCAGGTAAGACCCCGTACACCACTGAAGAGCCAATCCAGGCTGATGACTTTCCTTGTGCATCCTAGGACTGCTTGTGATGTGAACCCAACACACATTACCATTGCCTCATGTAGGATCTCTACAGGTGTCCCACATTAGCAGAAGCAACAGAATTCATTAACAAAAAAGGAAAAATGGGAAACACACATTATTTCCTTCTTTGGTTTTACTGATGAACCATATCTTCCTTGTTCACTGTTAGATTACAGAACTATACATCACAATGTCAATTCATTACAAAGAAAAAAGTGAATATTCCCTCCAAAAATCTATATACTCTCACCTGAGCATGCACCAGATGTGTTTACATCAGGTTCTTATGTCATTCAGCTGAATACACTGTTTACATCCAGAGCTGCCTTTTTCATAATGAACGTCCTTGAAAATTTTGTCATAATATTTTCCAGTGAAAAAAAATTACTTGACTGCATATAAATTTCTGCTAAACAAGATTCTTAGCAAGAAATTTAATGATGGGGGAAGAATCTTTTCCCCACCACCTTTAATGTTTACTTCATCACAGGCAGGGCCATCACTTAAAGTTTCTCCCTAAGGCATCGTAAATAATGTCACAACACACTGCTCCATTTTTCAGCTTCAAAAATTCAAGACACACAAATGGCAGAGGCAGTGGCCTTTGTGAATGCTAAGATTTGTTCCCCTATAAAGCTTAGTTATTACCAGGTATTCTCAGAAAGATGTTATCACTGTATCATGCAATTACAGGACTTTATGGTGATGGCAGACTAGTTTACAAGAAGAGCATATGGAAAATACAAGAGCAGATCAATTAGTTTGAAGATGCTTTTGATTAAAGCACTGAAGCTGGCATGACACTTCTGGAGCCTTCGAGACTATCTATGTTTCATAAATATCTCAACACAAACATTTTCTGACAGATTCTGTTTCAGCTTGGTAATATCCTCCATAAATCTGTGCCCAAGATCCAGTGTGCACCAAGATCTTGAAATCTGACATCAAGGACTGGGAAACCATGAGAGTTTAGATAGAAAAGAAGAACTGCCAAATTACAGGAAGATCTCCAAACATGGGATATCTCATGCTCCAAACAATCCCATTTATTTCTGCAGTGTCTTTGGCCCTCATGTTCCTTTACAGATGGTGTGGCAACATTTTTAGTTTTTACCTGAGCTAAACTAGTTTCTGTGGTCTTGGATCTCTGCTTTAAAAGAAAATACATAAAATATCATGATTGAGAAAGCCTGTTAATATTATTATTAAGTAATTGAAAATGCATTATTTAATTTCAAATAATGTCACTTAACATCTTTTATAGCTATTTGGTAGAGACAAAGCTACACTGTACAAGGAATAAATGCATTTTTTGTCTCTTGCTATATCTCTACTATGTGGAGGACAAATTCAAAAGTAAACTACTTTTAAACAAAAGGAAGGTTATGCTTAAAGAGACTATAATTGACTAATACAAGAAATTATAAAATACCTATTAGCAAGAGGAAAGAAATTAAATCCTTTCTCTTTTAAGTCATAGGAAAGAAATCACATAAACATTTCTGCCAGAATTTCAAGTTTTTCCATACCAAGGAAAATCAAAGGCAAAAATGCCTGTTTTCTTTTTAAGGTTCCTATTTTTCTCTCTTGCACCTGAATTCAGCCCAGTGCCAGCTGGGGTAAAGGAGGTGGATGGAAGGAGCCAGAACAACACTTCATAGTTTTCTTGAAAATGTAGCACCTTTTTTGCCTTTTTTTTTTTCTACTTTTTCTTCAGCAGTTGCAATGATTGTGAGGACTACTGGTCTTAAAGCAGTCTAAATCCCTTGCCTGCAGAATTTTTCTCCCAACTCCATGGCCCTGGGAGCTACCTTTGGAATAGAAGCTGAGCTGCCTTCAGCCACAGCCAGCTTTGCAGCTCTGGGCATATGGAGACATCCTCTCTCCTGGAGCTGGTGAGGAAGGAGGCAGAGATCTGGGAGGAAGAAGTCTTGTCCACCTTACATTCAGCTGTGGGAGCCTGGCAGATGCGAGGAGCTGGCCAGCAGCTGGCTTGAGCTCCGGGCTGATCCAGTTCCCATTCTAGAACTCCCTGCACAGGACTTCTAATTAGTTAAATCCGAGTGTTTCAAGGTTAGTGTTGGCTCTGAACCAGGGAAAATAAGTAAGAAATTTGATCATGTGCTTTAACCTTCAGTTCATGGTTGTTATATGTCAGAGAAAGAAGAAGGTGCTGTCACTTTCAAGAGGAAACACGAGCAATGAATTAATCAAGCTTCTGTCTCACTATCTAGCTGTCACCTGGCATTTATTAATAAAGGACAAGTTTGTTGTCTTATGTGATTTTTCCATGGTGGCTGGCCAACTGGTTGGTAGCAGTTCCAGTTGCAGAAGTGCCTTTTACTTGCCAGCCAGATTAGCTCCTTCCCAGCATTCCTGGGCAACCACACGAGATTATCTGACTGAGACCTCGACTGCGTCAATGCAGATATGAGTGACAGTCAGTGACGTGGTCAGACAGCCCCACCAAGCACCCAGGCTCTGGGCAGCTGGCAAGACCTTGCTGGGGCCAGCAAAGGTCCTCACCTGCCAGCTACTGGGCAAGAGGATGCTTTGTAACAATTCTCCTCCGGGAGATGCCACTCAAAGCAGAGCACAGGTATGTCCATGCAGCTGGTTGGAAAGAGTCAGGCAGCACTAGCACATGAAACCTTGTCATGTGGTGTTGTGTCCACAGTCCACAGTGTTGAGCTTTGGGATGCTCTGAGTGGTTGCTAAGATGTCAGTTTTCCAAATAACAACTTGCAGGGCTTTCTGGGTTGAGAAACAGAAGCTACTTCATAACGAGGATCAGTGTCCTGGAAATTGTCCTGTCCCAGCCTGGCCATGAAAAATTCACTAGTAGGATTCTGCCCTTGTGATAGACATGTTGACAGTAGCATGGACTAGAGTTGGACTAGATGATCATTCTAGGTCCCTTCCAACTGAAATAGTTATCCTATTCTGTTCTATTCTAATCTATTCTATTTCCATTATATTTTCATCTATCTGCTTTATCAAACGATGAAAGGCCTGAAATGCACAACAATACAACCCAGCTATTTCTGATTCATTTGACATGCCTAAGAAGTAAAATTGAAGATCTCTATGGAAACAGTGGGATTCATCATAGGAAATTCATTGGATGGGTCAGTCTTTTCAGGTGACTTGGTGTTAGATACCAGTTATTTGCTGTCTACTTTTGTTTGGAGCAGAGGGACAAGCTGCCCCAGGCAGAGAAACCACATCATTGTACAACCTTGTGCCCCACAAGTCCACAAAGAGCAGTAAAACCAGTCATTTTCATCAGCTACTCCAGGTCTGAGCCCTCTCCATCCCACTTTCACCTCCTGTTCTACACCACAAGGGAAAAGCAGCAGGGTCTACCCTAACAGACCAAGGGTGGCTTCTCTTGTGGCCATCATCAGGCCATTCCTGGAGTAAGCTGACACACAACATGGAGCAGGGGGACAGACTCAAACTGTGTCTATTTGCAGGGAGGCACAAGTGGTTTTACCTATGAGACACTTACTGATGCAACCTGTTTGCTGGTGGGGAGGCAAACTGAGGGAATGCCCACAGGAACACGGAGGAACTCAACTGCCCAGACAGCAACACCTGGAAAGTCAGGGATGCCAGTCTCATACATCTCACCAAACAAAAGAGTATAGAAGCCCTACTCCTCAGAAGATATCCACATGAGCAAGGTCCAACAGAGCCTGGAAAACTTTTGACACAGAGAGACATGACTGGACGGTGGGTGGGCAGCGGAAGTCAGCCCTCAATTCTTACTGACTTCCAACCTGACTCAGATACATGAATGTCCTTCACATTGTCTGAAAGCTTCCCTTATCCAGTGCACCTAAAAATAAGTTATTTTGTTTTGCTGAACTGTTCAGAGCTGATTATGCCTTCTTATCAAAACCAGAAAACAAGTGGTACACATTTTTATTTATCCACAGTGCAAATTACCATCAAACAGGTGTAGGTGTAGAGATGCTATTTGCGAGATGCACCAGCTGGCTCTGCTGCCCCCCAAATGCAAGGTGTCTTGCAGTCTTCATAAAGGTTATGTATGTAACAGGTTGAAAGCAGAAATGTGGTGTCTGAAGGCAAAAGCATGCATGAAATAGTGGGGTGGATTTTCATACAGCATCTGAGTTAGGATTTTTAGAGAAGAGAGAAGGAAGATTAATGGGCTTAAAATACAGTTTAGTTTTTTTAAAAAGAGAAATGTATTGAGAGACTTCTCATAGTATGACAAGCTTAGATAAATTTTCAAAACTGGAGATGCTGGAGTTTCAGAACATATCTATGCACACAATTAGGAAAACTCATTTGCACTGAAGCAGTAATCACAAAAGTACAGAATCTGCTGCCCTGTAAGGGCATCTGTGAGCGCACTGGCTTGGCTAACTTGCATGTTTGGCAGGTAAATATAGGGGGCTATTATTTCAACACCAAAGGCAATATTTCAACAATACATCTCTTCTTTCAGAGCCTAAGGTTGATTTTCAAAGGTGATCTAAACCTCTCCAAGTCTACCTAAGCCTGAGTAATAATGAGAATCAAAAGCTGAACAGTCTATTTCACCTTTCAAAACAGGACCTGAGCACTTTGAAATATCCTTCTCTTAATCTCCATTGACATGCATTGTTTCTGCTGCTCTATTCTGGGCAGAGTGAGGGTTTTGCAAATATATGAGTCAGTCCCATAGTACTGAAAATGTGAGACGTGTCTTCTGCAAGGTAGTAAACCCAAGGGTTGTCTTATGCCCACACATCTCACCCTGGATTTCAATGGAAACGGAAGAAGGACAGCAGTGTTCCTCCAATAACTACTCTAGTAAAAGTAGGGCTTAAGAATTAGTGCCTTGGTTGTCACTATAATTGGTGCTTCCTGATACCTTTTGTATGGCTATGTAAATAACTCCAGGGGAAAAAACATCCAAACACAGAACAACTGTTTCAGTGACTCCCTGCCTGGGTGATGGAACAACCAGTACTGAGAAATAAAAGATGTGACTGATGATGATCCAAGGCAAATTATAAATGTAGATTGAAATGGTGGGGGGCAGAGAGGGGAGAATTAAAAGACCACCTCTTGAACAGATGGAAGTTGTAAAGCTGATCTGTAAAATAAATACTGTGTACAGCTATACTTCTGTCATATGCAAGCTGGAGTGAGAGGAAAAGCGGCATCCAACTCTGAGTTTAATGCTGCAGCCACAGTGGAGCCATCCAGGAGGGGCCTGAGCACCACATGCTGCAGACGAACAAGAAAACATTAGGAAGGGCAGGTCAGAGCTGTGAAACAAGGGACGCCAGTAATAAGTTCCCAGGAATTTCAAGTAATTTATCTCTGCTCAATGACAGGTTTATTCATTTATAACATGTTAGGAAAAAAGTGGTACTTGAAAAATAATCCAAAAAATTCCTTTGTCTCTTAGGCTTTGCATATACATAACTGCCCTGTGCTGCTTTCAGAAAATAACCAAGACAGACATTTTATCTAAGGAACACACATTTTCTTGTGTTTAGAGGTAAGTCAGGCTTCCATTTATCATCGTATAAGCAATACTGAAATGCCACTGCTTTCAGATGAGAATCTCTCATTTCTGCCAGGTGGCAATTTAAAAAACATTAAAAACAGGCAGGTCTCATCACCAGTGAATATTGGACCAACACATTGTCCAATATATTGGCTCCTTTAAGGGTTTCTTTCTTATTTGTATTTTAGGTTTTACACTTACAGTAATCATTTCAATCAAAGCACTTTTTATTTATCAGACACAAGCAGATGTTCATGACTAATATATCACAGAATCACTGAACAGCTGAGGTTGCCAAACACCTCTTGAAATCATCCTGTCAAATTCTCCAGCTCAGGCAGGGCCAGCTACAGCAGGTTTCCCAGGACTGTCTGCTTGGGGTTTGGATAGCTCCAAGGATGAAGGCTCCATAACCTCTTTGGGCAGCAATATGCCCAAATCTGACCACCAGCAATGCCAATTTGACCACCCTCAAAGGAAAGAACTGTTTTCATGAATTCAGACTAAATTTTCCTTTTTATTCCTAATTTGTGCCCAGTGCATCTTGTCAAGAAGACTCTGAGAAAAGTGTCTGGCTCACTCTTGTTCACTTCTTCCCATCAGGTACTTATGCCCTCCTTGAGCCTGCTCTTCTCTAGGTTGAACAGTCCCAGCTTTCAGGCTTTCATCACAGAAGAAATGCTCCTGTGTCTTGGCCACCTTCATGGCCCTGTTCTGAACTCGGTTCAATATATCCACATCTCTGTATTGAGGATCCCAGAACTGGACTTGGCACTCCTCATGTCTACTAATCCATGCTGAGCAGAAGGGAGAGGTCCATTCCCTTTACCTGCTGGCAGCACTCCTCCCAGCACAGCCCAGGAGGCTGTTGGCACAGTGGTGCACTGCTGGGCCATGGTCAGCCTGCTGATTACCATGACCCCCAGATCCTTCTCTGCAGAGCTGCCTTCCAGCTGCTCAGCCCCCAGTCTGTACCAGGGACATGGGATTGTTCCTCCCCAAGTACAAGACTTGGCATTTCCCCTTGTTGAGCTTCACAAGGTTCCTCTCTACTCAGTTCTTCAGCCTGTTGAGGTCTCTCTAGATAGCACCACAACAATCTGGTGTATATTTGCTCTCTTAAAGTCTTTAGAAACTTCTTTCAATCACCAGGGTGGCACTACTGTGCCACAGGGAAATTTAAATCTTGACCTGTTGCAATCCTGCCACCTGTGGACACACCCCACAAGGAAGAGAGAGGGCTGCCTTTTCAGAAAGTAGTGTCTGTCCCACTCCTCAGACATGTACTGAAATTCATTGTCCTGTCTTGTTAGTTAAGGAAATGTTTGATTTCTATTTGAAATATTTCAGCGTTTGCTATTTCTCCCAAAAGACACAATTTTCTGTAGCAACAAAATCTTTTTTTCCCAAACCAGCTGTACCACAATAGCTAATCTGGTAACAGAGAGATGCTACATGGCAAGAATGCTCTGAGATCAGAAGGAAAATACTCCAATACCAGTGAGGCCACCAACAATGACTAAACTACATTTATTATTTTACTATTCACTCCCTCAATGCCAGGAGCCAGGCAGCAGGCTATGCTGACTCCATACAGTGTTTTCTTCTGTGCCGTGCTCAAACGACTGAAATCCCATCCACGCCCTCTGATACTCCCACTCACCCCACACAGGGGTTGAGTGGTGCTTTGTGACTGGTAGCAGCCAAGAAGATATCTGTTCTCCCCCATCCATCAGGCTCTGGGGATAGGGAGAGGCATGGGCAATTCTCTGCCATGAGGAAAAAAGCAAAGATCTACAAGAGCAGGCATAAATTATGCTTGTCACCACTTTCCTACTCTCTAGAAAAGGCATGCAGGCCTTCGAAAAAGCACTTTAAATATATGCATTATTAATAGAAAGCTAGTGCACAGTAAGAGCACTTTGCTACTACTGCTGTCTGCAGCGGGACGAAAGAAGGCCACCAGAGAACCACTAGCTCTGGATGAGAGGCATGAGTGATTATTATAAACTCATGAATAATTCTGGTTTACATTTGAAAATTGCATTTGTACACACTCCTCTCCCAACAGAGGCATTTTCAAAACGCACGGATTCCCTGAGAATCCATGTTCAGATGATTTTGCCATTGCTTTTATTTAAAATATATGTAGACAGGTACTTAGTGACATGGTTTATTGGTGGAGTTAGCAGTGTTAGGTTTATGACAGGATTGAGTCTTTTCCAATCTAAGTAATTCAAAAACCACAGTGAAAAAGGTAAGCTTTCCATATGGCAGCACACCTAAACCTTCCGCCTATACAGGCCTGCAACTACAAAATCACAAGTTTCTTTCCTGAATCTGAGTGCTTCCAGGCAAACCCAAGAAAAGCAGGGTACATATGTACTGAAAGGATAAGGGAATTTCCTTTACATTATTTCTACTTTTTATTTCAATGATGGTTTAATCCACAGGAGTTTAAAGAACAGCTTTTATCCTACCTCAGAAAATTCCTGGATCCCAAAGCAAGCACTCTGAAATAGCAAATTTATTTAAGTGCTGTGCTTCACTGAAGAAAAGCTGACCAAAAGCAGGTGTGACAGTAGCAAGGGAAGAGCTGCAGGAGCTGATCAACCATCTCAGCAAGCCCTGACCATGGTGGGAAGCTGAGGCACAGAGAGGGCCTGAGACCTGCCGCGTACAAAGCTGGAAATAGCTCCTGCTTTTGGCTCACATGTACCCATGACCATCACCACACATCCAGACCAGGCTGTTTCCGTACAGACTCACCTGGCACCACAGCTTTCAGCTCTTTCCTTTGCTCTGCATCACCTATTGTTTCTGTCTGTGGATAGAGAACCACAAAGGCTGTTGTAAAATGCAATCACGTTGCTGGTTTTGGGTGTGATTTACCAGAAACCATGACTTTCCCTCTCCCTCCTGCACCACCTAATTCATGTCTCCACCATCTAGCTGCAGGGGCAGGGTGCTGCAAAATGAAAATTGGATTTAAGCTGTGATTGACACTTATGGGAGTATTCCCCAGAGGAACTCTGTCTGAATCTGATGGTAGAAGAGCAAAGATTATTGACCCACCAAGATCAAGGCCGTACAAGGGAGCTCATGGCTTGTGTCATTTGACTCAAATAGTCATTTGACTATTTTTGGTATTGGGTCATTAACTGAAAGAGATGAAAAATCACCCAGTTCCCAAACCAACAGCTGTGCATCAGCCTTTCAGTCAAAGTGAATTGGCAAAAAACTATTCTGATTTGAATTTTTAGGTCAGGCTGTACCAGAACTTCATAAACTGCTCACACGTGCTGAATTTTTTATAGGGGTATTTTCAAGAGAATGGTCATTAGGTTGAACAGTGTTTATTCTGGCAGACACTACTGTTTCCATGGCATGCAAGAAAGGGGAAATTTATTTTTTAAGTATAAGGAAGATAAGGTCATGGTAACAATCCCCCATCTGCTCATCACATGGCCCCTTCCTCCCCTCATCACTCAACATTCAGAGCATCCCCCACTGTATTTGCAATTCTTGTTTTCTGGGAAGCATTTTCTTTGCAGAGGAATATTTATTTATTTATTGACCTATTCAAAGCTTTAGGCATGTACAAAGCTTACTCTCTTAACATTTTATGAACTGCCAGTGGAGGGAAAAATTCCAGGAGTTACTTGTTAGTTATAATGATGCCAAACTCTGCCCTCATAGGATGCACTTTGCCACCCATGACGGCATTGGGAAGCGCTCCCATTCATCTGATGGCAAAGTCAGCCTCTCCCAGGCTTGCTGTTTTGTCAACAGGGAAAGCAGCTGGCAACCTTGCCTTCCTGAGGAAAAGAAGAGCAAACATCCCTCCTCAAACCTGTCTTGTTGAGAGGCACAAAGCACAACAATGCGATTTGTTTGTTTTCTAGTTTTCATTTGCACATTGAGTCCTAATTTGTGTAACAACTGTTCAGGCTCAGATCTGTTTTGCAAATCATTGTGAATTGAGCAGCAGTGGCAGATTTGTTTCAGCCATTTTTGTTGAGCATAGTTGAATGCGAAACAGTGCGATTTGGAAAGAAAGGCAAAACGAGAGGACTGTTTGAGCTGCAAGTCCCTTGGCAACACTGCCAATCCCTGTGCAAAGAGTAATTCTCCCAAAGTGCCTGGTTTGTGGCTGCACCTACCTGAAAAGGTGGGGAAACCAACTGTCAAGGTGGTATAAAGTATTTCCTGCAGACATGATCCCAACTCACCAAACCCACCGACAGCCCAGTATCAGCATCCAGAGCAGGAGCCACTCCCAGCACCCAAAGCCAGGGCCCCTATGGGACCTGAGTATCACTCAGGGCCAAGTAACATCCTGCAGCTTGTAAATGAGCAGCCCCCACCCCAGCACCAGGGGACAGGCCAGTTCCTCTCATCATGCCCAAGCACCGTATCATGAAGTGCTGGGGGCATAGAACAAAAAATGTTCCTCCTTGTCTTTATTTTTCTTCACATCTTTTCTGAGGTTCCTGCTTCAGAAAGTCACAACCAAGTCAGATGCCATCTTGAGATATAACAGTGATGTTTTCATGATACCACAGCTGCAGGATACAGGGACCAGCAGACACAGCCCCTCTGAAACAATGTTGTCAGGACAAATAACTTAGTCTTGCTCTTCAAAGTCTTTTGGTTGTAACTAGGATTTCAATTCCTAGAACAGTAAGAATCTCTCTCCCAAAATACAGCCAACAGAATCTGAGGGAGGCTGTGTTTCCAGAGACCTTAAAGGTCTCCCAGCCAGTGAGCAAACTGTTCAAATGCCCCCACACCAATCTGGGCACTGAATTGTGGTGCCTTGATGTTCCCTTACTCCTCCAAGGTTAGTAGGTGAGAGCTGATATGGAAAAATCAGGAAATTTGTCCAAGGAGAGCAAGCATACAATGTCATTACAGCCCTCATAATATGCAGAGGTCCTGCATCCTTTTCCTTGCATTTCATTCACTGCTTGCAAGAAGCTGAGATGCAATCAAAATAAAATGACGAGAACAGCCTCACACCCTCCAGCTTCCATGGGGAGGACACCCTCTCTGAAGCCACAGCTTCTGTGGTCAGTGCTAGATTTGCATTATTGAACAGTCTCACAGTGTCTGCCAGCCAAGGCACCGCCCTGCTGCAGTGTCAAACTGCTTCATCTTCACTGAGCATCTCCAAATTTACATAAAAAATGAGACATACCAAAGCATAATATATTTATGCTATATCTCAAGCCACCTGTGCATTATCATTCCAGTAACCTCTCCAGCAGGAAATGAATTCCACATCTTCACAGAGTAGAAATGTGAAAATTAATTGTTAAGCTACAAATGGATCATTGGGAAGCAAAATGTGTGGAGGATTGTTCAGCCAAAATTAAACCTCTTATCTCTGGTGAAAAGAGATTTATCATTTTAGTATCTTTGAGCCAGGTTCAGGGATTTATTAGTGATTGCTCCTTAATCAAGTATCTGCGAAAAAAGTGTATACCAATGTGTGTGAGTGTACAACTGCAAGTCAGCCAAGAAAATGTCCTGAGCTATAGTGGGGTTTATGCATATATATGCAAATTTGTATGTATATTTGTGTGCATAAGTACAAAAAGCAGTGCCTACAAGTCACCTGCAGCGTTAAAAAATTAAGTCAGAAATATGGTCATGGGAATGTTGAACTCACAGAAGAAGGGAGCTATTCTGTCTTCACTTCCTCTTCCTTTCGAGATGTCAGGAGTGGCCTACCTTGACCTCCGTATATTACACATTCCCTTTCTTGAATGTCACACGAGGAATAACTGCCACATCAATATCAATATTAATATTAATATTGTCCTTCTCGAGCCAGCCCAGGCAGCAAAGGAGTGCAGTGTTAGTGGAGGGAGCATATTAACCCACCAGCTTGTTAATTCCAGAGCTCGGCGCCAAAGCCAAAGTCAAAGGCCACGCTGCACCGGGCATTGCTCTCTGGCTGATTCCCTGCAGCCATGACCCTTCTCCACCAGAGCTCCAAGCCCATCCCCAGGGTGGACACATATCCAACAGCTGCCTGTGACCTGTCCAAGCCCCTCTGTGTCCAGGGCAGCAGCTGGGCAGCATCAGGACAGCACCACCAGCACACCTCCGTCTCTACTCTGTGATCCTGCTGCCTCGCTCAGTTGCAGGGTTGACTAAAAGCCAGAGAAGGCAAGAGGATTTTCTGTGCTCTTGATCAGAGTTTATAAATCATCTGTCAGTGGAGTCCATCCCCTGCCAAGCAAACAGTCCTTGAAAGAATAAAAAATAGGTCTTCACCCCAGTGCAGAAAAATTACACCTGCTATTATTTCTGAATTTGAGATTAAAATATAGCAATAGCATGACAGCCAAGCAAACCAATGATACTGCAGTCTCTTTTCTGGTCAGGCCTTCCCTTTTTTTTACGTGATTACATTTTCTAATTTAATACCATGTATTGCCAAAAGGTTTTTCCCCTTACAGTCACCAGCATCTGGGCTTACAGGAAAATGGATAACAGTGGTTATGTACAGTCAAATTAATGAAACACAATCTTTTCCTCCAATGCCTGTCATTAATAGAGGTCCAGTTCTGCTACAGCCCTATGAACCCCTCATGGAGAGGAAAGCTGAACTGCAGTAAACAAGAGGAAGGATTGCCATCCAATCCCCATCCACCACTGTGCTTTCTATTTATTACATAACCACTGACCACCAAAGCACAAAATGGAGATTTAGGGCATGCAGAGCCAGCATTGGACTCAAATACTTGATATCTACCACAATATTAGCGAAAACAGGATGATTTCTGCTCCTTCCCCCAGAACAGCCATGTTAGAAATCCCATGTGCCCTACTCACTCTAAGAGGATTCCTACCTCAGATGCATTTAAATATTCAGCTAACTAGAATTTACAAAGTCTGCAGTCACTTTGTCCTTGTCTTGTCTATAGAGTGAAGCATCAATTCCCCTCTTCAGCCTCCATCCCCACCTTGGTTTTGGGTGGCCATTTCTCCCAGTGTGGTCTTCGCCTCAGTCTATCTACCCATGTCCAGTCTGCAAGCTCTGTGCCACACAGCACCAGGCATGCTCTTGGTGCTTAATGAATGCTAATTAATGGGACATGTGGAATGGCACAGAGATTAAAGTGAAGCACTTTCTCTCACTGAAGAATGATTAATTTCTCGTACAGATGTGAGTGTTGTGCTTTGTTAGCAGGACATTGTGTGGCAGATAGGCACACACACAAACAGCACCCCATCGGAATATTAATTAGTGATTCTGTATGCAATTTATTAAAAAGACAGTGTTCCACATTCCACAAGACTAATGTTACAATTAAAATACTTGAATAACTCCCACAGTAATTTCCATAGCCAAGTGCTCATCCATGCCTACACACTCAGAGAAAACAGAGCTGGAGATAAATTCACTTTAGAACATTTAGATCTTTAGCCAAGAAGAGCCAAACTGGGAGAACAAATGGAGGATCCATCTCCAAAGCCAGGAATACACTGTGCCCAGTGGGAGTCTGCATCAATCAATCAATCAATCAATCAACTGTGTTTTTACATTTTTCATATTTGGCAGCTGGTAGGATGTTCTAGCATCACACTGAGGTTAACTCCCAGTAGCGTTTAAGTCAGGCCCTGAAGCACACACAGGAATCCCACCATGTCCTGTTTGCTCTCTGATTAAAACCTAGTTCTTGGTAAAACCCTGTCTGCCTTCCCTCCTGTGACTGTGTTGACTGACAAGACCACCACAAGGAGATTCTGGTCACTCCTGACACTGGAGCTTTTTCATTAACTAGACATACTGCTCAAGTGACCATCTTGTTTTGCTGGCCACAGGCTGCAGGGCAACTGCACTGCTGTGCTGGCAGCCTGTCCAAAGCAGCAGAAGACATGTGACACCTCCAGGCTGCCCAACAACATTCCAAAGAGGACACCACCTCTTTGATAGACACCTACCTCCACGTGAAAGAGAGAGACATCCCTCCCAAAACAGCCCACACTCAAAGAGGGCAACGGCAAAGCACAACAACCCCAGGCCACACAGCCCTCCATTTTCAAAGATGCATTATCTAGGTTCATGTATTATCTAGGTTCACAGAGTCCTCAGCTTGATTTAGGCTGTGAACACCTTGGGTATAAAAATTCTCCTTTTATTTAAAGGAGGATCTGCCTGCCTGGCACAGCTGTACCATGTCCTGATGGGACCATCCCAGCAGAGACCCACCACAGCTCCAGTAATCAACCTCAGGAGCAGCTGGGGCCTTGGCTGCAGAAGGAAGGATGATGGAATGACAGAAGTGCTGGCAGGGATGAGTGATCAGGGAAAATGGGCATATTCTATCTGTCATTGTTAAACTACATGGAAAATGGCATTGTATAAAGAAGTATTCTGATGTTTCTCTGAAATAGTTCTATTTTGATATGTTCCATGGAAAAAAGTTTCTGAATAATTTAAAATCAAAATTTGTTGTCTTCCTTCATGTCCAACTGTTCTTTTCTCTTCCCATTGCTGACAGTAGAACAGAGCACAACAGGGCAGGTTGGAATATATTTTTCACCTTATTAGGTGAAGCTGCTTGACATCCATAGCACTGTTTGACACCCCACTGAGATGCTGCATTTCTAGAAATTTGTTGAATGTTTCCACCAGAAATATTTTTAGCTTTTCTCTTCTGCAAAACATTTCAAAATTCCAGCTTTTCACCCCAGTTAAGGACAGAGACAAACTTCATGATGCTGGAATGTCTCACAGTACTTACCATTTCAGTGGGCTGCAGTTCAGCTGATGGGTATGTGTAACACCAGTCTCTAACTCCATCCTTTCTATAACTGGAGAATTTCAAAGATAGGTTCAAGTACAAACATCAGACCTGACTGCAGGCAAAACTGAGCATGGTTTTCTCTGGGGCTGTGAATCACAGTGATGCTACTAGAAATGAAGGATACAATGTATATCAAAACCAAAAATCCAACCTTACAAAAAAGGGCTGTATATTCAATATTCAATTTGCTCTAGATATCACAAACTATTTCCGAGCACATCAATTAAATGCCTCTCTCCAACCCATGTCAAAGCATACTACTTTGTCAATGCTAGTTCTGCATTAATAGATATTAATGGCTTTTTTCCTCAGTTTCAAATTGACCCAAGATCTTCAATATCTTGATAGGTTACTTGCAATGACTGTTCAAGTCAGCTCACATTTGTCATATATTTAAGTCACAGGTATTGAGCTTGTCAGCTGAATTGCCAGTATTGGACTTGTCAGCTGAATCTTTCAATTTGATGTCAGAGAAATCCAAATTGTTATTGACACACCACAGGAAATATCCTGCTCTCTGGATACAAAAAGTGAAAGGTTACCACAAGGAGCACCTGGGGAATTGAGAATATCAAAAAGGGAAGAATGGGTTGTCCTGAAGTCAGCAAGCAGTCCTGAGAAAAAAGAAAACAATCTGTTTCTGCCTTTTGATGTTTTACCAAAAATGTCCTTGGCTGAACCTTTGTTAGTCAAGCACAGTAGGGCTCCTGGTTTTTCTTGGTCCCACCAGATTTTCTATTTCTCTTGGAAGACTTTTAATTCTGGACCTCAAGTCTGTGCTCCTTAGGCACACTTGGTTTTGCATCATTTGTTCAGCCAAATTGTTGGAGGTGAAAGATGGTTGACAACAGTCATTTACCTGTAGTCAAAGTCTGTAAAACAAGAGTATAAATATTTAACTGTTAGTCTAATAAATAAAGCACACATTATAGTGGCAACTGTACATTTAAAATACAAAACCAAGATAGTATCCAGAGATAAAAAATGGTAAGAAGGGAGCTGAGCTTCATTCACAACTTTTCATACAAAATTATTGGGTGCAAGACTTGTATATGCTTTTGTGCTCAGCTAGGCATTCATTTTTCAAGCTGCCTCTTTGATGGATGGATGGCCACACAGAAGATGTGCAAAGCAATGTCAGAGTGTGTGCAATAATTTTTAAATGACATGGTGTCACAGGGAATCATCTCTAATAACAAAGGCTCCGTGCAGGGTGATGACAGTCCTGAAGAGGATACTGTGATACTGAGCCTGTCATGAGCAACAGAGCTTCAGGTTTCTTCCTATCCTTTTTTCCTGACAGTCACTTAACTGAAAGCACCACCTGATGAAAATTGGCAGCAGTGTCCTAGGGAGAGCAGGATGATGACATAAATTCAATAACTAGGGATCTTCTCCCAGAGATCAAATAAAAGCCTGAAAGAGTTTCACACACACTGTTGTTTGGGTCAAGAGTAGTTATTAGGCTTTCTTTTTGACTTGGACTTTGAAAAGTATATACTTGCTGTTCTTCCAGCACAGTCAGTGGAAAGAAAAGAACTACCTTTTATCTGTGGTGAACCTTTTAGCTGTGCCAGGCGTGGTTCCCCTCTCTGTAACCTTCACCAAGATCCTTTGGGAGCTCTGTTCCACCCCTGTCAGTGGGGAGCAGGAGTAGTAACTCCACACAAGTCAATAAATTAATCCTGGGACACAATGGCTGAGTCGGATGTGTACATTTTGTCCTTGATATTGACTGCAGAAAACCTAAAGGTATTGAGTAATAATTTCCAGGATCCCTTGGCAGCAATCCCTTGAGCAGCTGCCAGCCACTGCTCTCCACAGGGCCATCTCCATGCCAAGGTGGAACTGAACTGCTTCTGCTTAGCCTGAGCACCTCAGGACCAAAGGGAAGTTTCAACACTACACATCTGGCTCTCTCCTACTGCTCCCCAGGCTTCAGAGGTGACCTGGGCATGAGAGGTCCCTAAGAAAAGGCAGAGAGTGAGATGCAAGTGCCTCAGCCACCAGCACAAAAGCAGCCCTCGCTCCTCCACCTCTGAGCTAAAGCCTCACCAGCCTGTTACTGTGAATGCCCTTCCAGAAGGCTTAGTTCCATGGTACAGCAATGCCCAGCAGCATGGCAGGATGCCACAGATGGAGCCCATGGGTGTGTGGCTGCACTGAATTCCCCAGGGAGGGATTACAGCTGATGTGTTTGATGAGGAGATTTATTCATGCACGGGATGCAGTCAGTCTCCTCATCTTCCATCTATTTTCTTGTAATTACAGGGACATATGGTTGTGTTTCGTAATTAATTTCCACAAATTAGAAGCATTCAGAGAAGGCTGCTTAGAATGAAACAGTCAGGGTCTTATGTGAATTTGTCTTTACATTAATTTATTTTAAAATATTTGTAAGGAAGTTTGTTGTTACAGCTGCAACAAGAAGATTTGACACCTTCAAAACCCATTTTCATTGGGGACCTCAGGGCCCTTAGTGAATCTAAACAAAATTAAATTCCTACCACTGTTCCATGGCCAGAAAATAAATTTTATACAACTGAGGAGACAGAGACACAAAAAGTGAGGGTTTCAATTCAGCCTTGTAATAGGAACTGCAGCAGGGAAAATTTAGGTCAAAATGTTTTTGTCAAAAGAGGAGAAGAATCTGCAGGAATGATAATAAGATCAATGCTTCAATTCATATTTTTAGAATTCCCCTTTTTAAATGGCAAAGATGTTTTTCCTGCTAACATATTACCAAATCATTCATAATAGCATCAGAGTTTTTACTACAAAGAAGTACTGTATGCATAGTTGTAACTACTTGGGTTTAAAGAGGATCAGTGCATAGACCTTAACAAGTATCAGAAATCCTGGCAAAGTTACACATGTCTTAGGCCATGAAGATTTGCTTTGCTTTTACTTCAAGTATATGCCATTAAGAGATACTAATGATTCAGTACTTGACACATAGAAATAAATCTGAAAATAATAAGAAGGAATTAAGAGGTTCTGACATTTCCCTGAATACCCAGAAGAATTCCTGGAAAACAAAGCAGTGGAATAATTCCCCAGGTAAGCAGTCTTCCAGTACCTTCCAAATTTAATTAAAGCCTTGGATGTATGACTGGAAAAACAAACAGCAGTGAAAAAAATTCTGCCCTGTCAATAAATATTTTCTATTTCTGATTTGCCTCAGTATTAGATAAGTTTATCCCTTTTTTGATATAGAGATTGAGTAAAAGACCTCTAGATACATTGCTACTTTTCAGTGGCTCCCCGCAAATCTCTTCAAACACTATTCTGCTTTCACGGCTCAGAATTCAAATATACTCTTAATTGACATAAATTAAATTGTCCTGCAGAAAAATAATAATAACAAAAGATCTGTTCCAGGTAACTAACAAAACCTTGTTTAATGACTGTAGAACACAAAGGAAATTCCAGATATTTGAAGATGTGGGGTTTTCCCCTCCCCACACAGCCATTTGTCCTGTACTGTTAGCAGTCAAAGGAATTATTCAGGAGAAACA
This sequence comes from Ploceus nigricollis, assembly GCA_013399945.1. NCBI lineage: Eukaryota > Metazoa > Chordata > Aves > Passeriformes > Ploceidae > Ploceus > Ploceus nigricollis. Next base: position 72,729 of record VXBC01010282.1, on the reverse strand, counting down.
CAAATACTATAGGAAGGTATTTAAGTAAATATGTAAAGCAGATTGCCTTATTCTATACCTTTATTTAGAGGAGAAACACAGTGAATTTTGTTTTGCATTTCCTGATGACTGTCCTTCTTAATAATTGCATTTAATATTCTCTGACTGTAGAATCATGGAAAAATTCAAGCTAGAAGGGACTGTTAGAGGTCCTCAGTCCAACCTCCCACTCAAAACAGGACTAGCTTCAAAGCCCTTCAAATATCAGGGTTTATTACCCTGCATATCAGCTCTCTTCTGGACCAGTAACAGAAATCTGTGTGGTGCTGTAACATTTAGAGCAGAACCACAGTGGCCAAAGATGCCACTCTGGGGCAGTCTCCTCCATTACAATCTGAAGGTGGCTTGAATAAACCCAACCTATGTATGAATATTGCACTTCCCTGGGCCCAAGGCTTTCTCCATGCTCCACATGGGTGCAGTAGGAGCCTGCCCACAGACTCTACAGACCCAACCCAGCACTGTTGGGTGCCCACGGAGCACATGAAGGGCACAGGGAGTGCATGGCAGCCCAAGCCACCTCCAGCTGCCCTGAACCCTACTCACCCAGGACTGTGCTGAGCCCAGGACACAGCCAAGATAAAGCAGAAGCGAGCTGGAGGACCTGACATGTGTGTGCCTGCTCCCAGACCTGTTTTTCACCCCTCCACAGCATCACAGCAATGGAAGAAGCACCAAGGCTCCTCAAGGCAGAACTCTACCCTCTCTGACTGCATGAATTCGATCCAGACCTATTAAATCCAAATTATTATTCTTAATACTGTGGTGGAGCGAAACAATGCAGGCAGCACCACACAGAGGTGAGACTAACAGTGTTAGATCTCCCAGTCTCCAGTGGGATTTATTATGGCCATTTTTGACAGTCTTTGGGCCCAGCAGCAAAACCAACTGTACTCCCCCAGCACACACAGAAACACATTTTCACAAGCAGTGAATACCTTGTAAGCCAAGCACTCCCAGCACTTGCAGCAGAAAGAGGTTATTCAGAAAATGGCTATTCAGAAAAGAGCATAATAGAAATTTAATTCTGCTGTTTGAAGGATTTGCAAAAATCATTTGCCCAAGGAGAAAAATAACATCAGAGAGTAAAAGCATGAGCAACTGGGTGTGATGGCTGTGCATCTCCCTGCCTTTGCTCCGACAGATGTGACTCGGAAATATCCCACACCTCTCCTCCTGCAGCAGCTCTCTCCTGACTCCCAACAGCGCCGCGCAGGTAAGCAAACACAGAGGAAATAATGACAAGATGGAAAAGTAAATGAGGGAGAGAGGATCCCACGTTATGTAACACTGCATTTAAAGGATTAATTGGGACAGCCTGATAAAGATGAATTGAATGTGTGAGAGCTACAGTTTTTTTAATTGAGCAGCTTTTCTCCAGGGAAGAGAGCTAAGTTTAAACCATCTGTCCAATTTCAGTGTCATTTGCCAAGGAAATGATTAAATATTTTAAAATTAAATCAAAAGCTGGGAATCAAGGCAGAAGCCTAGAAATAAACGATTTTGGGGTTTGTTTTACATGCAGTAATATGAAGTTCAAAGTTGGTGAATTTTGAATACCATTCCTCCCTCCTGCATGCACATAGACATATGCACATATGCTCATCCACAGTCAAACATTAAGACACAAGGCACTTGGCAGCATCTGAGTGATCCAAAGCCCAGTGTGCAGCAAGGGACCAGGAAAAAAAAAAAAACCCTTGTGAAAAAGGCTGGGACAGCATCTGCCACAGAGGGAGAACCCAAAAAGGCACCTGGGGTGAAGGATCCTCTCATGGATGCCTCAGGGGAAGAGTGAACATGGCAGCACTGACCCCACAAATCATTTTCCAGGAGGTAAGAGCATTTATAAAGTCTGACAAAGGATCTGAACTACAGCTGCTAATCACAAGGCAACTGAAGAAATACAAGATTTCAGATGATGGCTCATACAAAACAACTCCTTCACCACCTCCACATGTTCTGCAAGCCCCATGGTGTCCACCCACCCCTCGTGTCCAGCTGTCAGGTGTTGGCCAAGGTAAGAGAGAGGTGAGAGCACAAAACAGAGCTACTGTGCCAGCAAGTCCCCAGGCATCTGCTGGGGTAAGCCAGGTGGCCAGAGTTCATGCTTCCCTTCCTGTTCGGGGCATACTAGAAAGATTTTCCCGTTCCCATCTTACAGCTGAAAAATATCCAGCAGTCAGGACTGGAAATAGGCCTGCTGATAGGATTACTTGCTTGGAGTGGAGAAAGGTTTGTCTGGAAAGTCACTTAGCTCTCCTGACAAACATAGCACATTTCACTTAACCACAGTAGTCATGCTGTGCCCATTGCTGAATGATACTGGTGGGAGCTTGGTCATGATTCAATTTTAGATTAAGAAGCCTGCATTTCAGATGTTTACATTTACACTGAGTGTATAAACTCCCATCATAGTCCTTGGTGTTTTAGGGATCATTTTAGTTCTCTAACCAGAGTCAAGGAGTGCCATTTGAGGGTTCTCAGGGTGTCTGCAGAGGGCTGATGGGCACATCACAATGTCAGCACAGCACAGACCTGTGTTCTGCTAGAGCCAGGACCATTAGGCGATGAAAGGCACTTGTGTTTAGGACACGGCATCTTCTTTGTGATGGCACAGCCTGCCCTGCTACACCCCTGGGCTGTGGAGCAGGGCTCAGCCAGCACTGCCTGCAGTGTCCCAGCACGACACCAGCCCATGGTGGCACCTTTTCCATTGGGAACTTCCTCCTACTCCTGCACCCCTCCATCTTTAATGTGTAAAGCCCTGTGTTCTCCCAGGTAGACACAACAGCTGATAGAGACAGACTTCACCCTGCCCTTGGGCACCCCTGGACCATGCTCACTGTGGGTAAACAGAGAGGTGGTGTGGTTGCACTGGAATTTAATCAGGGCCCAGTGGCAGTACAGATTTCTCCATAAAGTCTTAAATTGCAGCTCCAAGTGTTAAAGGGAAAACCTTAGCTTTTATTTCTTCTTATTATAAAGGAAGTTTCTGTCCTTTCTGCCTAGGAAGAAACTTGGAGAATATGAGGTAAGCAAACCAAACCAATGAAACCAAGGTGAGCATCATTATATTTTTCCTCTAAAATCTGATGGTTTTTAACCCAAACTCATAACAGCCCAAAAATTCTTGCTCCTGGCAATGCTGTAGGAGAGGGATTAATCTCAGCTTTATCCAGCATTTGTCTAGTTTGTCACTGAGAGCTCTTTTAATGGCAATGAAGTGAAACAGGCACTTTCATCTCAGCAGGTGTCTCAGACACCACATTAGATATTAGATATAAAACTTCACTAACTCTGGGCCAAAAAAAAATCTTATCCTAGCTGATCACTGCTGCAAAATGATAATAGATTTTTTTGAGGTGTCATTTAATCAGGTTTTAAGACATAAATGTTATTTTTGTAGGGCAGCCAGCTCCTTAACCTCATTTACAGATTTTTCAATTTCTGGTTTTATCTTCCCTCAACAACTGATGCATTTCCTAATGTCCAGCTAATCACATTCATCAGCTTCCTTTTCACCCTTATTAAATATTGATTTGTTTACAGAACTTTTCACATCCCATCTTAACCAGAACTACTTTGTAACCAAAGTCATTTTTATCAATGAGAAAAATACCATTTTTCTTCAGGTATTCAAGTAACCTTTTCACATTATTAATGTTTCTTCTTTGAAAAATAGCCACTTATCAAGTACCCAGATTATGCACCACTTGTGGAATTAACCTCCTGCTTGCACAAAATCTGTCTAACTGGAGTAGGATCTCTTGCACCCAAGAAAAAACCTCACTCTCTGTGCAGTGGTTTCTATACCCTTGAAACAACTCTGATACTGGCCTTCTCCATAGAACAAATAAAAGGCCAACTTTCCACTATGGAAAGAGGAATTTTAACTTATAAAACTGTACTGTGAAATTTTATAATGCATTGTAATTTTTGGACTGCCAGGGCTATTTTATTAAGAGCAGCAGAAGTTCTTGAGCATCTTGACTGGAATGGTGAGGCATTAGAGAGTAACCAAATTCTTAGCATATCCATTAGCATTTATTTCTTGGTGAAGAAAAGACATTTGCAAATATGGGGATTTTAAAAGTGAGAGTATCTAATATTTTTCCTTCCTTATGAAAAAAGCAGGTATTATTTTGTATGCATAAAATTGTTCTTTCTGTTAAAGAAGTTCTTTAACCACTGAATTTTTTTCCCTTTTGACAATATTATTTATTTCCAACCTGACTTTCAATTTAATGAAGGAAACTAAAGCTGCATTTCTTCCTGGTAAACTTAAAATAAATCAGAAATGTTCCAATGAAAACAATCTTCATCGAATTATAAATAATATTTTCTTCTGCCATTGCAAAATGTGTTGAAAAACACAGTCTAAAATAACCCAGGTACAACCAGTCTGTGTGTCTATTTTAAAACAAGTTTATTGGATATTTATTCTTCTTTGTTGAATTATACTTTCTACACAAAACCACAGCTTGTGCAGACTAAGATTAAATTTCTTGCTAGAGCTACTTAGAGGAAAATTATAGAAAAAGGAAGATATGACTGAACCAGATTCCACAGTCCCTTTTTTTTTCTCTGGTAATTTCTATCTTATCTTTAGAGTACTTTGTTGTTGAAAGACAACAAAATGTGTGAAACTCTGTGCTGATCCCTCTGAACTGTTGACCAAAGTGAAAACACCAGCCCTGGTGCAATCAGTGAGCACCAAGAAGATGTCAGCAGGATTTTTGTCAGAGCAAGGGACTGGACCATATCCTTGGTGGTTGCTCTAGGGGGGACAGGCACCCCTTCCCAGTGCTTCCCAAGTAGCCACAACCTTCATTTTTTGTACCAGCTGTGCTTAAATAATTACAGCCTGTTCCAGGCTGGACCACTACAGATGTGGAACTGGAGGAAGAGAGGGTAGGAAGGCTGTAGGAAGGCTGGAGCACAAGTCTTACCAGGAGCAGTTGAGGGAGCTGGGAGCGTTTAGCCAGAGAAAAGGAGGCTCAGGGCAGACCTTATCTACAACCATGGGAAAGGAGGCTGTAGCAAGGCTGGGGTCAGCCTCTTCTCACAAGTAGCAAGCGATAGTACCAGAGAAGAACAGCCTCAAGCTGCACCAGAGGAGGCTTAGATATTAGGAAAAATATCTTAACTGGAAAGGCTGTCAAGCAGTGGAACAGGATGCCCAGGGATGTGGTGGAGTCCCCATACCCGGAGGTATCTAAAGGTGTAGCACTTAGGGATGGGGTTTAGTGGTGGAATTGACAGTGCTGGGCTAATGTCTGGACTTAAAGATCTTAGATTTCAGCCTAAATGATTCTGTGATTCTCAGATTCCATGTTTTTATGAAAATAAAAGGGAACTGAGAGTCCAAGACTCACATCACAAAAGCACCTTGCCAACCGCTAAAAAGATGTTTTCTATAGTTGGCTTGATTCATTGTTTTAATTCAATTTTCCAGCTCCAGCTGCAAACAGCTCCAGGACATGGCTGGTGGAAAACTTCTCAACCTCGCCAGACCACCCTGGGACATTTTGCTGGGCAGCCACACAAAGAAAAAGGGCTGTGGTTGTGGCTTGACAATACACCCTGCATTGGCTGCTACATGAGGTGTTGCCAAGAAAAACCCAAGGCCCCTTCATGTCTCCTTAGTAGAAGAGATACTGCTGGTCAGCAGAAATGAGACTGGGAAGCACTGGCTCTGGGTCCCAGCACAACAGCCCTGCTCTATAAGCTAAGAGGATTCTGTGACATAGGGATTTTATTGAAATAGCCTTCTTGGATGGTAAAGGCACTAAAATGGGGAGGAGTACCACCTCCTAGCAGCAGAACCAGAGAGCAGCTTGCCTGGGTTCTGCTGCAGCGGCTGCAGACCACATACTTACCTTCTGGGACCTTCTGTGCAGCCACAGACTATGGGCTCCAGGCAAGGCTCCACCAGAATCTCCAAGAAGGGATCGTCCATGAGGCTCTGGGTGCAGCTTTCTGTTAAACTCTGTCTCCTCTGTCAACCAAAAGTCAATGTGTGTCCTACAACATCCTCCCTCTGCTTGCGAGTTATACCACACAAGACCACAGATGAATCAGTTCTGGCATGGAAGAATCCCAGACAGACAGCACAGACCCTCTAAATAAAGCTGGTGCACTGCCTGCTGTGACTTGCTAAAGTAGGTAAAGTACCTCTTCTCCTAAGGCAAGAGGGGATTCATGACTACAAAGTCTGTGGTGTTGCTGATATTACTGTCCATTGTCATATACATCTGTGTCAAATAGCCAGAGCTCCTCAGGTCTTATTCTTCTGCAGTGCAAAGGTGTGGGTGCGTAGTTTGTGCACATCACTGTAAAAGTGCAGGCCAAAAAACTGAAGTGAACTCAAACTGAGGTGCTGTGAAGTGGTGCTGCAGAAGAGTCTGTGCCAGACACGACACCTCACCGCACTCTGCAAGGTCACCCCTCCCTGACACGAGTGCCCAGGGATCACACTGCAGCTCACCAAAGCAGGTACCTACCCCCAGCTGGCACATGCCTCTGCATCACTGAACTAGATCCGTTTCGTCCTGAGGACACCGTGCTCTATCCAGCTCTATAAACCCCCCATTCACTTCAGCAGCTTTCAGGCAGGACACGTTTTCTTCCAGCTTTTTAAATCCTGACTGATATTCATGAAAAGTTTTGCTAACCCGCAAAGCAGCAGGGGAAGGGATATGGAGGAGGAAAATTAATGTGAGTACAGAGATATTCTGCACGACTTCAAGACAAAAAATAGCCAGGGAGACTTTTAAAGAGACACAGCTAATCCAATGGTCTTGAAATAAAAGCAGAAACAAAGGCAAAATATTAGCATGAATCTAGGAAGTTGTATAGTCTGGGAATTAGAAACTGTGGCTGAATCTCTACACTGAGAGAAATTTTTCTGGAGAAACTGAGAGTGAAGTAAGTGCTGTAACCTAATTTCAGTGCTCCAGAAAGCCAGTGGCAGAGTCAGGACTTAACTGGCCCAGGCCCAGTGCAGTGCCTTTTGCATACCGCCTGCTATGTTTGAAAGGTGACCCCTACATCCTCATACTCCTACCCAAAACAGAGGGGGATAACATTGTCTTCACTGAGATCAGGAAATATATTATCATTAACTGGGACTCAATTCCCACCCTAACACCTGTCTTGAGGGCAGCAGAGCCCCATCTGAGCAGCTCATCATACCAATTCTTTGTGCCGGAGTTGAACATCTCGTCGGAGGAGGACCTGACCTGGTGTCTGCTGCCTCCCTCAAGAAGCTCACACATCCACTATGGGGAATGCTTGATAGGAAGGATGTCTTCCCTCTCCAGGAGACAAGTGGTATGACTGAGGTGCTTTGCTAAAGGCACAAAATGCACCCACAGTTGTACCACAATGACAATCTGATGTCTTCCAAAGATCTCCAAAAATTGGTTTTCAAAGGATCTGAAAATGATCCCTACTTCCCATCATATCTGGGAGGGACACTGCTGTTGAGAACAGCCTTTAGCAATACTACTTTAAATGAAAGCGCAAATGACAATTAAATGAAAAAATAATCGGCATTTGATGGTCTCTTTTATGTACTTTTCATTTTTAGGTAAAGTTTTGTGTGATGGGTTCAAAACTAGATCTAGATTGTGCCGCTCATGCATCAGACAGGCTAACTATAAGATACTGAGACACTTGAAAGTCAGAAATGTAGGTGATGATAACATCTTCAAATAGTGCAATAATAGCGTTCAGTCACTCAAGGTCTTTCATTTTTGGAACTGCCCCATATGAGCGTGACATTCATTAGTTCAAACCTGTATCGTGCTACAGCAGTTTGAAAAAAAAAGTCACTAGGAAGAGTATTAAAAATTTCATGAAGAAGTCTTTCCCTCAGGCATTTCTTTCAAGGTCAGAAAGCCTCACTCTTGTTTTTTCTGCTGACATGAAAACATGCAGAGAGATGATGTGACGTGAAGACCCACACCTAATCCTGACCTTTAATTCTGAAAAACCTTCATCTTCACACAGTTTTTTCAAATGTGACTTTCTTTGATCTCCATGAAATTAAGAAAAATATGTGCCCTGTTCCCTGGCATGCCTGCTGGAGGATGCCTATATAGAAAACTTCTCAGGGACCAGCAGAACATCGTGAATAAAAACTGCTCCAAACCCTCCTTTACTCAAGTCAGAAGGAAATATTAATGACAGTTGAAAGCTATGATAAGGGTTGCATCTCTCATTTTTCACTTTCCTTGTAGCAAAGCAAAGTTCACTTTGTGGTGAGGGACCATGTCCCCCCAGAGGTTCCCATGCCGGACCAGATCCCAGAGGACACACACTGCCTGCTCTACTCTCCATCCCAAACCTCAAGCCCCTGCTCTCCCCATCATCCAGTCCTTCAAATCCTCAAACTAATGTTTACAGCATTTGATCTCAAGGATCATTGGCAACATCAAAAGAAGAAACACATTCATTTGGGTTCCTCTGCCAGATAAAGCATGGCCACTTTCAAACATCAAGATTTTCAAAATTGGGTGAAAATAAGATTAATGGAGTTGTGCATGGAGGAATTCTATCAGCATTAAAAACAGAGCTTGTCAGTATTTTATGACTTTTCCTTCCATTCAGCTCCAGCTCTTTTTTATTTTTTTCAGAAGAGGGCATTTGTTATAGTTCAGATGTGTTTTCAAAAAAAGTTCAGTTTTCTGATGACTAAATTTATCAAAACCACACAGTAACAAGGAAAAAGATTTTGAAAGCAGCAGTGTGATTTAGGTACCTAAATCCTCTTCTGTAATAATGATGAAGACCCTGTTCTGCCAATTCATCAAATTTGGCTTCAGGGCTCCTACAGGAACACAGGAGTTCCAGGAGCAAAATCACCCCATCAGTTTGGCACAAATTCACCTCTAAAGTTTTAAGTTCCTTAATTTTATTTTGAGAACTTTATATCTGTATTTATTAGACTTGAGTTGAGTACCACCTGCCCAAACCACCCTAAATTCAGACAGATGTGATCTCTCTTAAAGCCAGCTCACAAACTTGACATTGATGCAGCCCATGCCATGTCCTCGGACCAGTTTGGGAGCACAATTGCATTCCCAGCAGGCTCTGACAGGCAGTTGGCAATACCCAGTGCCCTCTCTCCCTTGCTGTCCCAGCTTCTCATGTTTTCAGTTTGATGTCCCCTCTGCTTGTGCAGACACAAGTTTTCACAGGCCTGTTACGGAGTCAGGATCATGGAAATGGTCTGGGCTTTCCAAAAGACAAAGGCAAAGGATCTCCAAGAAGAAAAATAAATACCCATTTTTTCAGGCTCCTTAGAGCTGATAGCATAGCCCTACAAATAAGAGCAGCAACAAGAGAGGAAAAAGTGTCAGGACTCTTCTCTGGGGAAAAAAATTATTTTGAAAAAATTGTAGATGGCAATCCAACCTGACCTTCCTGAAAATCAGGAGGACCTGATTTTAGGTTCCCCTCTAAGACTTTTTCTCCCTCCCTCAGGTGCACACCCTTGATGTCACCTGCTGATGCTTGTGCCCAGAGCTCCAGCCCCAGCTCCACAGCAGGGCCAGCTCTCCCTGCAGGCCACCCCCAGCACAGGCAGTCCAAGCTCAGCCAGCATTCTGCACACACTGTCACTGGCATTTCACTTATACAGGGAAGAAAATACCCTAAAACAAAGCCCCAAACCAGTGGAGTTTTGCTGCTATGCTATGGCAGGATTCCCTCGTGGCTTAACAACATGTAAGATGTGCAAGGAAGTGATTGAGTCATCATCCCTGGAGGTAGTAAAAATATGTGTAGATGTGGCACTTGGGGACATGTTTTAGTGGTGGACTTGGCAGTGTTGGGCTACTGGTTGGACTCAGTATCCTAGAGGTCTTTTCCAATTTAAATAACACTATGATTCTAAATTCAAAGCTTCCTGCAAGGTTGGGAATTTCATTACCACACCCTTGTGGCAGGAGTATCCTATAGGGCTGAGCTCTCTCAGTCTTGCCCATATGGGAGGACATCAGAGCAGCTGTTCCACACCTGCCCCTGCTGGGACATTGCAACTTTGAGACCACTGACCACCACCCCTCTGTAAAATTTAACTGAAACTCGCTTTTTTTGTGCATGTGCAGGGCTTCTTCTTTCCAAGCAGAATAACAGATGCTCTGGCACAGACTGCAACTCTCAGCTTCATTTCCATAGGAGGTCAGCCTAAAATCTTGTCTAGCCAAGCACAGGAAGGTGATAGCCACAGTTAACTGCAGTGGACAGCTGGGCAGGCAGGATCAGCCCAAGCAGCTCCCCCCCATTTTCTCATAAAGTACATCCAGGAGGGCCCTGACACTTCTGAGTCCTGGGCCAAACCACAGCATTGCATCCAGGTGCAGCAATTCCCAGGGATCGTGATGAAGACCAGAAGAAGCCTCCTCTAAAGTGACATCAATGGCCACAACTGAGTCAGCTGATGGATGGGCCCCAAGGGCTGCACACAATCCATGAGGACCCAGGGAAGCTCAGAGCCCATGGGGACTCAGACCAGTCCCAGCTGCACACGAGGAGGAATGACTCTCATGGGTGGCAGATGAAGAGCAGTCTGACAGAACACAGTGCCATGCCCTAGGATAGCTTGGCACTGCTTAGACACAAGCTTCAGCTTCACTGTTTTACTGGGCACAATCCAGCAAATCCATTTACTCCCCAGCTAATGCTCATTTTATCACCCTCTAATTTTATGAGAGCTTCCTAACACAGATAGCTCCTGCACTGTGTATACAGAAGGCTTCAGCGCTGACCTTTAAGGCTAATGGCTCTGTCTGCATTTGAGAGATTTGGACTTGCACACTTAAAGCCAGATCTTGGGCTGACAAGCACTGTGAGCAATATTGGTGGCACTCCCAGCAGGCCAAGCAGTGTTCCAGTCATAGGTGTGCAGGGAGTCTGTGTGGGGATGGAGCAAAGGAGCTGTCCTGCCCTGGGATCAGGATGCTTCTAACAGATCAGTAAAGGAAGATGCTGCTGCTAGCTTTTGGGCAGCAGTAGCATCTTTTCAGCTGCAGAGGCAAAATCTGAAAAGCAAAATGACCAAAGGATCTAGGCTGGCTCAGTGCTCACCACCAGTTTTATTTTCTTCCTCCTAACACCCAGGCAAGATGTTGAAGGAAACTGTCCAGGCAGTGCTTTCTGTAAAGTTCATGGTTCAGTGATGCAAAGTCTTCTTGGGATAAAGTACCACAGCACGGAGGTTGCTGCCACTGCCACCATCAGCCTCCTCTCCAGTGGCAGTCCCTCCCATGCCCTGACCCCTTGTGTTTTCATACCCCAGTAGAGTCTACAAGCCCTGTGTGCACTCACTGCTAAACACAAGAAACTGATGCTCCAGGAAACTTTCAACACAGAAAGAACACACAAGAGAGGAAAATAACATTAAATGACTGTCCTGTCCATAGCCAGCCTGGCTTCTGAGCACGGTGCCCACCATGAAGTTATGATCAGGAGTTAAGTTCATCTGATCTTGCACCTTGCAGAATAGCACATTCTTGCAAAAGCCAATGTAATTGATTTCTTCATACTTTTATCATCTTACTAGTAAGATATATGAGTGCTCATATCCTCTGCTGGACCAGCATAACCTTGGGCATTAGGTTACTACATAGCTGAAGGCAAATGGGAACTTTCATTACCTGAGACTAATGTTTATTTTAAAGTCCCAAAATGCAAGCAGAATTTTGGCATTACAATTGTGTGTTTCATCAAACCTTCATGCAGATGGAAATCTTCATACAGTATAGAGCTGTGTTAGAGACCCACACAGAAGAGAAAGCACTTTAAATCTGCACAGAATTACTTAGAAGCAACAAAGACCTGGTCAAAGGAAAAGAGAACAAACAAAAAAATAGGCATTTCCCCTCACATCTGACTACAACACCTGGATCCCAAAAGCAATTTTCAAGTAATTTCATGGAAACATTTATTGTCTCCAGTAAAGTATTTGCAGACAGTGAAACCTGGAATGGCTAATAGGCACTTATCCATGATGTGCATCTAAGGAGTTGCCTATTATTAGTTAATGAGCAGACAGCAATTCAGAGTTCTAATTTTAGCACAAACACATGCCAGGAACTAGAAACAAAAAGAAGCAAAGAGAAACAGTCCAGGGCTGAATAATAAAAAGGATGTTCTGCTGCCTTTCCATCAGTTGTAGAAACTGTCCCACTTGCCACATCTCTGACACCAGTTTAGTCTCCAGACAGCAGCAGTCACCCCATGGCGTGGAACAGAAACACAGACCTGGTACTGACCCCAGAGATTAGCCAGTCTGCATCTCTCTCCCTCCTCAAGGCAAGCTCAGGTCTCCTTTAGCAGGTCCTGATCCACCTCTAAAGCTGTGCAAAAGAAATGCTGCTACTAGAGGTTCCCAAGGGCTGGGGCCATGTCTCTGAATATCTCTTCCTCTTCTACACTAGGATGTCCTTCAAGAGCAAAAGACTTCACTGTCAGGCTGGAAAGACCCAACAACACCATCCTCGTGAGATGTACGTGACCGCTGCGAAGAAACAGTGGGTTGGTGCTCGGTGCTGCAAGGACTCCACATCCAGCAGGGAACAAGGATCCAGCAGTCTCAGTCATGGTCAGGCCCCTACAAATACATAAGAGAGGTCTTAAACACTGAATCATAACAGCCCAGCTCTGGCTCTTCAGAGAGTTTGGCAGATTTACCCAACTTTGGCTTCACAGCTCCTCATCAAACATGGCCAGGCCCTTAACTGGGTGTCCAGAGCAAACAAAAGCTGAACATGGCACTGTGACATTGCCACTTTTCACTTAGCAGGCAGGCAATTATTCTCATGTTTAATTGTATCTGATGAGTGACACTCACAGGCCCCATGCTGTTTAAAATGTGACATATTTTATTTATCATAGCAGCTTCTACAGTTCTACAAATGGATGACACACAGTCCATTATCATTTTGGAAGCATTATTATTCACACAAACATGTCCCAGAACCTTAGAAATTTTTTTTAATACCTTTTTTTTTCTACATTCCTTTTAAATTCAGAATGCAAATTCCCTGTCTTGCCAATGAGATTTCCTCCTCCTCACCAACCCAAAATAAATTAGAGAACAAGCTGCTATCTCTAAAAGCTTTATAAATAAAACATACAGCGCACACACACATAAAGGCTACAATTTTAGAGTACTTTTGTATCCTGGATGGATTCAGAGATGTCATTGCAAATGCACAGATGCTGCCAGTCACGGGAGCTTAACAAGTGCTGTGAGGTTTGACATCCCATCAGACTGCAGCCCTTTGTGACAGCTGAGGCTTCCCAGGGCAGAAAGTAACATGACAATTGCTTCTATCAAAGAGAGAAAATAATGGCAACCACACCGGCAAATACATCAAGGGACAGAACTAAAATTACTCTTTCCTGGCTCAACTAAATAAAAAATTATGACAGTTCAAAAGAATGTTAAAAGTTTTCTGGAAGTGGCTAAATCACACTATTCCAAGCTGTCAGTGGAAACATTTGCTTTTTTCTTTACCTCAAAAAGGAAGTATTTTTCAAAAAAAAGTTTAAAAATGGACTCAATTTGAGTTTTGATTTTTCTACTTTTTTTCCAACCAAAACATACACAATGTGAGGCGAGAACAAGAAACGAAAGTAGTTCCAGAGCTAAGAAATCCTGTTTACTCTACGAGATTGTGCTGGTTTTTAACTCAATTAACACAAAGCTGCTGTTCAGGCATCGCCCATCTGTCGGTGATGCCCGCAGGGGATGGCAGCGGAGGTGGCCTGGCAGAGACAGAGGCTGCACTACAGCCTGGACAAAGCTTTCCCTGGCTTCCAGCCCTCCTGCTTGGAGACTAAACAGGCAGCAAAGGCGAAAAAAGGGAAAAAGAGAAAAACTGGAGCAGAAAAACAATATTACATTTCAAACTGAATAGCTTGAAATTTTTTAAGGCATGTTTGGAAAAATGAGATGTCATCCATCAAAGCAGTCCTCCGATGCCACCAGCACCCACTGCGGGCGAGGAGGCAGCTCACCCTCTGCCTGCCCAGGGCTCACAGGGACTGGCCACAGGATCTCTGTGTGATCCCAGCACAGAGCAGGCAGAGAAGTATCACCAGCCCTGAGCAGCTCTGGGAAGGGAGGTGGCCCTGCATCAAGCCTGAGGTGAGGGGTCTGGGTCTGCAAAAACCTCTGTATGTCCATCTAGCTTACTAAATAAGTCTCCAAATAATCACCTTCCTTTCTTTAGGGCTTAAAAGGCTCCCAAGGGATCAAACAGGTGGATTCAACAGCCAAAATGGGTTCTGCAGACAAGTGCCTGTCACAAACGCTGTTTTCCTGAGCCAGATCACAACTGCGGTTAGCTTCAATTGTCACGGTGGCCGCTAAAAAGCTGAGACAAAAAGAGTCATGCTGAAAGTTTTAAAAGGTCAAATGCATTTTAAACATTTTTGAGGTCTGGCTCATTGGCTCTGCTCCTACAGAAAGCTCTCTGTTAGACTTCCACCTGAGCAGATAACACAGCTTTAATGCACAAACTCCACTCTCAGCATGAGGCACACATGGAAGCCTTGCACATCTCTGCCCACCCGAGGTGATTCTGACCCCCACAGCTGCTTGCCGGGCTGGGATGGGCTGGGAGACTGTTTGGGAAGCCCCAGCCCTGACTAACCCCCTGTAAAGGGAAGCATCTGCCCTCACTGGCATTTCCCATGAAATACGATACACACAAACTCCATACCATCTTTTTCTGCCCTGAAACGGGGGATTTCATCACCCATGTGGTGAAATGTTTTTGGAAAATGCTGAGCTCCTGGCCTCAGTACAGGCCCACAGTAAACAGACCTAAGGAAAAGCTTCTTCACTGCTGTTAGACTCACTAACCTCCATTTTCACTGCATTTCCACTGTTCTTGGATGAGGAAGAAGAGTAAAGGACACCAAGCTGATCTCCAGCACCCCCTGCAGTATTTCCACACCGTTCTCCCAGCCCATTTTCCTCGGCTCCTTTGCAATCAGACAGCCCCAGTCTGCTTTCACAAACCCCCTGTGGTGTCATCACACCCTATGTCTACTCTGCTTTTTGGCAATGGGGGCCACTTTTTCCTACCTGTTATTTAGTGCTGTTCAGTAACCAGGACACAGCTGGGTCTCGGGTCACACAGGCAAGGCTGTCACGACATGCAGACAGCTACAGCACTACAGCTTAAAGCCAGAGTCCAAGGGAAGGTGGCAATAGGCAAGGCACAAAGGAGAAAATCAAGCTGCCATCTCAAGAGTGATTTCAGTGATTCATAGGAGTCATTTTAGTCAATTCACTGGTTAATGACTTAGCTGCACTGGCACAAGGTCAAATCACAAATGGGTAAGAGCATTTCTCCAAAGCAATCACTTATTTCTCTATTTCCAGCTCTCCATTTCAACTTGAAGAGCAGCACTAAAAAGGAGAGAGAAATCAGCTTTCCATCTAAAAAAGACTTGTGAGAAACCACAAGTGCCAAGCATGTTTCCTCTCCACCCTTGTCTTTTTTCATACCAGACCAGTTCCTTAATCTGCTACAGCTGCCACTTCTTCAGTGGTGAAAAATATTTGAACACACATTGCTGAATGTAACAGAAACACTGAAGAGCAACTGGAGATCAGTTAAACAGCTTTATCCCTAAGCAGCAACACGTTGAAATGCAGGAAAGACAAGTGATAACCAGCAATGGGTCGATGCAATGCACTAGCTTCAGTAAAATCTACCCGTAAAAATAAATCCTGCTGAAGTACAGCTGATGTTTCATCCTATTTGCATGTGATCTTCATGTAACTGGTGGTAACAAAATGACAGATAAAGGCAACAGAAAAACATGGTATTAATTATGCAAACTCCTTGGTTCTAAGTCCTAAGCACATCAACATATCCACACCGTAAGAGATCAGGAGAATTCAAAGTAAAAGCTTGTCAGCTCCTGTCCTTCCCTCCCAGAGGGCAGGAGACAGCTGAAGCAGCACTCTGGGATCAGTTCCTCTGGTCCTCTGACCATGCTGCCCGAAAGGGATCATCTTTCACTTCAAAACCATCTTTAGCCATCCCCCTCCTTTACAACATGGTTTATTAAAAGACATACTAGAGGAAGACTGACATGGAATAAGACAGGAAGAAAGCATGGAGGATCCCAGATATTCTTAGCTCTGACAGGTCTGTGGGGACATCTCTAGGTGGGACTCTGAAACAGACAAAACAGCAGATGGTGATGGCAGGAGATAAGAGCCTTCCCCTCATCACTGCCCTCTCCAGATTTGACTGAGGCATTTAGTGAGCATCCATTCCAGCCATCCTGGATGCTATTTCTACAAGTCCTCCCAGCCGTTTCCACCAGACCTGAATCCCTCAAGTATTTTGTATATGTTGTGGTTTAACCACAGCCAGCAGCTCAGCCCCACACAGCCACATGCTCACCCTCACCAGTGACGTGGGGGAGAGAATTGAAAGCATAAACATGAGAAGACTAAACAGGTAGTTTAACAGCAAAAGCCACATGCACAAGCAAAGCAGAACAGAGAATTCAGTCACCATTTCCCCTGGGCCGGCAGGCAGTTCAGTCATCTCCAGAAAAGCAGGACTCCATCACATATAACACAGACTTCTAAGAACAAACACCGTCACTCTGAACATCTCCCTCTCCTCCTTCTGCCCCCAGCTCTATGTGCTGAGCATGAGGCCATATGGTCTGGGATATCCCTGGGGTCAGTCAGGGTCAGCTGTCCCAGCTGTGTCCCTCCCAGCTCCTTGTGGTCCCCCAGCCCACTCACTGATGGGGTGGGGTGAAGAGCAGAAAAGGCCTTGGCTCTGTGTGAGCCCTGCCCAGCAATAGCAAAAACATCCTGGTGTTATTAACCTTGTTTCCCTACAAACCCAAAACACAGCCCAATATAAGTTATTGTGCAGAAATTTGTGTTTTGCTGAGACTAGGGCATTTGCTTTCAAAAACAAACAGGCCAGAAATGTTTCTTTTTTCAAAACCATCTCAGCTCTTTAAAATCTTCCTAATATACTGATGCTCACTCTATTAGAGGTACCCTAGGAAGGGCTGGGACTACATTCTTAATGAGATGAGACAACACACTACACCTGAGAATTTTTGACCATGGGTGGGGTTAGTTTCAATCCAGGACAGAATTTCACAGGCTCACAGTCTTACACAACCTTTTCCAGTTTCCAAGAAAGCAGTTCTCTTTCATGCTGCCTTTTATGATTATTAACTGAACAAACTTGAGTGATTGGGACATACAACATGACAAGAAAATAAAGATGGTTTGAGATGAGCATTTTTCATTTGTATTGCTCTTTGGATTACACTAAGACTGTTGACCTTATTAAAATTCAGGTTAACAGCCCACTTCAGAAATATCTATGTGTGCACCTGAGTGTTAAACCAAATGTTTGGAAGACATATTAAATCAAATAAAGGTTGATAGCTTGCTGTTTCTATCCTACCAGTCATCCAAGCACTGCTTACTTCTGCATATACATGAAACAGAGAAAACTGACAAGGGTGTTTCTCATGGCTGCTCTCCAAAGCACACCTATATTTACATAGCACACCTATCTTTGTTGCACCTTTTTACTCCTTGCTTATCCAAATCTAGCACAATGCAATGTGGCATTGTGTGTTGTGTATCATCTACTGCAAACCAAAAGCAAACCTGGGCTTGAATTCAGTCCTTCCTACTCGCAGAGGTTATGACTCTGAGATCAGCCCCACCACTTGCCCTAGGAATCAAGTTTGAAAGAGAAGATAGGACCTGAGAGGCAGAAACTCTGAAATACATACCTTTCAAGGACAATCTGGATTTATTTTTGTTAACACACTCAGTCAGAGCCCACTTAGTGCACATATGAGATCCCCCAGAAATCCCTTCCCACCATGCCACCTCGGATGCAACTTCATCAAAGGAGCCCAAAGAACTACCCCTCCACCTCCATATGCCTCTGGTCAACCAGGAGCAATGATGGGGAGTAGGATTTACCAAGACAGACAAACATTTTTACTGCATCAGTAGTCAAAATTTTGCCTAAACCTCATCTCAAAGCTTTCTCCTTAACCCAGACATATCCTGTGTGTAGGGACCACCACCATTCTGGTTCTCATTCTCAACATCCTCAGCAGCAGAAACAGACTCAGGACAATAAAAGTGTTGCCTTATTTCAGGTTGTCTTCCCAGACCTCCCATGACTAATGATTTCATTTTCTGATTACAGGAAGAAAGATGATATTTGTTCCAGCTGAATCAGACACTGCAAAAATCATTTAAGTGATCCCACCAAGACAGGGAAGCACAGGATCCTAGCCTGTCCCTGTCACATGCTCATATAGCTTGTTCTAGAAAACTTTGCTGATGACTGTTTATAACCTTCCCAGATGATTTATCAGTGCATTCCTCCCTTTCTAGTTAAAATGCTCTTTCTTCACCCACTGTAAAAATTAACCCCACCCAAGCTGAGGTGCTCATGGACAACACCACAACCTGGTGACTGCTGGCTTCAGACATACCACTTTGCCCTCATTCACTCCATTATTTTTTTGAATGCTACACTATGGCAGCCTCATTCTCCATCTAGCTCCTACCTGACAGATCCTTTCTTCCATTATATCAAAATCATAACATATTTTGCTTCCCTTTTTTAAGCTCTTCTTTGCCTGTTCTGCTTCTCTCATGCTTTCTCTTGGACACAGAGCTCTCAGTAAAACTTTTTGAATCCTACATTAACTTTTCCTTGCAAGTTTCCTGTGCCCCAAAGCAGAGGGATTGTTCTGTCAGGGAGCTGGTGGCTAGTGTTGATCAATACCATCACTCTTGCTTTGCACTCTCCTTTTGCTGCACTGCCCTGCCCTATCTCACCTTAAAGCAGACATTAGGGTCACAATACAATTGCTGTGCTTAACAAGCCTCCTCCAGGCCCCAGCAATAGTCTGTGTTCACTCCAAGCCTCTGGGACACATGTGGCAATTAGATTTCACCTGTGCCTCTAAATCAAGCTAAATTATTCCATGTTTGCCATGGCTAAAAGCAAATAAATGAACAAAACCAGAAGGTAAGGAGGAGCAACTTGTTATGCAGCAGTCACTTGAGCCTGAGCCCTTGATCTTGGCCAAAAAAGGTCACAAGCTCTTTCTCCCCTGCAGCATTTCAAAAATGGGGTCCAGCTGCCTTGAGGGAACCGCAATTAAAAGTACTCTCCAGAGGAGCAGAGTTCCTCTGACAAAATATTTCTGTGTTCCTCTATATTACATTCTGATCCATGAACAAATGCAGCAGGCTTATCTCTGTTACTCTGTGTTTACTTTAGTAGCTAGCATGAAGCGTGTATTTATTACCCAAATCCTGTTTCTAAATCTCACTCCTACATAAAGCAGTAATGACATGGCTGCTCTGCTCAGATTGCCCCACAGCTTTTCTTTCGTTCATAAGGAAAAAAACACACCTCTACCCTGCCCTGATGGACCTGCTGCCATTCTGCCATCTGCCATTGCTGCCAGAAACATCCTGGGTTGTCCCAGATTGTCATCCTTCCTGGGAAATCAACACAAAGATCACAGTGACATCCCAAAGCAGATCCACGCAGTTCAAGTCTGCATTAACTCAAAGACTGGAAAAGACTGTGGTTATCTCCTCAAAAGTGGCAAAGCTGCATCTGGAGTCTCACTGAGAGACACTGAAGCAGCAGAGAGCAGTCTCCCAGTAGGTATGGGAGGGTCTCACTAAGAGAGCTGCTCACATTTGTATATGCTCCAAGTGTTTTAAGTAGAGTAGAGGCTGATAATTAGAAAAAGCTCAAGACTTTCCTTTTCTGGGAAACTACTTGGCCCAGGGAGCAATGCTCTCCCAGTGATGCTCCTGTACTTCCTTCCAAACCCCAGAAGAGCAGTGCTGTCTATGAGCAAGAGAGATGTTATGCTCCAGGAAAGATGTAGGAAAGTTGTCGAGATGAGGAAAGGAAGCTTAGAAAGCAAAAAATACATCAAAAGGGAGAGCAGGCGGGAGCTTTTCAACAGGTACAAGCCCAAATGGCTTTTAAAGCAATTCAAAATTGTCCTCTCCTGGCTCTACTGAGATCAGCTCCCAGTTGCTCACCAGTTACTTCATCTTCCTCAGAAAACAGAGCAGTGTGAGGGAAGGTTAAAATCTGCTTCAGACAACAACCACCTGGTGATGTCAGACTAGGGGACCTGGTCAACCTCAAGCAGGAGCACAGAGCTGACAGAGCAGTGAGCTGTCCCCAGCACCCATCTGTCCTCAGCCACGGGCTGCTGGAGCAGCTCTGATGGGTGAACACCTCACAGGGAGCTGTGGCAGGACATCCAGCCCACTATCCTGACTGGCCCAGGGACAGCATCTTACCAAGTCCCCAGCACTGCACTTGGCTGGTCAGTCACCTCCTGTGTATGTCACCCTCCACCCAACCCCATCTCTTACCCTCTCTGAAGTTGTCTGCTCCCTCCAGTCCTCCAGCATAAGAGCTCATGTAATCAGACCCTAAACCTGGTTTAGTCAAGTGATTTGCATTAGCTTTAAAAAAAAAATTCTGTCATGGTTTAGGGTTTCTTTAACCCCCCCAACCCAGCTCATTTTGACCATCCAAAGCTTCTGGACAATCATACATAACATGAGATGGGACAGCTGGGAACCTCTGGAAGGAGATCAGGGATGCAAAAGAAGCCTAGCAACAACTGGAAGCATGTCAGGCTCCCACAGAGCCAAAGTCTCAGAGCCACAGGGGTCTCAGATGAAACACTCCAAAGCAGTTGTGTTGTGTTGGAAGCTGTTAATTTAACACAGTTTATTTTTGGCTTTCAGTGATTTATACAGATTTAAAGCAAGACTGGTTAAAGCAGTCATTTTGCAAGAGCTGTGCCATCGATGTAGATGCCTTTAATTACAAGCAACACCAAAGCAGCTCTTTTCCACTATCAGTTTTCTCATCAGTGCTACTTTGGGCAATACTCCTTACTGAAATAAAACTTAATTTTGACCAAGAGCTTTTGTGGCTGCTTCTAGAAGCCCAGCTTGGTACCAATTAAAAAACAGGGCAGTGTGACCTAGAGAATTCAAGAAAATGTCATCACCTACTGTGAGCTCCTGGGCAGCAGCTCTGTTTGCTAAAATTAGAGGCGCAAGAATCTTTGTTTTTAAACATGCCAGATTATCATCTTTTAAGTAAATGCTCCAGTGTTTCAACCTAGTTCATACTACATCAGGAGAACTTAACAATTTATGTGCAGGTTGCTATGACAAAACCTGGCATGTGCTGGATTTCCATCACTTTGTTGAATAAGTGATGGAAACAATTTTTAAGAGGTCAAACTCTAGGACCTGCGAGTTGAATACTTTACTGAGATCAGGTCACACTCTATATGGACAGAAACTTGCAGTCTGAATTCTCACAGTAGCTGCTACCTGTTTTGTGCCAAGAACACAACAGGCTTTGTCCAAGACAAGAAAAAAGACAATTTCTACCCTAAAAACACCTAAAACCCAACAGACAATGTGAACTGGAGGCCTTTGGGGTGTTCTTCTTTGCACATTAGTATAGCCACTACAGTTCATTAATAAATAAACTGAAATATTTGAAAGGGAGAGGAAATCAAAGTTTTGATGACTTGATGGTGAACATGGTGGTGATGCTGGGTTGACAGCTGGACTTGATCTTAGAGGTCTTTTTCAACCTTAAGGATTTTGTGACCTCTTGGATAGTTTGGCATCAGCCCAGATTAAATCTTCAAATCAGGAGTCATTGTACAGCAAATCCCTGCAGGCTATGAAGGCATCCAGCTTCTCCTCCAAGATCCTGTGGTCCTGCAAGAGAGCTACCAGCTGCCTTCATCAGTGTGCCCATGGACATTACACATCACATCTCACATGCAATATTCTTTAGATTTTAATGGAGAACTAGTTCTTCTCTAGGATGATCTAGAAACCACATGCAAAGAACAGAACTGCCTCAGAATCTAGATTATGTAATTTATTTTCACCATTATTTTTATCCCTGTTGAATCCAGACAGACTTTTTGGTGAAGGATATAAAACCCTGGAGTTCATTTATTCAAGGAACATCCCCCCACTTTTGGGTCTTTCTCTCATACTCTAAAGTCTCCCGCAAAGGGCATCACTCCCTAGCACAGCTTTCGTATCCACGGACAGCTACACAAAAAGACATGGGGACCATTTATAGGGCTCATCCTACCAAGTGACTGATTGTTGTGCTGTGAGCAAAATTCAATTAGGAGAGCCTGCAAGATCAGCCTCTGTGCTTGTTAGCATCCAGCACAGGGCAGCTGGTTTGGCTGCCTATTGACTGAGCAATCGACAGACAATCGCTGCATCCAGCCACAGAAACATCTGAGGAGTGCAGTTCAGGAATGGGGGAGGTATCCAAATAAAATCAGCTGAAGGGGCTTGATCTACAAGACAATTATAAGTTTCCAAGTTTGCCAACAAAACTTCAGCATTACCCTTATAAGAAATCTTTCAGACATGACATTTTGTTTGCCTGCCTCTAAAAAGAAAAAACTTAAACATTAATTTTGCTGTTCCCACAGCTGTAAACTCTGCAGATCAGGATCCGTCTCCTATGATTGTATCTAAGAGCTCCTTAATCAAACCATCTACACTGAAATGTCATGGGGAAGCCTCAGAAGTACACTACACAAGTTACCAAAAAACCTCATGGGCTTATGCATATCCCTGGTCCTCTGCTCCCCAGATCATCAGTTCTCTCCCCAAAAGGTGGACTTGATCCAAGAGAGGGGCCTAATAATCAAAGGCTCTTCCAGAAGAGGATCTGCTGGAGGTTCCTAAGAAAGGTGAATGACCTGAAGGTATGCCCTTTGTTGTCTTCCCACTGTTTGCACTCATTTAAACTGAATCGAATTTTTAGATAGACTGGAGTTGGGTAATTTCCTTCCAAGTACTTAGGACCTGTCACAACTCCTAAATGACTTATCATCCTATAAGTCTCAGGAGAGCCTGGGAACGGACATAACCCAGAAGGCAACTCTGTGGTCAGTGAAACAGCAGAGTTCAGGACAAGACTTTTAATTATTTCCCCTCTAAGCTCCAACAAACTTTCCCTTGGCTGGGTTCACACCCAGTTCAGTGACCAGGCATGTCCAGTCCTGATAAAGGCAAGATTATTCAGCACAGAGGTTTAGCACACACAGTCCTTACACCAACATCCCACCTATTCCACAGATGCTTTTATCAAAGTTGACACAGCTCAAATGCACAAGTGTGCTGTAAATCTTGGTGCCACATTGCCAGATAATTCCAAAACAAATAATTATTGAAATGGTCCTAAACCAGTTTGTGACTGTTGTGAAAGGACTAATGGATTACAGTGAGAAGGGTAAAAACTTCCTGGAGCCTGCTCCAGGCTCAGGGTTTACTGCTCCCAGCCCTTAGTTTCACTGCACACTGGAGCCAGCAAATTAAGACTTGAGCTATTATAAAAATTTGCATAATGTCAGAAGCATTTGGTACCCTGAGGATGATGTACTCAGCATAGTCTGACAGTCAGCACTAAATGATGGCAGTGATTTCCAGTGGGACCAGAGTCTGGACACAGCATAAGATACAGAGGCACCACCAAGAAGACAGACTTGATGCTGGCCACTTTGGAGTCCTGCATTTTAGGCAGCAAATGGAAAGTTTCCTTGGCATTTGCAAAAGATAATCAGAGCAGGAGAAGTAATCAGACTAAACAGTCACTGTCCAACCACTGCAACTAAATACATTATAGCTTCACTTTGGACTGACACTGCATGGATACTTTATTTAGAAAACAAAAAGGTTTACCTGTTTTCAGAGTCTTGCAGCTTCCAAAGAGTTAAGCAATTGCCATTGTTTTCATCTTCTACAAGGAGAAACTGAGAAATTATTCCGAGTCATGGAGGGGCTGGATAAGCAATGACACATACACAAATCACAAATCCATGTCCACAGGAGAGTTTATCCTCCTCTAACACTTCTGACCTGCCCAACAAAACCAAATAAAAATCATCTGCTCAAACTTGTCTACAGATAATGGAGTTATTTACTAACTAATCTTCTCCATGAGCAGTATTTCAAGCATTCGTTCCTCTCCATCTACTTTGCTGTTTTATCCAGTGTGATAAACATAGGAGGCTGTTTCCTCAATTTTTTGTTCATTTCCTTCTTATAATTAACCACACTAGCTTTTTACAGCAGCATGAGAAACACCTCATTCCCTGTTAAATTGTCAATAGATTAAACAACAACAATTTGTTATATCCTGCTGGACTTACACCATCTCTAAGAAAGATGATCTGGATAAACATCTTTCTCTGATATCCTCTGTTACAGCTTAGCTTTTAGGGAGGGATCAAAGATACAAGATGAAAATATAGAGCATCTTTTTCACCTTCCATCTATACACTAAAAAAAAGGAAGAACAGAAAGAATTCAATCAGCAAACACAAAGTACTTCTCTGCAGGTTGATAGTTGGTAAAACAATCTGCAAAGAGTCCCTGGCCTTAACTGAACAACCTCTGCACTGATGCATGATCCCAAGATCTGCCATTTGACCAGAGCACAACCACTACCCCAAAAACGTCATCACAACCGCAACCAGAATTAGATTTGAACCCAAAGAAAAGAAATTTCATTGATCTTCTTACCTGGAATTCAATGACACTATGGAGAGGCCAGAAACCTGGATTTTTGGGCTGAGTTTAAACTTCTCCTGTCTGGTGATTTCCAGGCAGTGTCTCTTACAGAAAGCCAACCGACTACTTTTAATTTGGTGTCTGGCTTTGCAGCTTACTTTAGAAAGCTTCACATGCGTGATAAACTTGTAAATATAAAATGGAATTTGAATCATTACTGTTCCAATTACTGAAATAACCTGCATTGGCTAGAATTTTATTATTTTACTTGTGCTCATTAATAGTATCTAAATGTCAAGCAAAAAGCATCTTTGTGTCTGTGCATTCATCCTACTATCCAAATTTATTCACCCAGCAAAGGTCAGGAATTTGCTGAATTACAAATGCAATTGTTTAGAGCAACTTCATACAACTTAGTGAAAACGGCACTCAATTTGTTCAATCCAGCATCCTGAAGTTCCCATGGAAAAATTATTGTGCCAGAGGTATTAAGTGCAAATTGCATTATAAATTCATTTATAATTAAAACGGCCATTTCTGTGCCTCCTGCCATACCCCACTTTCTGCTGAACAGACACATCACTCCAGCCCTTGCTGTTTCTCTATCTGTTTTAATCTGTGTAACAGTTAAGTCTCTCCCTACTCCTGGGAAATGCATGTGCTCAAGGAACTGAGGCAGGAGTTAAGCAGTGTTTCATGGAATGGTCTGGATTGGACGGGACCTTAAAGACCTTCTAGTCCCAATCCCCCTGCTGTGGGCAGGGATGCCTTCCCCTAGACTGGGTTGCTCAGAACCCCATCCAGCCTGGCCTAGAACACTTCCAGGAATGGGGCCTCCACTACTTCTTTGGGCAACCTGTTCCAGTGCTTCACCATCTGCACGATAAAGAATTTCATCCTTCCTAATATCTAATCTAACTCTGAAATGAGGGGAGCGGGAGCAGAGAAGCTGCCACCTCCCCCCTGGCTTTTTCCTTCCCCCTTCCCAAGACTGAGCTAAGCACAATGGCCTCAAAAGCAAACGTGGCCAGCCTGGACTGTTGCTCCACAGGCTCTGCTTGACTTGTTCCAGTTATGATATAGGAGACACCAGTGATTTGATCTTCTCCAGTAAATGCCTACAGACACCGAAGGAGGAGCCACCAAGGACACCCAGCTCCTTGCACTGATCAGTGCCCATCTCTTCATGTGCTTCCACCACTGCCCACTCCTGCAGGAGACATCCATACGTGCCTTTGCGCCTGCCCCAGGACAGAGAGGCCCCAGCCAGCACAATTTCATCTCTGAACCCCTCCCAGCATCTTGCCACCTTGCTGGCACTGGAACCTCAGCCCCTGGCCTGCACAGGGGACACTGGGCATGCAGTCTGTACCCTTCCCTGCCCCGCCAGGGGTATGAGGCAAACATCTCCTTGTGGGCTGCAGCAACCCAAATCATGGCATCAGCACACGTCAATGGTTCCATAAAACCTAGACAGCATCTGCCAAGGGAGAAGGGCAGGGAAGTGTGGCATGTGCTTTAAAGGACTGCATCACTGGGAAGCACCTCTGATGCTGAGCTCAGCTCCATAGTGGTACAGGCATTTCTTACCACAGAAAATCACACACAGACGCAGGAGTGCACAAAGCCAGTACTTCTCCCTCTATGTGATACACAGCACAAGGTTAACCCATGCACCCAGAGCATCCCTTCACTTACCTCTCTCACCAGAGCAGTCCCACAGGACAGCGCTGGTTCCAGCATCACTACCTCACAGTAGCACCTCACTTGGGATCTTGCTGGGCCAGGACTCAGGTATAAGCTTTCCTTGTGAATTTCCAGTTTAAAGCAAGGTTATGGTATCCTTGGTTAAAAGGGCAATAGAAGTACAACTTAATTACCCAGCATTACAACACAGCTCTTCTGAGAGGCTGCAGAACAAAATTGGCACTGTTCTGATGGAATATTCCATGTGGCTAACAACAATTTCATGCAGCCTCAGAGAAGACAGTTAGCTAAATCTGTTGAAAGGTAAGAGTGACACACAAAGTGTTATTCTTTCCTTACATGTAGTACAACCATATATTTTCAGGCTATATAGCTTATGTTTTTAGATGAGAAGAAAGCAAAACAAGAAAAAAACATCAAGCTGAAAATAAATTGGATGCAATTCAAAAGGACAGTGGAAAAATACAGGATGACAAAGAGACAGTAAAGCAGCAACTTAATAAAAAAGGATCAGGGCATCACCACTAATCACAAGCAAGCAATGCCCTGCAAGCACTGTGTGCATCCACACCAGGCAGAACGAACAAACATCCTGCAACACCTGGGAGGGCTGGAGGCAAGTATCACCCAGGAATCAACAGCTCTAAGATCTCAACTGGAAACCTAAATGTAGCCTTGGACAGAATAATCAAAAGAGACACTCAGGGGATCAACAGGCATCATCAGTGACCAGAAATGTATGGCCTTAAAGGAAAGGTTGGACTAACTGGTGGTGAGGCAGGCAAGGAGGGAAAAGGCTGAGGAGAGACTTGATACTTCTTTTTGAAGACATGAAAAGTTAGCTACCAAGCAGAGAAGATTAATTGTCCTGTCAGGATAACCAAAAGGTTTAAATCAGCAGGAGACTTAGAGTAGGCAAGAGAAAGGATTTTTAACAGTGAGGATAGTGAAGATCCAGAGCAGGTCACCTGGGAGTAAGGTGTGAAGCCTTTGTTTGGTGCATATAAGTAAGGTAATTCAGGCAGAATTCACCCTGTCTTGGGACAAGGGATGGCCTCTGACTTCTGCAGTAAACAAACCACATCTTTTGAATTTGAAATGTCTCCTTTAGGACATCTAAAGACAGCAGCTCTCATTGTGCTCCAAGATGTACTCAGGATCACCTGAGGATGGGATTTGCCCTGCTAACAAGAACTGAGAGGCAGACACTTGGGAGGCACATCAAGGGACCTGGAAGAGATGGTCCTTTTGTCTCTTGGGCTGCAGGTTGGTAAGAAGAGCCACTGGCTGGGTCCTCACCACCAGCAGTGAGCAAACCAACCTGACCTCACAAGCACACTCACTCACTTATTAATTGGGAAAATAAATCACGTGAAAAAGGAACATGAGCAGAAAGTTTCCCCTCTGCTGCACCAGAGGGGAAACTCAGCTTGGCTAAGAACCTTCCCAGCAGCACACGAGGCTTTGAGCTGTGGAGGTCGCAGAGGATGAGCAGCAGGCAGTCTCCATGGGAGGCCACAGATACTTGTGCTACGCTTGGCCCACAAACTCTTTTTCCTCATTGGACACACAACAAAAAAATTTAAATATCTAACAGCTCCTGTCACTATTAATTCTTCCCCAAGCAGCTCGCTATTCACAGCAGGATAACTAAAGCAACGCTCATTACTTTAATTAGTGAAGGAGACAAAAAAACACAACCAGAGCTTGCAAAAAAGCCGCTTTTACTTTATTTGAAATGCCTACCACGAGCCCATACTTCTGCCCATAAGATTCGTAAGTACTCTTCTGCATATGCTGTGTACAGAGCACAATTTCTTTTCTGCTGAGGAGAGTTGCACCACAGCAGAAAATGCACTTCTAAAATTTTTCAGGACAGATATATCCAGAAAGATATTTTATAACCGGTACTATGAATCCCAATGCTACACAGATGCAGTGTCTCCAAAGAGACCAAGAACCAGAAAGCCAACACGTTTCTTCAGCACCCTACTGTAGTGGTAGTTTATGCCTTTATGCCTGGACTACAATTCCAAACCATGGCTTAGCACACAGAAAATAGGCTTTCATAGACTTTTTCTTTTCAATCAGTCATTCAAAATCCCCTTGCCAGCAATGAAAATTGGTCAGCTGCTTTACCCTTTTCTGTGATCAGTCTAGCTCCAAACAGGAAAGCAGGAGGTAGGCGTGGTGGATTACACAGTGAGACCTTGAGAGAGAGCACGTCTGTCTGAGCAAGGTTCTGCCACAGCAGTGAAAGACACAATTATGCTCATCATTTTTTAATTAGGAAATGACGTGCGATTTACAAGCCTTGGTGCAATGTGGTATTTGAACAGCGTGGAGTGACATTTCCAAACGGCATCACAGGAACTTTCTCTTCCCCTGCCCCACCCCCCCAGTCATTTAAGCAAGTCATTCAGACAAAGAGCAAAAGTCCTTTGTCTGGGTTTTAATCCAAACTAGTGGAGTCCTGTATGTGTTCTTTTCATTCTTTTTTTCCATCTTTTTCCAGCCTCTTTTTCTTTAATAAGACACAGTTTCTCCCCTGCAGTCAGCAGTGACAATTGTGACTGTACCTGTCTGAATTTCAGCATACATAACCAGAATGTGAGTTTCACTTGCAAGAAAGTTCACCAAGTCTGGAAGAGGAGAATTATGCACCCAACAATCCAGCCATGTCAGAGACCTTGTCTGCTGAAGGGCTGTGGCTGGCATGGACCCACCATCACCATTGGCAGCCTGATCCTGCAGCCTGCTCCTCAGCCATGTCCAGCAGTCACTGCAGGTCAGAGCCACATCCAATACATAGGTCAAGATATACAGTGCATGAGTGAAAAAGCTCAGAGTAGCTGTGTGGAAGGAGCTCACTCTCAGCACACAGAGCTTGGTGGGTCTCAGAAGGAGGGTGCTGTGCTCACATCTCCTCCTGCTCCAGAACCCACAGCACTGCAGTTACACACCTTACAGGTAAGTAACTGAACACCTGGTATGTCCCCCAGCCACAGCTGCTACAAGGAGATATGCCTGCTCTCCCCAGATCTGGTAAAACTTCTTAAGTCTTCATCAACCATGGAAAGCCAGGCAGATGGTCATGGCATCTTTAGAAACCCATGGTGCCAATACCCAGCCAGGCTTTGGGGGATCACAGCCCTGTGGTGCACTCATCCCAGCTCAGAGGTCTGTGCAGTGCATGTTCAGCACTGCTGGTGGGTACTCTGAGAGCAGCCCAGAGCACACAAAACTAAAGCTGTGGAATGATAACTGTAGGGGACGTAGCTGTGACCTGCCACTTCACAGAGATACAAAAGGAAATTCCCCACATGCAGGCAAAGCCTAAGCATAATGCAGCACCGCCAGAGGAAACATCTGCTCACTGGTACACGTGGGCAGAAGAGTTTTAAGAAACACAGTGAGAAAGAGTAATTGAAGAAACCAAAATCACAGGTGAAAATCTCACTAGCAAGAACAGCATGGTCTCAAAAATAAGGGGGCTGAAATATTAATAATGTCCTTGCCTGTGGGGAAGAATACAGCAGGAGAAAGGTGGCAGATGGTACTTTAGACTCAGAGGTATGAGTCAAAGCATGACTTTAGATTGATAGAAGAGATGGTTTACCATCAGCAGTCACAAGTGGATAGAGCCAGCCTAGGCATGAACAGAGACATTCCAAATGCAACACATAAAACCTCACAGGTCTGAATGGACTAGCAAGATCAATTTCAGGGTGGAAGGCAATCATTCCCTTTGGCACACTCCCTCCACATGAAGAGGTAAGAGTGATGTGTGAACACAAACCATGCTATCTTTGATTGCAACCTGAGCAATGCCCCAGGTCATCACAAAGCCTCAATGAATTTAACAAGCCCTGGAGCATTACAGGGGAAGTGAGCACCCAAAGGGAAAACATCCAACAATCTACCTACTAAAAGGAACAGCAGCCTTTAGGAGGTAGCTCTTAATTTTGGAATTGCATTTCTAGAAACCGTACTTTCAACATAGTCATCTGTTGTGTTTTTAAAAAAGGACATTTCTTACTGTTAAGGCTTTACCAGACCACTCGCACATGAAATAACTGCTAAACCTTACACATTCAAAACCACTTTTTTTTTCTATCTACATCTTTCCATAACGACCAAAATATCTCACCTTGGGATTTGACTTTATCTGGAAGATTACTTGGATAATCTGGATTAAATTATGCCTGCAAGACAATTAAAAAATACTGCTTGTGGACTGCTTAAATATCATTAAATGATGATACAGCAGTAAATTATGCCATCCTTGGAACTTGCAGCTCCCAGCCTCAGACTCAGAATTCAAGTCTCTGTAATTTAAATCTTGCCTCTTTCTAAACTGAATAAAACATGACCTGTGTTTGTTTATATTCTCCATATTTCATTCACCGTAGCTCTCTTCCATGCAAGTCTCAAAGACAAGCTCTAAAATATAGAGGACGATCATGAGATATTTTTGTTCAACTGTGACTTACACCACTTTTAATTCACTTCACTGTTAATTTCATTACTAAAGAACTCCAGAACAACTCAGTATTTTCAGTAATTCTTCCATTTTGTTTGGGTTTATGCATTATTCTACCTAATTCCAGGTGCTTCTGTTCATTTCAATAATCACAACAGATTTGGCACAGTCCTATAATTCACAGAATCATTAATAGGTTGGAGATCTTCGAGATCATCCAGTCCAACCACCAATGCAGCACCACCATATTGGTGCCTAAACCATATTCCCAAGTGCCACATGCAGATGCCTCTTGAACACTACCAGAGATGGTCAATCCACCATCCCCCTGAGCAACTTATTCCAATGCCTAAAGACTTTCAGTGAAAAAAAATTCTAACATCTGAACTGAACCTCCTCTGGCGCAATTTGAGGCCATTTCTTCTTGTCCAGTCACTTGAGACATGGCAGAAGAGACCAATCCCCACCTCACTTCAACCTCCTTTCAGAGCTGGAGGGAGCAATGAGGTTCTCACTAAGCTCACTCTTCTCCAGCCTAAACTGCTAAACAGTTCCCTGAGCTGCTCCTTGTAAGAGAAGTTTTCTAGACACTTCATCAACTTCATTTCCCTTCTCTGGACCAGCTCCAGACTTTAAAGTCCTTTTTTGAAGTGAGAGGCCCAGAACTGGACACAGCACTCGATGTGTGGCCTCACACAGTGCTGAACAATCTCTTCCCTAGTCCTACTGGCCATGATTTTCTTGATATAGGCTTTTGTTTTCTCTCCCACTGTGGTATCAGATGAGTTTTGCAAGGGAGTCATCTACTGGGGTGATGAAGAAGCAGGACGAGCAGCAAGCCTCAGCAGCAAGAGAGCCAGGCAGAGTTCATGTCATGTAAATGTCTCCTGTCCTACTTGAGCATGGCTTTGCAAAGGTAACACCACTAGTGGTGTAATGAAGCACTAAGTGAACACAGGTAGAAGGCTCCAAATAAGACAGGCACTTAGAGAACACATACCTTAAATACTGCCCACATTTCCCAGCCAGAGGTGAGGGAAGAAGTCTTTTGCACAGCATTAGTGGAAGCTTTATTAGGAACTTAAGTGAGTGAATTCCTTCAGCTGCCTCAGGGACTCAGGCTGGCACCTGATTTTGGTTGTTTAAATTAACCCCAGGCTCCAGAGTCCCTCAGAGCTGGGCTCATTCTGTCATTTCCCAGGTAAGAATGGATGAGCCCCATCTGGCTCATAACTCGCAAGGAGAACAGGCTTCCCTCACCATAAAAGACTTCTGCTTCCAGGTAGCCAAGCCACAAAATACATGTTGCATGTCTTAGGAAGCCAAAGAGCAGGGAAAAGTGGGGCACCTGCTCCTGAAAGCCACAGCACTCAGTTGCTGGAAGCAGCTGAACAAAGCCAGGCTGCCTTCAAGGATTCTGCAGCTTCAGCATCAGAAGCCCCATTCAGATCACTCACAGGCTGGCCACCCCCCCCCTTAAGTATGAATGCACAGTCAGAGGCTCTCCCTGGCCCAGCAAACACCTGGCTATGGAACATAAGAGGGAAAAAGCTTGACAGGCAAAGGACAGTTCCTGTGGAGTACATCACCACCATGAGAGCTGGCAGGGGGACCAAGAGGGGGACACCTCACACAGAGACCAGCTGCTCACTGCTGTTGCAAACAGCACTGCAAGCCTAGAGGAAATCTGGCTGGTAAGAGGACTGGATATTCTGGGATTTTAGTCCCAGGTTCTGGGACAGCTCCAGCTGAGGTTAGCCACTGGCTGCTTTATAGCAGGTGGATAAAACATGGGTGGGGGGGAATCAGTTCTAGCCCCTTTTGCTGATACAAACAGCTTTTTCAGTAGGCTGAACTAAACACAAGGGGTTTTCCCCCATAGCAGGGTACTCAAGAGTTGCCAAGCAGCCATAGCAGAGCACATCCAGGTGCAGACTGTTCCTTCAATCTACGAGGGAAGGATGTTTGTTTTGCAAGACAGGAGAGATGTGCTCGACTGGTTTTCACTCCCACCCTAGGGAAGGCTGTTCATCACCACTCTGTTTCTTCACAGATCTAATCATCTGCTTCATCTTTTCACCTTGCAAAAAGCTGCTGCAAGGAGCAGCTTGGTGATAAATTTGCTCCATCTTATATTTTAGATCCTTAACACAGTCAGCAAACTTCTCTCCCTACACACATTAGGCTGCCCAGAACAGTGTTTCCCAAACAGGCCAGGCTTGGCCTGCAATACTCTTTGGAAGATGCTATCCCATAGCTCCAGGCAAACCTGAGCATCTCTGCAAACATGGAGCTTGCTAAGGAATGATCCCCAGCTGCCCCAGATCTAACTCTGGAGTGAGCTGCCTCAGAAAATAAGTCCAGTTTTGGAAGAGGGTGCATCTCTGAGCAGCAGATGGGATCCAACAGGCAGTCTTTGTCTGTCGGAATCTGTGGTATTTAGATTATTCCGAGATGTAGAAAGTCTCTGTCTTTCAGCCCCGCAGCCAAAGAAGAAGTCAAAATTTGTCTGTGCTGGTTTTCAAGGTTGTTTATTCTTTCTTATCTATAAAGTTCTTTCACTGCCCCTGCTGAGGTCAGTCTCNGCAGGGGGGTCTCTGACCCCCTGCCAGGGTTCCAGACCTTCCAGAGCAGCCAGAGGGGTGCCCTGGATTCCGACATTTGTCCTCATCACTGGCCTTTTCAGCATAAGGAAAAAAATATTACAAGCTTCAGAGTTTTCCCTACAAGAACCTGTGAAATTCATTAGCAGCCAACAAACAGAAGGAATTCTCCATTTGAGGTCTTTTCAGAGAATGAGACCGTACAACATTGTTCGTGCAGGAAAGCATAGCAGACACATTTTCTGGTGCTGCAGGCCACTGTTAGACTGCAGGAATGTTTATATGAATGTTCTATTTAAAGTCTTCACATAAAGGGTCAATAACAATCAGAATACATAAATTTTTATACACGTTAGTAAACACATAAGCTAACATATAAATTGCGTATGCCCATCCATAATACCTACTTTAACCTCATTTGTATTACATACTCCTCACATCCATAACACTTATGAGGATCCATGCAACAAGTTAAGCTGCGATACAGATTAAGCATGACCTAAATTTTAGTCTGCAACTCTCATGTGTTCTCTCAGGACAAAGATTTTATTCAGAGAGCTCTGGTTCCTATAGGTGGCCTCTGTGTCCACAGGGGCTGCTGCACAGCTCGGGTACGTGCCTGCATGGATGCAGACACAGCTTGAGCATCCACTCCAAGCGAGCTCAGGGCTGCCTGCACCCACCTGGGCAGAGATGCTCCAACATCCCTTTCTTCTCCTTTCAGCCATATTTCGCAGACGCGAGCATCAAATAAAAAGGAAAAACCAAACAAACAAATGAAAAAAGACAAAATATGAACATCACTGCTTGCATTCTTCATCTTGGCTGCCTTGATGCTACAGTGAGCACAGCATCAGGGCAAAGTGGGAGGGAGCATGTGCAAAGAGAGACAGAGGGAAAACAGATGACACAAAGAGGAAATAAAAACACAAACAAAAATGTGTAACAGACAAGATCAGCAGCAAAAGAGGCAAATTCAGGAGACAGGCATTCATGAGCCTGACAGGTGAAGCGATGCGAGGAGCTGGCCCATGACTCTGGGTTTCAGCAGATGCTGTGATGCTCTCGTTCCCATCCAAAGAGCCGCCCCATGAATGCCTTCTCTGTGCCTCTCTATCTGCCTTTGCTGAAACCAGGATGTAGCAGCTCCCAACCCAACAGGCAGCCTTTAAAAACTCAGTGATAACCTGTGAGCCCATGGAGGGCAGCTCTGACAGATGGGCAGGGCTGGATTTGGCTGCAGGGGCTGCAGGCTCCTGCCTGCAGCTCACAGCCCAGCGCATTAGTGTAAGCTGCCCTCCTCGGGTTCACCACTTCAGCAATCACATAATCCCTGGGATTTAAGCAGCAAACAGAGTGCCTGCTCAACAAAGGTCTGAGAAAGGTTGTGTGAGGTACAAAAGAGGGAACCAGAGGAGGACTGGCTTGACCCCAGTGTGATACAGGGTACCAGCAGCTGGGCAGCACTGAGAATCCCATTTACAAAACCCACAAGCTTCAGATGCATCAGGGAGATGATGTGATTCCAGCTGTGTAAAGCTGGAATTCGTGGCACCAGATGTAAATGCCGAAACAAGAGTTCATCCCTAAGATTGCCTGTGCCATTCATGAAAACAAATAAGGTACCTTCCATCCCTCTGGAAGCTGTTGTCTGACACTGAGCAGATAAGCTGCCCCTTCCCCTTCATCAGCTCTAAGGGGGTACTGCATTTACCAGCCCAGATACAAATTTCTTTGTCATAAGCATAGAGACTTAAATGAAACTAATCCCAGGACATCTCACACGTGGCACTTGCTACAACACACACCATCGTACTTCAGCACTGACCTGATGCTTCCACGCCTCAAATGCCATTCCAAGGCAGCAGCACCACAAGCAGAGCTAACAAAACCAAGCTTTAGCAACCTTCAGCTGTGTGAATGGAGCCACAGCCCTGTAATACAAGACAAGGCTAATGATATTTTTTGGACACATGGATCTGGGTGACACGAATCACACAGTGATTCAGCTTAATTACAAACTTCCTGTTAGAAATATCAAGGTTCCTCTGATGGCACTGTCAATTATTGTTCTTCTGACTCATCCAGTTGTTCCTGTACCCTCGCAAAACAAAACCTTTTTTGACCCTTAAGGTATAAATAATTAAAGAAACCATTATTTTGAAAGAGTACCTGGCAATCCATAGTTGCTGGAGCACCATAGTAACACACAGAGAGAATTACAACATTCTGCTTAGGGACAGTGGCTTTTATTACAACCTCCACTCCCTGAAAAACAGCCGTAAAACACCCATTCATCCCTCGTTTGGAAGAGGCACATTAACTCCCCACACCTTCATGCTTCCAGGAAGGTCAGACAGATCACCACTAGTCAAGGGTGAATCAGAAGTCCATCCATTCCAGGCCAATCTTTCAAGGTCAGTAGTTAAGAAAGTCTTGCTCATTTGACATACAGGCTTGAACCTTCTTGCAAATTAGTTCTACCTTAAAACACAGAGCTAGGGACCCAGCAGGAAAAATTCAAGGGCACTACACCCATTTTGTCTCAAAGCCTTCCACATGAAAACAGGACCCTCATCCCCAGGTTCAGGGAAAATATATTCATGGTAAAGAGAGACAATTCAGCCCACAGCAAAACAATTCTGAGCCTCTCTACCTCAGCAGAACCTCCAGCACAAAGCAAGAAGCAGCCTCCTTATACCAGAAAGCTCTTCAGGCTCCCAAAGTAAGAATGGCTTTTTTTAAAAAAAAAGCCATGTTTTTAACTTACCTCTCAGGAGGTCTTGAACATGATTTACAAAGCCTCAGGACCAACTGGGCTCCCACAGCACACAACAGAGCATCACCCCAGGCTCCTGGGAGGCATTAAGGCAGCAGTCAGTTAATTAGGGTAGGGTTTGCAAGAGCCTCCCAGCCTTCTCTCACAGACAATACGGAGTGGCAGCATTCACTTCATCAAGGGCAGGCTCAAGTTATTTGTGGTTCACAGTAGCCCACTTCTTCCTCCTCAGGTTTTTGTCTCTCTTTGGCATAAACAACTTGAAAAGCCTGTGCAGCTAATTCCCAAGTCCTACACAACTGTGAGACTTCCTTTCCAATCTCCCTTTGGTGAACTCTAAAATGACACATGGGGCATTAACAACCCCCATAATAAACCCTCACTAGCATGACTTCAAGATCTATTTTTTTCCATTACTCTGTCTTCTATTTTATTTAAGTACTCGATTTTGGGAGGCACAAAAGGCCTGATTTGTAAAGATGCTGTGATTGAACAGGGAGAGGGAACAGAGACGTACAAGTCTTTTGAAAATCACATCTCACACCGTGAAACCAAACGCTGAAAAATTACCAGCGAGACCTCTATTTTTAGCTATCCTGTGTCATAGTATTCACCATTCCCAAGCAAACTTTCTGGCAAATATTTAGAGTAAGTCTCACAATCCCAATGCTTTGTCAACAGAGCTCAGTGAATACCTAGAGCAGCTGCAGGCACAGCACCTGCAGCACTGCAGACAGCATCACTTCAGCCTGTTACCATGGCACTTCTAGGTGGATTCTGCCTGTTTGCAAGTAGAGGAGGCAAGATAAACCTACTATGTTTTTAATATCTGATAAGCAGGGCACAACTAATCCCCAAATAAAATGGCTTTCAGGGCTCATCTAAGCCAGGGGAAAGTGAATTTTCACACCAGGCATTTGTGGCAACTCTGAAGTGCACTTGCTGTTGGAGAGCTTTTCCTGGATGGGTGTTGGTACAAGTCACAGTCAGAAGCAGCTGCTGCTGTGCCCAGGGGTGGTGAAGCTGCAGCAGGAAGAGCTGAGGTTGGGCAGCACACTGCAGCCAGCCCCATCCCCTGCCAACAGTCACATCCCAACACCTTTGAGCTGGCAGCAGTATAAACACAGGTTCAGTCCTAAAAGTCACCCAAGTAAAAACCCCACAGGGAACCCCTGCACTTGTGCAGTTCAGGAGATGTAACATCTCAGTTTATAGCACAGCCCATTTAAAATGAATTTTAGATGAACTACCAGCACAGCAATACATGGGGTTTTTACCACAAGTCAGATGCACCCCCTCCTTCTACCTGGTTTAAATATCACCTGGTGCTTTTGTTCAGCAGCAGAAGTTCAGGCCTAACAAACCCACCTTTAACCCCTCAGCCTCAATTCACCATGTGGTTGCACCCAAATAATTATTCCTGGACTGACACTACCCTGAGCTGAGAACCTACCCCAATGAGAGGATCTGTAGGACAGAA
This sequence comes from Ploceus nigricollis, assembly GCA_013399945.1. NCBI lineage: Eukaryota > Metazoa > Chordata > Aves > Passeriformes > Ploceidae > Ploceus > Ploceus nigricollis. Next base: position 34,965 of record VXBC01010282.1, on the reverse strand, counting down.
TGAAAAGCCCCTCTCTGCTCTCTTCTCACCCCATTAAATCCACCTTTCTGCTTGGACTGCTTTTATCTGCTGAAGGCTTCAAGGAGAGCCATGACCTTGATTCCTGAGGGAAGAAGTTAAGATTAACAGACATTAGGATCTCTTCCTACTGAGGGTACTTGGGGTGGCATCCTAAGAAGTCCTTCTCTAAAGGAGCTATACTGCTTGTTTGCTATGGTCCTAGCACCCCAAAAACAGCACAGCACAGTCCAGAAAGGGATCTCAGAGAGCTGAATGAAAGAGAGCACAAATAGAGGTCTGGCATTCACTAAAATACATAACACAGCTACAAGAAAACCACTCCCATCCTCAGCTGTCGTGTTGCAGGGTGAATTAGCACATACGATGCACTTCCATTTAGTCCCATGTCTGTGAGGTCATAAGGAAAGGATCCAAAAAACACAGCAGCCTCTACCCCAGTGAAGGAACCAGTCTGCTACAAAATCCTGAGCAGAGCAGGATTTGCACATGTAACCTCTTGCCCTGCACTCAGTAAAACAGCCAGTGTGGACCATATCACATTCACACGGGGAGGGAGAGCTCCTGCAGCCAGCTCTCCCCGAGGTGTGACAGCCACCTGGCACTTCATAAACAGCCAGTGCTTGGCAGTGTCACCTGAACTGCTGGAGCAGCTGTTGCTTTCTTTACCAAGGAGCCCCCCTGGTGACAGCCACATGTACTGCTTGCCACAGGAAACGTGTTACGGCACAAATTACTCCAAAATAAGACAGATGAAAGAGAACATTTGAGGTGGCAGAGCAGTGGTGTGTGAGCAGGCACGAGGAGGGGTGGCAGGTCATGGGAACACACACTTCCTGGAGATCTCCAGAACCACATGTGCCACCCCAAGGGGCACAGCAGCACCCTGCCAACCAGCCCCTGCCTGCTCACCTCAGCACAACCTCTGGGACCAGCTGTGAGATGACTGTTTTGGAAAGCCCTTTACCAAATGGCTTCTTCAAACAAAACTACTCCATCATGGTGAACAACTTTCCCTAAGCCAGACAAAATTCCCTCCCCTGGGGAACATGGAAAGCTACACTTGAGTGTATAGGCATATTTAAATGTTTCACAATCTGCTTTTGCATGTGTTATTTGGGGATATAAGTGGTGAAATCACATCTGCTTCTTGAATACCTACACAGCAATATTTAACATTTTATTTGAAATATTTTTGCTTTAATTAATTTAAATGCAACCCAGCCATCCAACTCTTTCACATATAATCCCAGGGATTCAGTAGCAGCAAATGCAGCATCACAGCTAAATAATGGAAAGGTGGCAAAATTAAAAACTTACCATAAAATTAGCCTATTTAGCATAGTAAATAGCTTTTCAATTTGACAAGGGATAACCATTTAATGAAAATGTGTATTAAAAATAATCCTGTTAGGTTGCCCAACATTTGCCAGTCTTAATCCACACACTGCAATAAACCCTGATCAGAATAACTTCTCCAAAGTCTGTATATCTGTACATATTTATAGTATTATCAAGAGTAACTGCAATAGTTATATCAATGGAATGAGATGCAATTTTCACAAGCAGTAATTGAAACAGCAAAGTTATTGCTAACCCTCCAATAAACCTAGTGTGTTCTGCCTAAAGTTATTACCCAATCCAATATACACTTAATATTTCAATTTCTTTTATGAGTGAATTACATTTAGTCCTCTTTATAGCTGACATTGCATTTAAGTGACATTGAAGAAATTTACAGCCAGAACAGACACTAAACACTCGCCCCAGTCAATGTTTCCCTATCTTGAAATGTCTCTTTCTAAAACACTCCCTACGTCCAACCCTGTTTCTTACCTTCACCCAACACCTGCTCATTGCTCCACAGTTTCCCTGCCAAGCCACTGCTGCCTGCTGAATGTTAACTTTTAAAGCAAGGAAGTGCAGGGGTTTTGTTATTCCTTTTTTGAGGTTGACCTTGAAAATAAGTTCAAGAAGAGATAAATCATTCAATTAAATACCAAGAGGAGACAGAGATATGGAAATTCAACTGTCACCATAATCTTTGCTACTTCTAGAATCAGGATTAAACTAAACCAGGTGGCAACTCATGACTGCTGTTTGTGTCCTGAATCAGAAGAATACATTTAAATGTCTCCCAGAGCAGAGATCCAAGGCGAGGAAGATGGAGATCCATTCTGAAGCACATAAACATACTTACTGCAAACTCCTGGATCATATCAAACCAAAATCATTGCAGGAAGTGCTACAGCCACCACAAAAAACACTGCTGAAGCCAAATGCTTCATCTTGATTTTGAATCATATCACGGCTTTCCTGGTTGAGTATTTAGGAGATAAATGCTGACAAAATATTTTCATTTTAATGAGGCAACATCTTCCAGAGAGAAGCAGGGAAGCTCTGGCCAGCACCAGTCAGAAAGCAGACTCACTGCAGTCCCTGGCAGCAGAGCAGCCCACAAGGCTGCAGAAGGATGCTGGAAAACAGGCAACACAAGGCTGGTGTTTGCTGCTGCCTGCCCTGGATCTACACGAGCTCACAGATGGCTCTGAGTTAGAACACTGGGGAGCACCTTTGGGAGCACCTAGGAGCTGGATTCTGACTGAAAGGACAAACAAGGTATACAGCTCCCTACCTAAGAGAAGGATAGGAAAAACACCTAGCAATGTGGCTAAAGATATCAGAAACCACCATCAAAATATGAAATAAAATGCTGTGTAAGTGCTGTGTAAATGCTCATCTGCCAAAGATGCAGATGAGCATGAAGCAGGAATGTGGAATGAACAGAAATGCACTGTCCTTCCCTGGTGCTGCACCTTTGGAGCCAGAGATCCAGAGGTACCCTTTCTCCAGGAACATACACAGGATATACTTAGATTGCAAGAACTGATTTGCCTGAATATTAGTCCATCTGCAAATAAATACCTGCAGGCATCTCTCTCTGGGGCCAAATACCTCAGTCTTCATATGACTGGCTTCATTAGCCCACAATTTGTTTGCATGGTTTGCATTAAGTCTTAGCTACCTGACAGTCCGTTTACTAGATCCTTGTTAAAATGAAAATCTAGCAAAAAATTGAACTCAACTCTCTGCTAGGCTCAATCCAGGGGGTGCAAGAATGACCCAAGCCATCCCTGATTATATCAGCAGCACTTTGCAACAGAAATAGCAGCACTCCCTGACCCCAAAAAGAACAGAAATACATCTCAACATATTGGAGGGTTTTTGCAAGCTCAACATTCAAAATTTGTACACCTAAGAACTGCAAACTCTCCCCTGCTTTCAGCTAACTCCTACAGTACTTAGAAAACACAAATTACTTACCAGTGACAGGTAGCAGAAACTGGCCTGGGATATTTTTTCCCCCAGTCTGCATCTCAGAAGCACTTGAGTTTATCCAGCACTGGAGTCTTCACCCTTAGGCCAAGAGAAAAACCTCAACACATGATCAGCACCAGGGAAATGCTCCAAAGTGCTGTATGGACAAAGTGGTATCTATCACTTGTGGCACAAACTACATACTGTAAAATAAACAGGAGAAAAGCGGGAGTAATTTGGTTATTTGGGAGAATTGCAAAAATATTCCACTAAGGTATTTTTCTCTAGATATTTAAAGTTAAAAAAAAAAAAAAGAGACTAACAGCTGGTATTCCTTCTTCACCCAATCCAGGGTCTCACAGCTATCTCTAAGAGCAGATACTAAACTACCATCACCACTACTTATCTGCTGATTAATGATATCAGTAAGATCTCATCACTGATATGTGATATTCTGAGATATTCTCTAAAGGGATTTTCTCCTCATTTCTCTACAGGCACGGGAAGCAGCAATATTATCATTATTTCAAAAATCCACTGGGCATAACTTGAAATGCAAAACCAGTGTCTGACACATAGTAGACATTTTTCCTATTAGCTTAATCTTTCACCATTCTTTATGTAAGGATTGTTTTACCACAGAAACCAAGACAGTCTATGTGGATCACAGGATCTCAGAAACAGTCCCAAGGGATGAATTCCTAATAAAAAACTAGCTGTCCATCAGCAAACAGGACATGAGACTCAAGTCTGTAGCTCCCAAACCTTTCCTGATGAAAGTATTTACTTCTCATAGTACATTATGCACAAAAAGAGGGGCCAAAGCTCCAAGAGGTAATCAACAGCTTAAAATAAAGCAGGCTGTGAAAAATAGCCTTGGAATAAGATAACTCCATTCACTCCCTGCTTCTGCCAGGCAAAGTTTCTGATTGACTGGTGTGGAGGAAGTGGTTACCCCTTCAGAGATCACACCAGACTGTTAATGTGCCTTCAGATTCACAGGCTGACTGTGCCCTGTTGCAGGCACGAGCAGCTGCAATTGTTCTCTGACTTCTTCTGGGCACAAATTCCTGTAATCACCCCAGGAAATCTGAGAAATCAGGGGATTTTCTACTTGTTACACTCTGATGTTGCAGTTACTTCCTGAGGACAAGGCTGACATTATGTTGCTTCTTATCATTGTCAATCATTGTCAAGATTTCAATGTTTGACATGTATCGTGAAGTGAAAATGTGTCAATTAAGGAGTTATGGAAGCTTTCTTACCTGAACCCCTGTGCTTGGCTTTTTTAACAAATTATAATAAAAAACATAACAGGAAAAACTATGCTTGAGGTTACTCTTCTCCCATTTTATCTGCTGCTATTAAAAGCCATTAATTTTAACAGCAATAAAGAAACACAGGGGATAGCTAGGAATCAGTTCTGCATAAATTTACCACAGACATTACAGCATTGCTGCTGCATCAAACACATCCAGTTTTACTTATCCCTCAGTATTTTTTCCTCTACTAGCCTAATCACTTTCTACTTTTCTGTGGCAATTGCAGACTGCCATTTCTGATTCACTCACAAATAAAAACATCTGCACTTTCATCACTTCAAATCTCTCCTGGTTCTTCCAACTCCACTTCAAAATATATTCCAAAGGGCCATTTCAATTTTCATTGAAATTTATTTGGGGGAGTATTAGTTTATTTTTTTTAAAGAAATAAAAGACTTATTTCTTCAATTCTTAAGAGGATCAAGTGTCCAAACAACTGGTATCACAGTCAAATTGGAAAGTAATCCGTTTTCAGTAAACAAGCGTTTCATCAAGACTTGGACATAATCTGTTCAAACTAAGCAACAGCAAGACATTTCAATCCTTGTGAGAACAGAGAATTAAAATAGGTGGGATCAGAGGCACAGCTTTTCTCCAGACTGTACAGGAAAAACTGACTTGCATTACAGCAGGTACCTACACCAAACCTAAGGCAATTAGAAATCAGCAGCACGAAGATTACCAGCCACAGCAAGCCTTGTTCTCCTATTGAATGACTTCTAATTCTTATCTCTAATGGGTGCACAACTACAGTATCTATTACCCCATAAGAGCAATGCTCGGCTAAAAGGGACATTCTTCCTACCTCCCATTATAACTAATTACTTGGCCATCATATCCATTCCTAGCAGCCCTCCTATATTATGTTGAAAATAGTTTCAGTTCCTATTTCCCAGGATTGCAGACAGCAGATTAAATCTTTCTGCCCTAATTGTTTGTACATTGATCCTTGGCACATACCGGGAACAAATGGGAAGAGATGGCTACAATACAGGTAGACCCCTACTCATAGATCAGAGATTTTACCCTTTTTCCACATCATCTAAGGATATAAATTAACAGATTTGAATATAAATTGAATGCTGCTAAATCATACTCTGGTCCAAACTAATCTCAGTATTTTATTACTGTCACCTTTGTGCTCTAAACAATATAGTCTTAACATTCTGACTTATGGTACTTTTAACACTTAATTTGATCAAAGCTTTGACTGCTGAGAGAAGCCAAAAAAAAAAAAGCACTAAGCCCATTTTGCTGAGAAGGAAATGCTGGTATTTAGGCAGAAACAAGCATTAAATTTCAATGCTTCAAAATAATGTGTCTGGCTGTCCAATTTAGCACATCCCTATTCCAGTTCCTAATACATTATTCTCAGGCCACTGCAATCACTGACCTGTTAGCAGCACCAGTGCTGCAAGGCCATTATTAGAGCTGTCAGTTAACAGTCCTCCATCTTGAATCCCAGACTTTGGAGGTTAGGATTTTTTAATTATTTATTGGGGTTTTCTCCCTAGGATAGCCTTGTGCATCCTGCTAGCTTCAGACTCAGGGGAAGAGCAGTCACACACCATTGCCTTCAGTGCAATCAAGAGCAAAGGAACAAAGCCCAGCAAGCCAGATAATTTTACACCAAGGCAGCACTCTCAAAGTACCACAAATACTGTGCTTTAAAAGAGGAAGCACTTGACCAGCAAGACCCAAACTCCCGTTTTTTTCCTGTGAGGGAAAAGGTTTTGAGTTTTATAAAGCTTATTCACTCTAACTATGCTTGAGGAAAGAAAGGCTTGCAGAACATTCCTTGCTGGATATTAGACTAAATAATGGATAAACTCATTTTGTGCAGAAAGGCAGTAGCCATTTTCAGTCTATCCCACTGTCATTTCATCTCAAGAGTTCCTGGAAATGATCTGCAGTGAGACCAGAGGGATTCCTTCACAGACCACACACCTTTTATCAGTTATATAAAGCATACTCATTTTTACTCCTCTGTTTAGTGTGGAATAACCATGGTGTACATATATTGTTTTCACTACTTTTAAGTATTAAAACCAAGACTTAACTGGCATGATGAAAAGCTCAGAATACTGCACCAGCCTGAATTAGCTGAATTTACCCTGAAACATCATCTGTTTAGTGCAGTCAGTCTGAAAGTCAGAGCTAAGCACAACAATTTCACTTGATATCTATCAACCACATGACTAAGCAGCTATTTCCTGAAGACCTTGCATTTCCTCAGAAAAGCTGTAATTCAAAAGGAAATCAGCACACAACTTTGCCCATTGGAACACTGAAGCCAGTACAACACTGAGTCCAACCAGCTCTTTATTACGTGAAATACTGTTCCCAGGTATTAAAGAAAAAGCAATCCAGTCAACAAGTCAGCTGCATCTTATTTTTCAGTACCCAGAATACCCAATTTAGTTCTTCACCTTTCATACCAAGTTTCTTCCTGTTCTTTGATATATTTTAAGACGAATAGTTTAATTCACAGCACCATATTTAAATTACATACCCAGAAAGAAGCACAAGTCATAAAAGGTTAGGCTGCAAAAGATTTTGACGTGCATTTTACTACTGTTGAGTATTACAAGACAGTTGTTTATATTTTAAACATTAAAGTGCCAGGTTTATGTACAAACTATTAAAATAGTAAAAATGGTAAACTTAAAACCTGCTAAAAAAGCAGTGAGGTCATCATGTAGTCGCCTCCAGAGTTTTCTACAGACTATTCAACAAATTTACAACTGGAATTTTTTAACTGTTCCTCTGTTTATGGTGAGAACAGCAGAAGCCAGGGGTCAGTGCCCACAGCGTCCCACCTTGCAGAAAGAACTACCTGTATCTTTCATGGAGTGGAATAGCATGTGCTGTAAGATACACCTGAGCATCCTATGCATTAACACCATTGGTAAAATCTAATTAAAAGGGGTTTTACTGCTGGAGCTACACCAGCCTTCTAAAGTATACCAGTATCACCACACTTTACAAGAGTGGGATTTCAGTACAGGAATCAAGTCACAACACTGTGACTCAGCACCCTGAGTGTTTCCCTGTAAGCAGAGCAGGATGCACATTAATGCACGTGGTTCCAGGTCACTCAAAATTCCGCATCCAGGGTGAAAGAGTTGTCTGTGGGCTTCGACATGACTCCCATCCTCTGATATTCACCTACTCGCTTCTCAAAGAAATTTGTCTTGCCTTCCAGAGAGATGTTTTCCATGAAGTCAAAAGGATTCTCTGCTTTGTATATCTGAAACACACAGGCAATTCTGTAGTCACCACAGGTGCTCACATTTTGAGTATGCAAGAGCTTTAGAGATCAGTTAGAAGGAGCCTAATGGCAGCATCAGCAGGCTTACTATTTAGTGAACAAAAATCTCTGCCCCAAGCCTTCTCTACTCTATTTGTTCCTGTCTTCTTTTAGCTGCAGTAAAGCAGCTGAAGAAGCACAACTACTAATGCACCTTTACCCATAGCATCCTTTTGCTCTTTGTTCTGTGAGTCTCCAAACAATGTAGCAGAACTGCTAAATCATTTTACAAGTTAAAACAGTATTGCTGCAGCCAATTTAGGATTTGGGTTTCTAAAGGAAATTAACATTATCTTTTCCCCATGAAACACTGTGTATTAGAGCCTCACCTTTTTAAATCCCAGTTCCAACATAAGCCGGTCTGCCACAAACTCGATGTACTGTTTCATTAAAGTGCAGTTCATGCCAATCAGCTTCACAGGCAGTGCCTCCGTCAGGAATTCCTGCAGATAACAAGCATTTTATGTACAGAAACTGGCATTCGCTCTCCATCATCTAGGTTAGTTTTATGCCCAACAGCTCCCCAGCTTTGTTGGATTGCAATGAAGCTTCTAAACAAGAGGCAGACAGTTACCTGTTCTATGAGAACAGCATTCATGATGATTTCCTTTACTCTCTCCTCTGATGGTTTGTGTATCAAGTGCTTGAACATGAGGCAGGCAAAATCACAGTGCAAACCCTGGGAAAAAAATGTTCCAGAAAATTATTTCAGGAACACTGATTTAAGAGAGCAGAGTAAGTGGCATCACCTTTGCAATGTTACTCTTTCCTACAGACAACTTTCTGCCTCAATAGAAGGCATCACAAGCAAGTTCTGCCAGCATGAGGCACAGCAGCTGCAAGCACTGGTGAGAACCCTCCAACTACTTTAGAGGAAGTAAAATGCTAAGTTCATTCATATGCTTCTGCAAGATCCATAATGACACATGTTTACACACTTTAGTGAGCTTTATAGTCTGACTGTTTCTAAATATACTCCTGTTTTAAAATACAGGCTCCAATTGAGTGTCATTACTTTGAACTACTGTGGCACATTACCATCTTAACTGCTAGAATTTGACTCATACCTCATCTCTACTGATGAGTTCATTAGAAAAAGTGAGTCCAGGCATTAATCCTCTTTTCTTCAGCCAAAAAATTGATGCAAAAGAGCCAGAAAAGAAGATTCCTTCCACAGCTGCAAAGGCTACTACGCGTTCTCCTGTTGAGAGAAGATTGATAGTAATACCACACAGAAACTTAACAGGATTGATACACAAAAGTTGCAAACTGCATCCTGCAAAGCAAATGAAGTTGTTTCTGTCTAAGTGTACTATAGGCTGTGCTTAGAAAATAATAAAGATTTCTGATCATTAAACAAAACAAACATGAGAAGTAATAGGAACTAATCAGAGTAGCTCCTAAGTAGCTGAAGCCAAGGCTCCTTCCCCTGAGGTCAACCCTCAATGTTATCCTTTTTCAGATGGCTCACTAAAAAGAGCAGTCATTTTGGCAGCTGATTTAAGTCAGTGTCTGCTCATCTTTGGCCATGAAAAATGTTTCAATACTAGTGAAATAATGATTTGTACCATCCCACCTTTGAAGCAAGACATGAGGAATCACCAAGGCAGAGGAGCTACAGTCTCCAACCAGACATGTCTGCTGGCTATAGATGTCCATGACATGTCCTGACATGTGGCAGCAATTTACAGTTTGATCATATAGTCAGGCATATGATTGCCACACAACCTTATTATTCATGATGTCAGCAACTTTACAAAGATTTCCTGTCAGTAGCTCACTTGAAGATGAAAATTATTTTCTTCACATTCAGAATTATGCCAGTGTCTTACACTGGCGAGCATGTACTTTCTCTGACAGCAATAATCCCTGTTAACTGTGAAGTCTGGAGAAATGGTGGTTCCTCCATCTTTAGGAGAAGAATTTCACTTTGTTTCCAATAGATGTACTCACCATATGTTGCTTTCTTGTCCCCAATCCAGCACATGGCCCAATCTGCCTTCTTTTTAACACATGGCAACGTTTCAATAGCATTGAAAAGAAATTCCCTGAGAAAGATAAAACTCATTAGGATAAGACATCCTATGCTAAACCAGCAAAATAAGGATTCACTGCCATAAACAGCATTGATCACTTAAACATGCTTTGCACCTTTATCCTGGTAATTGTCCTTCTCCCTCTTACCTGCCACCAATGTAGCTCTATTTATTCCAATCAACTACTTTCTCCTTCACATACCCATCACATCAACACCAGTTCACATGAATTCCCATTACAACATCAAGGGGAGAACTATTTCACCAAGTGAACAAGGCTGTCAAAACCAGAGATTAACCAGGATCCACTTTACAGTATGAAGGCATCAGACCTCTCATGTAAGCAGCTCTTGCTTGAATTTAGCATCTCAGAGTAAAAATGACACAGCAAGCTTTTTAAGTAGCAGTAAAACTCACTTAAAACTTAATATACTCTCTTTATTTGACTGCTCCACCTTTTACATTGTGTAATTCCTTTATTTCAGTACTGAGTCATTTCAGTTTCACTCTTAATGTAAGCAAGGTCTTACACCTCAGATGAAAAAAGATATTGTGAAGTAAAACTGCTCTTAAACAGCAGTGGCTTTTTATGTAAGTCTAATTTACATCCTACAATTGGCCTGAAAGTCAGAGAACTGACATGCATTACCTAAATTCTGAATATTTACTGAGTTCTGAACTTTTCATCATCAAGCAATACAAACCTTTCCTTTGAATCCTTAATGTAGGTGTCAATAAGAAGACTGTACATTTCTGAATGTATATTTTCCATGGCAATCTGGAAGCCATAGAAACAACGAGCTTCTGTGATTTGCACTTCTTGACTGAACCGCTCCACCTAGAGGAAACAAATAAGCATTTGCAAAAGGGTTTGTGATTTGCAGGTTAGATGCATTAATGCTGTATGGACCAGTTATTGGTAAGCCCACAAAATCTTCAGATTAATTATGTATATGTGGATTACTAACAGCAATATAAAAAGCAGCAACCCCTCAGAATTTCACGTCAGAAGGTACTCTTTGGTCCCATGGGAAACTGGAAAATGTTTTAGTTTTACTTATCCTCCAATAGGAAGAAGAGCACAGAGGGTAGAAGCAAAACACGGGCTGTGGAACAGCAGAGTGTGACTGTAGGGCAGCACTCAGTGCCCAGTGGGGAGTGGGCAAACTTGGAGATTACAAAACCGGCCCCAATTCGTTAATTAACACAGGATGGCCCTATGTGTTCTTAATGCTGTAACACTCCATGACCCAGCAAAACAGCTGGATCAGCCACAGCAAGCATGTGGAACCTGTGAGTTATCTTGTTATCTACCCAAAGTAATATTTCTGTCATACACTCACCAAGTTCTCATTGACAATGCCATCACTGGCAGCAAAGAAGGCGAGGACATGAGAAATGAAGTACTTCTCCTCAGGCTTCAGGGACTCCCAGTGCTGGAGGTCTTTCGAAAGGTCCACCTAAAACATTACAGGATAAATAAGAAACGGGTGCTCCGGCGGAAGGCCCGTCCCAGGGCTGCGGGCAGGGGCGGCGGCAGGAGGGGCCGTGGCCGCCCACCCCTCACCTCCTCCGCCGTCCAGAAGGAGGCCTCGGCCTTCTTGTACATCTGCCAGATGTCGTGGTACTGGATGGGGAAGATGACGAACCGGCGGGGGTTCTCCCGCAGCAGCGGCTCCTCCTCCTCCACGCCCCGCGGCACCTGGAATGGCGGGAGAACGGCTCGGGCTGCGCTCGGGGCGGGGCCGGGCTTGGGAGGGAGACTGAGGGCGGCAGCTCGGGGGAGACCCCCGAGGGAGAAGGGCTGGGAGGACGGGAAGACCCATCCCAGGGAGAGGGGCTGGACGAGGGGGGAGATCCCCTGAAGGAGAAGAGCCTGGGAGGGTGGAGAGACCCACCCTGAGGGAGGGGGGCAGGGGCGGAGGTGCAATGCCCGGCGGGGACCAGCGGGTTCGAACGGGGACAGAAAGGAGAGACCACCGGGAAACAGGACAAGGGCGGGCGCGGTGCCCCGGCGTTCTACACTCACCAGATTGCCGTCGCCCTCCTGGAAGATCCTGCGGGCCGTTTTGCTGGCCAGCACACGGGCGCTG
>VXBC01010282.1:0-19332 GCA_013399945.1 Ploceus nigricollis | reverse complement strand
GGACCAGTGAGGACTCCGCCTGTGTCGGTAGCTATAACCCCCACTATCTCTCTCTCTCTCTCTCTTCTATCCTTTTATTCCTTTCTCTAACACCCCACTATCGCATTCACTGTTTTAGCTCCTAATAAAGGTGCATTTGTTGTAATCAAACTGACTGTCCCACTGCTGTTGCCTTTTTGCGCTTTTGAGATCGGTGAAACGAACCAATCACGACACCCCGCTGAAAGCGGATCGTGACAAGGGTTAACATCCCCAATGCCCTGAATTTTTTTTAAACTGTAGTTCTTGCCTATTCAAGGTGCTTACTCAACATTTACAACTCTCAGGACAAAGTCTGCAGGTAGTATATGACCACATATGGCATTTTAATGGCATAATTGGACATGTTTCTTTGCTGTTCATGAAACTCAGCACGGTGCTGCAGATACAGTCCCACAAGTGCCAGGTACATGATGCAGAACTGAAAGACTTTCAAGAGCTGGAAACATGAAGCTTTCCAAGCAGCAGCACTTGCTGGCCATCAGCAGTCAGTAATGATGCTGGTGCCTTCCTAAGGACCTGTGAGCACACTGTGGAGCTGGAGAAGCAAGGCGCACATTGCATTCATACTTGTGCTCAAGAAGGTTGTCATTTCCCTGGCTGGGAGCACCACCTCCTTGTTTCCTGCAATAGCAGAAGGCAATGGCTCCAGCCTGTGGCCCACCATTGACTTGCAGTCAGTGTTTTGGTCTTCGTTTTGGTCTCAGCTCCTGCCCTCTGGTCATGGAGGCTGTGGCTGACCTATTGCCGCACATGGACAACTGCAAGTCTCCCTCTAGCAGCCAGTCAGTCACCACAGAGCAGTGAACTTTCCTGAGGGTTACATTCCTCAGCACTTACTCATCCAAAACTGCCTGTTGGAGGGTGCAGCCCCAGGTCCTTAATTTCTGGGCAGGCCTGTGTTGGTTATGTTGAGCAGGGCTGTTGCACAGCAGCACTTCTGGGACATCTCCTCATTGCTACTGTGTGCTACACACACAGTGGTCTGAGCCACCCTTTCCCTCTTGATCCAGAAGACAACCTTGCCATCTTAGTAAGGCAGCCAGGAGCCCCCTTGTACTTCCAAATGGTTCCAAAGAAAACCAGCCTCAAACCATGAAAGTCACTCGACCAAGGAGACAAAGGTGGGACTGAAATAATTTTTCTTAGCTGGGTCAGCAGGGGGCAGTTGGGTTACCACCCAAACCTTACTCATCTGCAGGGAACTCGTAGGTGTTCCCCATCCTTGCTCTATCTTCTTCCAATGACATTTTCTTCTCCAGCAGAGACTTTATTTTCCCCCTGGAAAATGCAGAGTATCTTCAACAAAGCGGATACCTACTGCTACCAGACTTCCTGATGTACTTTGGCATTCCTGTCCTAAGAAACCATGATTGGTTTGATTGTCATGAAAAGACTGAGAAAGGATGCTGCCTCTCACCTTTGGGACAGTACAACATTTTAGCCCTTTTCTGCTCCAGATGGCCATGACATTTGCACGCATCCAGCAGGGCAGAGAAAACAGGGAAGCTTATCATTGAACATTTTTCTGGTGGCATCTGCCAGACACTTCCCTGCAGAGCATGAAAATGTTCAGTATTTGTCAGGATTCAATTACAATTTTGCCAAAGAAGGGACTGGGAAGAGCCAGCTCCTCCCATGCCCTATCCTGTTCTGCCATGGCAATTTCATTGTGGGGTCTAGCAGTGACCCATGGTGATAGGAGAAGATGCAAGGGACTGTTTACCTGGTAAGTCCCTGTGCACAAACAGCCAGCAGTAGAAAAGATCCCAAATACATCCAAGAAAGTGAAAGATGAGCTAGGAATACTCCTATATATGAAGGCAGTAATTGACCCTGGGAATTGTAACCAGGAGAAAAAAAGATAAAATGGAAATCAGAAAACTAGACAGAGGCAGTTGCCCACAGCATTCAGGGGACCATGAAAACACAGAAAAGTGGGTTTATGTTGCACTTGCATTGAAAGGGATAACCAGAGGTAGATAAATTGATGCAGGTCTGATATTAAATGAGACAGAGTCCTGTATGGGAGTGTAATGGGGTGTAATGGGTGACAAAAAAAAAAGATTGTCATCCATTATGCTTTTGGCAGTACAGTCAGGCTGATTAAAAAATCCCTTGCTTTATAAGGGCACATTTGATTCACTGCTTTGTGACACTGAGAGGATTAAAACTGGCTAACTGATAGATTTTAGAAAGTCACTGTTGGGGCACATCATTACCAGCTCAATGTCCTGATGTGCCTGCCAAGTTTTATGTGGTAGATGTGGTGGGTACTGAATGGGTGTAAAAGTAACCTCACCTTGGTATTAATGAGGCTAAATGCGGGATCATGCACCAGGGAAGAAAACTGAAGGTCACATTTGTGAACTGCTGGACTGGCCCTGCAGAGAGGTGCTCCTGGGTGATGATGCACAGCAGCTTCATCAGCAGCTTCCCAGGCTAACCCATGGTCAAGGGAGCAAAGCAGATCCTCTGCTCCATTGGCAGAGGGATTGCAGCTGGAGCCATGACTGCTTCCCTCCTGCCCTGTGTGGGACAGGATCCATGGGGCAGTGCCAGCAGGGCTCAGCTCCGGATTCAGCCACCCAAAGGCAGGTGTCTGCTCATGGGTGGGGTGTGCAGGCACCGAGGGTACCTGAGACATTCTAAAGCATCCTGCCTTACCTCACTGTGCCACTCCTTCCAGCCACACATCTAGGCCCTCCGGAGCCTCTCAAATGGCACAAATATCCATATTCAGGCAACCAAGTCAAGCCATCCAATATGAGTTGTCTGGATGTCTAAATGCATTGCCATTATCTCAAACCAAACCCACTCCCTGTGCCCAGTCCCAACAGCAAAGGGTGAAAAGGGTGTTGCCAATGTGGGAGCTGTTCAGAAGACAGCCCCAGGGCACACCAGAGGATTACAAACCTGCCCTGGAGCAAGATGATGGATCAGGCTGTCCTGTTCACTGCTGTGAGAGCGAGCTGGGGAGCAGCCAGGTAACCACCCCAGCCAAGCATGGCTGTAATCAGCCAGTGGGGGAAAAAAGCATAAGATCTTACAGCTTTGAACAGTCACCAGAACATGGAGTTCAGAGAGAAGGTATTTCTCACCAGGGGCAATTATGCATTGAACAGCTTTCCTGAGCACATGGCAGATTCCTCAATTCCCAGTCTTGATTTCAGGATTTCACATGACAATTTTATTCAGGCACATTATGTTTTGTTCAGCAGTTACCATCAAGTATTACTGAGCATAAAAGGATTAGGATATATTCTTTTATTAGTCCTTTTGTCTGGCATCCATCAAGATGGTCTTTCATTGCACAGCAAGCTCAAGGGCACGCCAGGAGCTTCTCCCCAGCTATGCCTGTTGGCACACCCAGCTGAAGAAAGGGGGGAAAAAGAATCTTCAAGATAAAGTTTTAACACTGAACACATAAATAAATAAATAAATCACTGATATTTTGTTGCAGCAAAACACTCTGGCCTCATGTAACTCCAGCAGAAAAAAAAACCCTCTATAAAACAGGAGACGACAGGTCTCTTACCAACAGAGCCCCACTGTACCTGCTCCACCACATATTGCCACATCTCCTTCTTGGGGCTTTAGTGACCTCTAACATTTTCAGTGAAGCTGAGACACAAATAATTCCCTTAAAGGATATAGCATTTTCCATATTCTCTTCCTTTCAAAGCCATTAAACAGATCCACTCCCTCCTCCTTTCCCACACCAGCCCTTGGTGAAAAAGAGGGATTATGCAGCTGAAGTACTACTGGTGTTTCCTTCCTAGCAGGAACTGGGAAAGCTTTTATTTTGTAAACATCCTACACCAATCACAGATGGAGACAGCAAGGCATTATATGACCATTCTTTGCCTATACTGCATTGGCAGAACTGCATATCCATATAAAATTTTCTACAAGAGTTGCCTTCCCTTTGACTGCCCCATCTCTTCTTTATTTTCTCATGTTAGCTTTAAGTTCCCATCTATCCCCTTTTCTCCAGTGCTGCCACATGAATTGCTCAGGACAAAGAAATTTGCATCCTCTTTCCACTGGGATCCTGCTCCCTCCCCACCTTGACCCTGAAGCTCATTTCTGAGCTTTCAGTACCAGCTTTCCTCAGCCACTTCCATTCTCATTTTCCACAATTGCCCCAGATCCAGCGCCCAGTTGTCCCAACTCAGCACAGATCCCAGCTCAAAAGCAGCTTTGGAAAGCAACCTGTACCCCCTGCATGACACATCCCTTCCCTGGCTGCAGTCCTGACACCCCAGCTACACATCCCTTATGGTGAGCCCTGATGTCCCCAGCTCCAGGCAGTGAAAACACAGGCACATGATAACCTGGGCATGAAGTGTTTCCTCAGGTCCCTGTCCAGAAAAGAGATGAGGTTGCTACACAGCTGCTGTCCTGTCATCTCCTCTCTGCAGAGCTCAGGGATGCTTGGCTGCACAGTTAATGAGCACAGGCACAGAGCCTGGAACAGCAAGGCTGCACAGGGGAGAGGAGAGAGGGTGCAGAGGATCTGCACTGTTTGGACTTTGGCTTTCTCTGGGCACTGCCTGAAGGGGAATGAGACTTCACACAGATTAGCAGACCGGGCACACACAAAGTGGGGAGCAGGAGCAGAGGAGACCAGAGCTCCTTTCCTTCTTCCTTCTGGTCTTCCTGAAATTCATGCACTCTGGTGCCTTTTTTTTTTAAAGAAATAACATTAAAATGGTCCAAGCTCCTGCCAGCAGCTGCCCTGCCCTGAGCAGAACACACTCTCCCTATCTTGTGCTGGCAGTTATCAAAACACTTTGCAAAGGAAATACCAGAGGTGGAGATGAGCACTGGATTAAATTCACCCCCTACTACATTCAGGTTTCCCTTCTCTCTATCACCTCCTCTTCTTTCCCCAGCTGATGGGCCATTAATCTTAAAACCCAGAGAAAGTCGTGCACTGGAGGAAAGCAGCTTGCTAGCCAAGCTGAGCAGGCTTCAGCCACACCACCTGGAAACAGGCACTACAGGGCTGCTTCCATCACACTGCTTCTACAAAACAAACACTTCTCAATACCCTGTAAATAATCTATAGCAATAACCTTAGAACTCAAAGAAAGTTGTGCCATGGGATGAAAGCAGAAGGAATTAAGGTCAGCACTGTTTTCCTAGGTGCCTGTCATCACCAGGAATTAGTTAACCACCACAAAATTATTCACACAGACATTTAAATGCTGAGAGGAATGATCATCAGATGAGAGCCAAGAGCAGGCCCTTGTCTCCCACAGCAGAGCTAATGATTAGAGAAAATACACTTTAACTTCTGACCAAGTATTTCCAGCTCTCACTGTTGCCAGGAGGAAAATTTGCCTTTTCCCAACGCCTTTTCCTAATGTGCTCACACTGGTTTCATATAGGAGCACTAACAAAAGGGGAAGGTGTCAGGGATTGTGAGAAATATAAACCCACAACTGCTTCATTTTTCAAATCAGTCCAACTGAGTGCAGCCACAAATCATGCAAAGTTTTGTTAAACAGAGAAGAAAGCTGTATTCAGCTTGCCTGGCAAGCACAGGAGGAGCAACCACAGCTCAGAATTTTATTACCTCTCAGTGGGGCTAAGCTGGCTCTGCTCCCATTGATTGTGGAGACAGGTGAGCAGCTATTATCTGCTCTGATAAGGCTGAACAGAAATAGAGCAAAACCAAACATATTTAGCAACAGGGCATTTATACAAGTACCTGATGATATAAAGAATAACCACCACCCTGCTGTCAAACCAAAATAAGCATTTGGCTGCCTGCCTTGAGCATGGTCCAGGCCTCGAGGGGCTCAGTGCAGACATCACCACCTCCCTCCACAGCTCTTACTCAGCCTCCAGAGTCAGCTGGGGCTTTTGATCCTAATTTCATAGTGTGAGCCTGGACTTTAGCAGGTGAAGTGCAGTGCCCGTCCAATCTACAGCTCGGCAAGTGGAGGTGAGAGGTGGGAACAAAGCATTGCTAACTTACAGAGGTGAAGAGGCAAGATGTGAGAAACACTGCAAAGCACCACCCCTTTAGCTATTAGCTGCTCTGAGCCAGCTAAATTCAGGGCAGGGGCTAAAAGCAGCCCTGCCTGTGGCTGCTGAGGCAGGAGAGGTGCATCCCCTGCACCAGGCACACAATGATGCTCTGCTTGCGCGCAGCCTGTGCGCGCAGCACAACAGCACCCACGCTGGGAGCAGCAGGCAGGCTGCAAACCTCTGAGCTCCTTCTGAAGTGCCAGGCAATGGCACGTCCCGTGGGCTGGGAATTCTGCACCCAGCACAGAGGCAGCAGCTGGCCCCTCAGGGGCTCTGGCACAGCTCTCCAGTTGTCAGGGCTGAGGAGCGACCTCGCAAACTGAGTCTCATCCTCGATCTCCTGCCACTCCCCAGGCTGCAACCACAGCATCATCAGGGGTTAAAAGTAGCACGGGGGGAAATAGCCTTCAAAACTGGGTGGCCACAGCCAAATCACCCCACAAAAGCAGTGAGCAGTGATGTTAACTCCCAGGGGACCAGGACCTGGCAGGGAGGACAGAGTCATGCAGAAGGAAATGCTGGCTGAATTGTTCAGACCTCTCCATCTCCTCTTTTGAGCTCCTGGATGTAATCCAGGCTGTGTGTCAGGGACAATGCTGGGCAAGGCACATCCTGGGTACCATCAGTGACATGTCCTGGTGGTAAACAGTGAGTTTCCCAGACATGCACCACTGTCACTGTCAGGTTTTCATCCTCCCTCAGTGCCTGATATTGACTGAAGCAGTAGGACATTTCCAAGTACATCTGTGTTTTGAACTGTGTAGTGTGAGAGATAAAAGCACTGCTGGCTGCACCCCTGGGGTCTACTCATAACTCCAAAAGGTGACACATCAGATGCTCATGTTTGAGAGATGCTCATAAAAATCACCATCTACTGAGGTAACAGAAAACAAATACTTAAGGGCACAAACTGTAAATTTGTCACCAAACTGCAAATTCAGTGCCATTATATGAGCATATTTTCAGACATCTTCTCACTGTTAGCTCGAGCCAGTTCGGTTTCTTATAACATTGTACAACCAGTTAGGGTTGTTTTACATTTAGTCTGGGTTTAGCAAAAGAAAAAACATGGTGAAGTTGGGGGGATTTGTTGGGTTTCCTGGACCTAAAGCCACATTAGCCTCTAGGCAGTGAGCCAGAAAAAACTCCCATGTTTCTAATCCAGAAAAGCTCCCTGGTCTCTATTAAGTATGAAATGGCTGATTTATTCACCAGGAGGATGGTAGAGGGTTTTTCACTCACAATCCTTTCAAGATGATTATTATTCTACTTAAAATGCCTTCCAATGTCTGCTTTTGAGTCTAATCTATGTTAAACAAGAGCTGAGATCAAGCTTTCTCTGGTAAGCTAACAGAAGCTTTGTTTCAAACTCAACTTCTTTATGGGAAGCTCTTCTGGAAACAGTATAAAACAAACATTGGTGGAAAAAAAAGGAAAGAGAAGAAGAAATCATATCTTCCTTCTTCTCAAATCAGACCTCTGCTACTACAGTTACCCTCTGTGTTGTGAAGAGCCCTTCTTTGTGATCCCCCTTAGCTCAGACCATGAGCAAATCCCAATCCTACATGCATTTATTAACAGGCTCAGGTATATAAGGGTTAAAAGGCTCCCTTATGATAGGATGAAAATTAAGTGCATTGAGATTGCAAAAGAGCAACAGCTTGCTTAGAAATGTCTGTATTCAGTAGTCAAAACTAACAGCCATCATACAGCTATTTTAGAAGACTAGACATTTCCTTTTTCCCATTTTTAAATGAAACTAGATGAAAAGCAATCTAAATATTCACTAAAATGCCTGTCAATGCCAGCTTGTGTTTGTAATATAATGTAGATTACTAAGATGTTGGTTCAGCATCATTAATAGTATTTAAAATAAAGTCTATGAAATAGCCACATCAGAAATTCATATAAAAATCTGAATATTACCAAAAAAAGCTTAAGAAAGCTAAATAAAAAAATCAAAGGACTGAGAATTTCTCATGTCTCACCAGGTGATATAAATTTAATTCTCCTTTATAAGAAGTTATTGAGTCCAACTTTAAAAAGGTCTTTGTTCCCCTTATGTCTTAAATGACAATTTAAGGATACATCTGTAAAAGCAGCACACTCTAAAAGTCATTGCATGACTCTTCTGGCTAATAAAACCATGGTAACCCTGGTACAACATTAAAGCAGTCAGTGTTAATGGATTACAGGGTTTTAGGCAATCCTGCTGCAGAGGCATCCAAAGCACTGCAGGAATGTGGTGGTGCTCCCCTGCACGACCTGCAGGTTTCAGTCCAGGACTTCTCCATCTCAGTAGGTGACAGATCACTCAGATTATGGCCTGTTTGGATTGCTCTTGCCATGGAGAGCAAGGAACACTGCAAAAAGCAGGCAGAGACAGTGACTGAGGCTGCTTCTCTTAGCCCCAGTGTCCAGCTGCCATGCTTGGGAGGGCACTCCATGCCAGTCACACCTCAGAGTGTCCCAGGGATGAGCAAGTTCCTCTCAGGTGGGTGCAGGAGACATCACCACTCAGTCACAAAGGAACAGACACAAGTGCACAGGAGGGCCTGATGCTTGGCATGTTCTGCCTGTACTTTGTGAATGTGGTCTAGCATGTGGGTGCATCCCCCAAACACCAGCGTTGGGGCGTGGACATTTCTCAGACCACTGAGAGGCCAGGAGCTGCACAACTTAAGCCCTGTCTCCAGTGGGAACAGCAGGACCCATTTTGCTGGGTGCTGAGTTTAGGTACAAGGAGCACATGCCTGAAAAAAAAGAAAGATAAATTCAGTCACACAGCCAATTAACAGCAAAATGAAGAATGAAATCTGACCTTCTCATTCCAAGGCAGAGACCCATTGCCAGTGGTTCCCACTGTATGTTTTCACAGACCTCAAGAGCCTTCATACTATTTTAAAAGATCTTCAAAAATCAACTAAACCTATTGCCACAACAGGCTGAGGCTCACACCTCTGAGATAAGCATCCTTTGGGGACCCCTCACTTCAAAAGAGAACACAAAGATCTGCATTCAACCCAACAGCTCCTGAATCACTGCCAACCTGAGCAAAGGCTCTTTATGATGCTGTGGACTGACTCAGCTAAAGGCAGCATGGCATTACACTGCCTTATGGGAAATGAGCCACCATCAGCACAAAGGGAGTCCAGCACAAGGTTTTATAGCACACAATATTTCCATCCTTATTACTCCAAGGTGTCAAACAAGATCCTGAAGATGCAACGGCAGCAGTTAGCATGCAAATGACTACACTCATTTTCAGCATCCTACAAACCATTCAGACTGGGAAAGAAATTGTAGCCTGCCTTGGTGTTAGCACTTTGCAATTAAATCCTCACCTTTCCATCTCTTGCTTGGAGCACTGTCTTGCTAGAAATAGTGCAGCCATGCCTGGCTTCCCACTTTTCTCACATCTTTATTATTCCAGCAGGCTTGAGCCACTTGGTTATTGAGGGCCAGTGATTCATAAGCCTTTACTTTGGTCTGTGGAAAGCCATTTCGTGATAGCACAAAACCCACACTGGCACTGCTCTGTTCTACACAGGCTTTGGAAGCTTTGCAGTGAAATCCATTAACCATGTGCACTTAGAGGAGACACAGTTACTCTGCCTGTAACTGCACCTCGGTGAGTGATCCTGCAGCAACACCAGGGACATTCACTAACAATCACCACTCTGGGCCTCCAAAAGGCACCTGTGATGTCTCTTCAGTCAGTTGTGCAGCACACTACCACAAAGGAAAGTGAAGGCAGCCTCTTCCACAGCCTTTGTAACTGCAGCTGTAAAAGAAAAAAAAAAACCACAGAAAGCTTTTAATTAAATAAGTTACTTCAAAACCAAGACCTACCTACATTAGCAGGAGATTTAGCATTAAGTTCTTCTGGGGAGGAGGGAAGTGTTTATGCCAGCCAACAAAGCATCTCTGCACTTTCTGCTTTGCCCTTACAGGGAGGAGGTAACCACATCCACCCCAAGAGGGACTGGAAAGGTTCATTAACTGATGGTTACACAACACTTTCACAGGGAAGCCACGTGTTTACGGTTTCATTTTGTCATAATTAGGGTCACATACTAAAGCAGTGTCTCCACGACTTTAATACCCAATTTGTGTAAGGGGCATTTCACAAAACTCAGCAAAAAAATTCCTTGCTATTAAGCAGCCTATTATTCCCACATAAGTACACTCATGTCTTACAGATGCCCTGACATGTCTCAGAAGAAGCAGGTAGTAGGCAAAACATTTGCTTTAACTAACTCTCTGATGCAAGGAGCACTATTTACCCCACTGCTTAAAAAAAAAAAAATTAAAAATATGTTTTGCCTTCATTGAAAACAAGCCTGGTTCAGGTGGCTATGTGAACACAAGAATGGAGGAAAGGCAGATGGATTGGTGTCTTCTGGGCTAAACCAAATATATTTTTCAGGACAGGTCAACAGTGGTGGCAAAGCTGTGCTGTTCATTGTGTGACCTGAGCTGTGACTTCGCTGCAATGTGTCACTGACCCCAGGGTGAGGCACTGGTCTCTCTTGGGCCCAAGGCACCTGAGCAGATGTGACAATGAGCTTCCATATGGTCTGTTAATGAAGGTCGCTAAAGGCCCTCAGCAGATACATGTTTTGATATCTCTTGGACAAAACCATGTTTCTGTTTGATCATTGTCAGATGGTATTTGAGTGCTAATACCTAGAAATACCTGAGGCACTTGACCTCCTTCTTCTGGGAATTTCACCCTGTGTTTTGAAAGCACAGACCTGACTGCATACCCTGCTGAAGTGTTGCTGACATTTCATGACATCCTGGAGCTGGCTAAACAGGGACAAGAGCCCTAGGGGAAGAAAAGGAAAGATTTTGCAGAGATGATGTCCTGGTGGTATTGTACACAGATATTTAAAATCAAGGGCATCAAGGGTTATTTAAGGTCATGGCTGGGGTCACAGTAATAAACAGTTCAGCCTACAGAAAATCAGAGTAATGGCAGAAGAAACTCACATGTGAGATTAAAGGTAATGAGTACATCATGTGACGGATTCCATAATTTTGTTTGAAACTATTTTTCTGTGGAGAGCATCTCTGCTCCCCAGGGTCTGCCACCATAAAATACCCCCATCTCCCCTGTTCTGCTTGGGTTTTCAATCTCCAGCCACACACAGGTGACAAATCCGCTAAGTCTATAATTTACTCACCTGTATATCTACCTCCAACTTCCCATCAGCTCCAGAGGAGATTCAGAGGGTCCATCTGTGCATGTAAATAAGGCTGGACAGGGCTTGTCTACGAGCAGGGCCCACCTGACACAGCCTGGCTGCCTCTCTACAGCTCCATTCTCTTCACACCAGTCTCCAGTCTGAGAGCTGAGGGTGTAAAGCTGACCTCCACAGCACTTGTGGAGGCCCAGGAAAGGAGAGACATTTTGAGAGAATAATAACTGATGGATCTGGTCACACAAATGAGTATTGGGAGTAATCCTGGACAAAGAACCTGAGCATTTCAGTGGCCTCTGTGGGAAAGGTGAAAAAGGCAGCACCACCATTGAGCTACTGCTTAACTACTCCTCGGGAGTAGAAACTCCCGAGGGGCTCTGTGCTGTTTTCCCGCTGTGCAGACAGGCTGCATGCACATTAGCAAAAACACACCCTCCTCTCCACGTGGAATGTGATTGCCCAAGCAATCCCAGAGTTGGACTTGTGGTCCTCATTGATCCCTTCCAACTCAGGATATCCTATGATTCTGATTGCAGTCATGGGCTGGGGTCAGTGCTCTACTCAATCACAACATTCCTGACTCTTCTCAGAGGAGCTCAGCAACAGGACAGGAGCCACACACTGGAAGAAGGGAAATCAGTTTTTGCTGTGAACGTGGTCAGGCACTGGAGCAAGCTTCCCAGAGACGATGTGGAGTCTCCATCTTTGGAGATACTTAAAAGTGGACAAGATCCTGAGCAGCCCAATCTGGCTGGCCTGCATTAAGCAGAGGGTTGGACTAGAGACCCTCCAGGGGTGACACCTCTAGGACATCTCAAATGGTTCAGTTTTCCCATGTGGAGATTCAGTTTTCTGGAGTCTCTGCTCCTCCATGAGCTGGAAAAGAAAAAATCTTCCTTTCCAGCAGTACCAATTTGCCCATCTCCATTCCTAGTGAAGCTACTCTGTGTTTGCAGATGTCAGAAGAGATGCAGTCACTGCATTTACAAAACCCAAACCCTTGGATCTTGACCTGTATTTCTGGGGAGTTCAAGGGAACAATCCTATGTCTCCTCCTTCCCTTTTTAATTCCCAGCAGCACAAAGATGAAAGCAATGCCAATCCCTGAACTCCCATACCTCAGGCCTGCCTTCTGGAAAAGCACAGCTTGACATTTTTAACTACATGCTGAAAGGTACATTGTACATTAGCTACAGTCTGTACAGGTGAATGTTTTTATACAGGAAGTGCTTTTAAAAACTTGCTTGCCATTAATCCCTTCAGATGTGAAATACCAAAAATTGTACAAATTATTTCAACTAGAAGAATGCTAAGGCTTCCTCTGAGGTAAAAGCACACAATTTTGCACATTAAAGACAGGGTAGATGAAAGGAATGTCTTTTCACAAGCGGTCTCATCCTGTTGACTCCACCTTCGAAGATAAAACCCTGGGAGGTCCTGCCCTGCCTCTCCTTCAGGCTACCCAGCTCTGGTGCCACCCCCACTCCATCCAGGAGATGGATGTGCTCTATCACAGGCCAGCTTCAGAAATCTTTGCAACAAACCCGCCTTGTCTCCAGGACTGGCTAGAAGACACAGGTTTGCTAGCACCAGGATAGGTCATGCAAACCATGGAGGCACCAGGCAGAATCCCAGCACAGCCATCAGGAAGTTATTCCATGGCCTGTGCCGTAAAACCCAGCATTACCCAAATGCATGTCTTTATCCCAGGTCATCTGTGAGGCATGGATGTAGCTCAAGCCTGAAGTGGGCTAAGGGCAGAGGGACTGCCAGCACAGCCCAGTTGTCAGGGGACAACCCTGACAGCTCCCATAACTCAGATATGTGTCCGAATACCAGGTGAGTTTTATTACTTGCTGATAAGGCATTAACCTCAGCTATTTTCTTCCTCTGTGCAAGTTAAACCAATTTGATTGCATCTGTATTTGGTGGTCCTTCTCTATCAGGCTTCCCTGCATAACCAGGGCTTGGCTCTGGCTCCATAGAGCAGAGTCTTTAGTTAATAGCAGGAGTCTCAGTTTGGTGATGATAAAGGCTGCAGAGCTGGAGGTCAACCAGCCTAACAGAGTCTCAAGTCACAGGAGTTTACATTTGCCCTTGACCCCCCCTCACCTCTCTTGCAGGGCTCCAGGCTCTCAGGCTGGAACAGAAAGCAGAGGAGCGGGTGTCACAGAAGAGGCATTCCTGGTCACAGACATCTGCAAGGCTCAACTTGGCAAAGTGGACCAACAGCAATGCCAGACGTCACGGCTGCCGTTTGCTCTCTGGACAAAGCGTGATGAGGCTGCAACACATCTGTGCTGGGCAAGCAGCAGGGGAAGTGCTCTTGTAGCCCCTTGCCTTCTTCCAGGCTGGGACAGGGCAAAAGCCACAGGAGAACTGGTGCTGTTCAGGCAGCAAAGCAGTTTCTGCTGTATAAAGCCAGGCCTGTCACCTGCCTGCTTCCCTACACCCTGCCTGGTGTCACCCCAGGCTTGTGCAGGTCTGCTGAGGTCCAAGCCCAGCAGAAGCTGTAAATCCACTGAAGTCTGGGATTTAGTGCCGTAGCTGAAATCATGTAGCCCGCCAAACACTGGGAATGGAGCCTGTCCAAGATCAGCCAGCTTTCAGAAACCTCAATCCTGTCCTCCCTGAGGATGAGAAAAAATCTTCACAGACCTGGAACAAGAACAAAGTTTCTGCAGGAAGGGGAGATTCATCTCTTGCCGATTAGCTTCACACACCCACAGGATCTCTGCAGAGCTCTCCTGCTTTTTTACACTCTTGTGTTTACCCAACAGAATGAGAGGCAGTCATCTCTCAGGGCCACCCACAAAGTCCCACCATGAATACCAGGACAAAGAGAGGAGAAGGATGTGGCCAGGGAACCTCAGCAGGACACCCAGCAGGGCTCTCTGCAGGAGAGAATCCCACTGGGGATGGAGCAGGGATGTGGAATCCACAGGGCATCCCTGTTCAGAGATATGCTGGGATTGGGAGTCACAGTGGGAAAGGCCGGGGGAAGTCAGAATTGAAACAAGCAGGCTGGGACAAACTCAGAGGGGCTGAGTAGAGTCAGGGGCAACATTTATGCTACTGATGATGTGAGAACACCACACAGACAGCTTGAGTCATCCCCACTTTGGTAATCCATCCTGTGACCACTGACTGGAATTTGCAGCTTGAGTTTTAAGTCACTGGTGGGAACACCGCACTACCAGGTGGACACCAGCTCATCTGCATTCTGCTGTGTCTCACCTGCTGTGGAGCTTCCGCCCCTCCACTGCAGGTGACAGTGATTCTGGCCTTTTTCCTCATCTGGCCATAGTCTGGGACTCACAGAGGGACTCAAAAGGAAGGGCTGTCTTATAAGCGCACAAGCTGCTCACACAGGACACACCGTCACACTCCAGCTGTGGCACAGCTGCCTCTCCAGCGTGCGGAGATGCTCGGGCAGGAGCCAGCTGCAGCTGCCACTGGTGGAAGTGCTCCCATGGCCTGAGCCCTCCATGCTCCCAAAGGAAAGACAGCAGGAAGACAGCGTGGTGGGAGACACGAAAGACAACTCTTTGCTGAGCTGGGTCTTTATTCTTGTGTTTTTGAACAAAGCAGAGCCCATCCCTTGAAATGTGGGAAGCAGGGAGAAAAGAAGTATTTACTGGCAATGCTTAGGTTGCAGTAAAATCCAAGATGCGTTGAAAGGACACTCCTAAAAAATATGCTTTTATATTTAAACATCTGTTCTCAGCAGGTTTTTTGTGAATTAGATGAGTCAAACTCCAGCCCTGGGCTGCAGCCCAGCTCCATTAATTACACAGGGGCAACCTCCCTCCCTCCTCCAGCTGTGGCTTCCCTGCTGCATCCTGGCCCAAAGTTCCTGAAGGATGGTTCTCCAGTCAGGGAATTGGTCTCCCCTGCTGCAAAGCACCCACCTTTCCAGCTCATCTCAGCCAGGAAAGGTTTATGTGCAGCGTGAGGGAGCACCTTGAGGAGGAGCAGAGATGAAACAGGTTTAGGAACATTAACTCCTAACCCTCACCTTCCAACTCAGCCTCTTGGACCTTTCTTCTCTGCATCTCAAAGGCCTCTCTCTTGCAGTTATTTTTCTCTGGGGAATATATGGGGGTACTCCCTGTTTGGGTCCCCAGGCAGACAACACTGGCTCTGTGCTCTTTCTCAAGTCCAGCTTTTTCCATCCACTGAATTTTGCAGCACATCAGCTCAGGACATGGACCAGACCCACCAGATATAAGGTCTCTGCATCAAAGCAAATACCTGAAGAGTTGTCAACATTAAAAATAAAATTTTCAGAAGGTTTTGGGTCAGTACTGTAGAAAAACCCAAGTGAAGATGTTATCTGGGTAAACATTTGGAAAGCCAAGTGATGGATGCTGGCTCTACTTTGAGCAAGGTACACATTGCCTTTGCTATACACAAGTTAATGTTAGAAAGGCAGATTAATATATAAACTTGTTCACTGAAGGGTAACACCAATCCAGCAATTTGCAGTAGGGAAATGAAGGTTTTCCTGCTTGTTCCATAGAGATTAGATCTTACTGTTTTCTTCTCAGAGCATGGCAAAAGCTGTCTAAGCTAGTTTGAAATCTAAACAACCTTCTGATGGACATTCAATGGGCTTCTTCTAACAAATCCACAGTGAAAATCTGTACCAAGATCTCCAGGCTCTCTCCAAATGTGCCATGGCGTCCTCATGGTACAAGGTAGGAGTGTCCAGGTCCTGGCAGTGGTCAGCCAGCATCCATGCCATAGTGGAGGACAGCCAGGAAGAGGCAGCATCTCCCCATGCTACATTCCAGGGAAGTGGATACCCTGTGAAGGATGCCTGGGAAGCATGGGAGAAATCACCCTTTCAGTCAGCAAGCAAGAGGGAGAGATCCATTCTGACATTGTGTATTTAACTTTGAATTTTAATCCTTTTTGTGATTAATACAGGTGACCACAAAAAAACTGTAGTTTTTTTTGTTTTCCAGAACTGTTATGATGAGGGACTGCATCTATCTTTGTTGAAGCCTTGCTGAAAACACAGCAAGTATTAGAAAAGAAAACTAAATCTAAACACATGTGCTGTGATATTTATTGTTACAAGATCAGCTCCTTCAGTGAACTAACTGCAAATAGCTTAGAAAATTTCTGGTGGGAACAAAAACCTGGAAAAACCCAGCTCCCCAGGTTCTGTTTTGATTATTGTATTGGAGGGAGCCTGTTATTTTACCCAGCAAGGAAACTCCTCGTGTTTGGCTCTCTGCTGCTCCCATCATAACTCCTGGTAGTGCTGCAGGTGCCCATCACACCTCACCAGGGTGAGCAGCAACACAGCCCAGCACAACACCCCTCCCAAATGCTGCTGCTGGGATCTTCTCAGGGTGTTTTCCCTGCCAGGGGAACCCGTCTGTGTGGCACAGGGTATGTTCTTCCATCTTCCCCATCCCTGCCTGGCACCAGCACTGCTGAGTGCAAGGGCCAGGTTGGGCTGGGCTGGGCTGGGCTTGCACTAGCTACAACCATGGAGATCTGTGGCCAGAGGGTTGGTTGCTCCAGGAGTTGAAGACAAGAGATCAAAGACCTGAGGAAGCAAAAAGCTCGGGCTCTGCATCACAGAACAACAACAATTCCTTGGCTTTAACAAAGAACAAGTCTGAACTAGAGGGTCTCCCTTTGAGGTTAAAGTGAGGTGTAGGATAGGGTCTGTGAGATCATCCCACAGCAACCATGGACTGGGGAGAAGGCAGGGAACAAAAAATGTTGCTGGAGCTGGCTGCAATTTTTCACATGTCCTTTCTCTTCACAGATGCAAGACTGTCAGGAGAGAGGAGTGACACTCCTGCCTGTAGTCTGGGGATAGGATGAGACATGGCATGAGGTAGAGTCAGGTATGAGTTAACAGTATGGTTTAGTCTCATACTTGGGGACTGAGCAATCTGAAAATAAGATCTGAATGTCACATTTTGTCCAGGCAATTGCATGCCTCTACTCCACTTTGGCCTTTGCTCATAAAAGTCCATTCAAATTCTATAGCAGGATAAATAAGTGCTAATGGCTTCAATGGATAATGGTAATCTTAAAATAGTCCCACATTCCTGAAATAAATGTGATGGTTTAGAAAGACTCAGATGTAAATATATACAAGTATCAATGTGTGTATGCATTTATCTCTCTATAATTAAATCTTTTATTAGAAGGCATGATTGAAGAGTGCTAACAGTGGGCATCCATAGCATACATCCTTTTCTTTCTCAAAGCAGAGGCTGAGAGTGCCAGCACAGCAGCAGTCAGAAGAGGCCATCTACCATGTAACTCCAGCATCATTGTCTAGAAGAGCTCCTGGGCTCCCACAGGATTTGGGAGAAGCCAGGAGCCAGCACTGCTGGCCCCCTCAACACTGTGCTTTTGATGTGGAGGATTCTGGCTCCTTGCTGGTCTGGCTGGGTGCCATGCAAAATTGATCCACATGAAATATTTGGCACTTCTACTACACACTTCCACCCTTGCTCTTGAAGATCAGCCAAGATACTATCTACTGGCCCTGCTGGGAAATGGTCTTAAAAGGCACCAGGCCATCATAAAAAAGAATTTGCCAATTTTAATTGACTTTTCTGAAGAGTCATGTGCTTATTAGGTCTTTAGCTTTTGGGAAATTTTCTCTTTAATTCTCACCAGTCCTTTAGGGGCAGGGAAATATCACTGAATGGCCTCAGAGTCCTTCAGTGTCACTACTAAACCACAGCAGCATTTGAGATCACTGCTGCTCATTTTCCTGGCTCCAGCAGTGATCTGTTTCAAAACACAAGGCATTTGGCTCATTTTGACAGCTGGTTTACGGAGCCAGCATTGCTTCCAAGTGAATCTGGGGAACTGTCCTGGAATGAACTGTTTCCGTGGGGGCAGACAGGAAACTTTCCAGGAGGCTCCACTCCCTCAGAGACAGCCAGCAGGGATGGGCGAGTAGGAGGAATTTGCTCGCTTCTTGTTGAGAAGAATTTTTGTCTCTGATGCTTGCAGAGCCTGTTCCCTTGGGACATTTTGTTTGGGGCTATTTAATCCCATAGTCAGCTCCATCATCTCCTACTCAGCAGCCAGGCCTCATCATTTCTCCTTTCTCCAAGACCTGCCTCAGATCCAAAACAACTTTGTGACTGGCCTGGCTCTGGACCCAGGGCTCTGCATGTGACACCACACCCCCACACTCCCAGATGACCTACTCTTCCGACAAAACATCTTCCTCAGTCACAGTTTGTGTGGGAAGGGACCTATAAAGGTCATCTAGTTCAACTCCCTGCCATTCCACTACACCCAGTCTCTCAGAGCCCCATCGCTCTGACCTTGGATGTTTCTAGGGATGGGGCATTTTCCACCTCCCTGGGCAACTTGTGCCAGTGTTTCACCACCCTCATTGTAAAAAAATATCTTCCTTACATCTAGTCTACATCTGCCCTCTTTTAGTTTAAAACCTTATTCCTTGTCCTATCAACACATGATCTGGTAGAAAGTCTATGCCCATCTTTCTTATAAATGGCTATGAGCTCGTCTTTCTGGCAATGATCTGACCTCTTGTTGCCTTCTTTCCTCCAGCCCCTCCATTACAAACTCTTGGGCTTGAGCTCAGTGGTTTAAGAAGAACCAGCAGAATCAATGACTGGTAGATGCAATCATTGCAGTCAGTGCCAAGGAGCAGCAAGGGGAATTACACCTCTGTGCCTCCTGCCTTTATCAGCCTCTGGTTTGGAAGGAAGGGAGGCAGAACGGGCTGGACACCAAGCAGCCACTGTACTCCCCTTCCCTCCGTCCCTGGAGGGAATGACAGCCTTGCTTTTAATATCTATAATCTTCTTCCACTGTCGAACAATGTGTAAATATTGCACTGCTGGAAGCAAAGAGCAGCCGAGGATGGCTGGGGGGGATCAGCTCCACAGGCTTGACAGGCTGTCGGGAAGCAGAGTGACTCCGTCTGTGGGCATCGGCTAAAGGCGTGCCCGGCTGGCCCATCCTTTGCCCGGGGGCTTCCCTGTAACTGCAGGAACATGGCCGGAACCGCGCTCAGTGCCGC
>VXBC01010280.1:165236-180775 GCA_013399945.1 Ploceus nigricollis | reverse complement strand
TCCGCCGTGGGACACGTCGTGGGCAGCGCCATCACCGGCGTCTTCAGCGGCGGCTCCTCCGAGCCCGCCAAGGCGGCGGCGCCCGCCCAGGTGCGAGCGGAGTCGGGCTGTGCCCTTGGGCCGCCCTTGGGCGGGGGGCGGCGGGAGCGGGGAGCGGGAAGCAGCGGGGCCGTGCGGGGACGGAGGGAAGCACGGACGGACAGACGGTCCCGCCGCCCGAGGGGACGGGAGCGCGCTGGAAGAGGCGCCGCTGCCCCGGGCCGCGCTGACCGGGCCCGTGGCCGCAGGAGCCCCGGGCCGTGCTGCAGCAGCCGCCGTACGGACCGTGCCACTATGAGATGAAGCAGTTCCTGGAGTGCGCCACCAACCAGAGAGACCTGACGCTGTGCGAGGGCTTCAACGAGGCTCTGAAGCAGTGCAAGTACAGCAATGGTGAGTGTGCCCTGTCCCTGCAGGAGGGAGCTGCTGCCAGCACAGCGGCTCCGAGGGTTTGAAGGTTGTAGAAGTGACCTTTTGGGGATATAGTGCCCTTTAGGGCTTTAGTAGGGAGCAGTTGTGTCTTTCCCGTGTCCTAAAGAGAAAAAGGCAGCTAGAAAAGGAAGGAGAAATTATTTTGGGCATGTCTCTGTGAAGGCTGGGAGGCTGTAGGTACCTTCTTAGAGGATCCACTCTTGCTGCCAAGGGAAGCCTGCTGCTCTCCCTGGCTGCCTCTCTAATTCCTGCTGCATTTGGTACAAGCTGGTGTCAGTAGTTAGGTCGTGATCTGGTTACACTGGGTGGGAGAGCTTTAACTCCAGCTGCTGGAACACGTTCCTAATGCTGAACTTCTGCTTCCTCCCTGTAGGTGTTTCTTCTCTCCTGTGAAGAATTCGCCCCCTCGTAGGGAAGAGGATCGTGGTGTAGAGCCCTGCTATCCACAGGGACTGGAAGGACAGACAGGGAGTGAGCTGGAGGGAGCAGACTGACCAGATAGGAGTATTCTAGTGGTAATTCACTTCTGAACTAGTAGGGAAGGAAAGGAGTGATTAGACCCAAGGGTCTTCAGTGTTCAGACAGCACTGTATTTATTACAAAGAAATAAAAGAATTTATTTGGACCTATCAGCTGTGCATGCTCTTTATTTAATTCTCAAGCTAAAACTAAGCTACCAAAACATTAGCATTGTCAGCCAGAGGACAAGGCACAGGTGTGTATTTCCTGCAAATGGGGGGGCAGCCTAGCAAGGACTGTGCCTGCATGACTTGGCAGAAGGAGATCCAGACACTGGCTGCCCTCCAGGCACAGGAGAGGCAGCAGAGAGGTAAGCCAACATGTGTCCCATGGTATTTTCAGTGACAAATTACTTTTCTATAGATAGCCTCTTCCTGAGTACCTGTCCTGCCCTCAGAGCTGAGTGTGACCTGTCTGGCTGTGGGACGTGGGCAGAGTTGGCTGATCTGACTTGGAGGCTTTAGAAGGTTATGCAATGTTCTCAAGGTCACTGGCATCAGGTGAAGTTTGGAGCTGCTTTCCTCTTCCAGTCACCTTGGCAGCACAGCCTCGTGATTGCTGCCCATGGACTGCCCTCCAGCAGGACACCCTGTTCCTCATGTGGGTCTAAGAGGGAATTCTGAGGTTTCAGCTGGAGTCTTAGTGGCACAGCAGTGAAACCGGGACACTTCTCAGGTGCTTAACTCATACATTTTTCATGGCAGAATGAGTATTTTACCCTTTTGATCTCTGGCTGTTGAATAAAGGACAAGTTCTGAGCCCCTTGCTGGGATCTGTGAGGAAATCCAAATCTAGATGGTAAATGCTGTTCCCAGCTACTGGAGGCTGCTGTTCAAAGTCCTGCCCCTTCTAAATGTTACAGTCTTCAGTTCTTGGTAGAGATGTCCTGAGCTGTGCCTGCCCTTACCAGGGGTCTGTTGTGCTCTCCTTAGAGACAGCCAAGGTAAAAAGGAGATGGCAGAGATTAAAAGCCCAAATGCTCCATGTGCTGAGGTGTCCTGTGTGAGCAGGGAGGAACCACTCCAAAGCTCTTTCACTCCCTTTAGGAAATAAGTGCATTGGACTGTTGGTGTGTTGCTCTGGGTGGAGAAGCTGTTAAGGAGAGCCAGCAGCAGCACCTGCAGCAGGTGTGTTCTGCCTTTGACCCATCTTGGCCAGTGCTCCTTCTGCAGCTGTGGGGACTGGCTGTCTCTGGAGCAGCTTTTCC
This sequence comes from Ploceus nigricollis, assembly GCA_013399945.1. Lineage (NCBI taxonomy): Eukaryota > Metazoa > Chordata > Aves > Passeriformes > Ploceidae > Ploceus > Ploceus nigricollis. Next base: position 178,578 of record VXBC01010280.1, on the reverse strand, counting down.
TGGTGAGTGCAGGGGACAGTCCCTGCAGGGCCACTCCAGAGTGCTGCAGTGGGAAGCAGGCCCATGCAGTGATAGGGGTGCAGGTTCTTGTCCCTGGGGAGTGCAGGCCATGCCAGAGGAACATGAGAGCCCCTGAAGCAGGAGGATGGTGCCTGTGCCTGGCTGTGATGCTGGGTTTGTCAGGGTGCAGCTTGAGATGTGGTAGTGTGAAGCTCTGGGGGGCAGGGGATCCCAGGGAGAGGGGCTCAGTGGCAGGGGACTCTTGCTGTGCTGGGAATAAGTGCCTGGGCAGGGGTTTGGGCCCTGGTGGAGGCTGTGCTGCCTCTGTGACCAGTGATGGGTCTGTTCCTCATTTTGGGGTGTTCTTGTGTTGCAAGCTCCTCTTGCCCTGTAGGGTGGTCCTGTTCCTGGCTCGGGTGCTGGTGTGAGGCTGAGCCCTCTGCAAGGAGCCCTTCTTCCTCTGGTCTGTCCTCTGAGTCTTCCCTGAGAGCTGCTGCAGCTGATCTGTGGAGTGACCAAGCCCCTCCAGAGTTGTGTTTTCCTGCTCTGTTGGTCAGTTGCCCATTACATGTTGAGCAAGGCACTGCCAACCTGTGAGACTGCACCCTGGGAGAGACACCTGAGGGTTTCCCAATTTCTCCTGATGTCCTTCCCTCCCCATTTGTTCCAAGGAGATGACCCTCTGTGCCAGGGGGACAGGCTGGGGATGCGTCTGCCTGGGGTGGGGTGTCACTCTTAACTGGGAGGGTCCTGCACAGCAGCCCTGCTTGTCCCCTCCCTTGGTGCCTGAATGCACTCACTGCCCACAGGAGCCCTGGAGGAGCGCAAGGGGATCAGAGGAGAGTCCCACAGGTGCTGCATGAGGGCTGAGCTGGGAACAGGAGTCATGCCTGCACCCCTGACTCCTCTGTGGAACTGAGGTGTGTGCCTGGCTCTTACCTGGGAGATCAGGGTAGTGTTTCCCCAGGTCCTCAAGCAAGGATTCATAGTGGGTGGCTTCAGAGTTTTCTTCTCCTGCCGGCAGAAGGGGAGAAATGGATTAGTCTCTCTCCTGGCTGTAAACTGAAGGCTTGTAACCAGGGCAGGTGGTTCTGCCCAGGAAAAGTTCCTTCTCCCCTGGAGCAGCCCTTGGACAAACAAAGGCTCAGCTCTACTCTTCATCCAAGCTGCCTTCTGCCTCCTCAGAGCTTCTGGGCTGTGTCCAATGACTGCTGCACAGAGCCCTCCCAGAGCTGTCCCCAGAGCAGCCCCTCCTGGCCCGGGGCCTGGGCTGTGCTGTGTGACAAGGGACTCACGGACAGCTCTGATGAGGATGTAGCGCTGCCGTCCCTGCAGGTATTTACTGGCATATTCAGATGCAGGATCTTCCACTTTGCTCAGGTTCATCAGGGTGCCCTTTTCATCCATAAGATCGATGCAGTCTGGAGAGAGAGACCTGGTGAAGGAAGCCCAGGCTGCCCCTGTGGGGCCAACATGAGCCTGAGGGGTTTAGAGGCATTTTCCTTGGCAAGTTACACTGAGGACAGAATCTGCTGAGATCTGGGGAGTGGGAGGTTTGCTGTCCCTTTCCCTGGGTTTTGGGGTGTTCTGTGACTCCCATGTGACCCATTTGTTACCCTGTGCTGCTCCTCTATGGGTGACTGGCAGTCCCTCAGTGACCACAGCCCAGAGCACTCGTACCTTCAGGCCTGCACTGACACTTCCACTTCAGGTGCCCTGTGAGGGTCTGGACGCTGCAGAGCAGGTTCACCATCACTTGGCAGTTGTCTGCAGACAGGGAATGAGAGCTGAGATAGGAGCGTGGTCACCCCAAACCCAGGGACTACATGGACACAGCAGAAGGCACAGCAGGTGGCTCAGAGGTGCCCACTGTGGCCAGCAAAGGCAGGACCCCCACGTGGCATCAGCAGGGCTTTGAGCAGCTGCATTACAGCCGTGGGTGCTGAGAGTGCCCCAGGTCAAGGGAAGAAGATGAGCACTTTCATTTGGGGAAAATGGTTCTGATCGATGAAGTGTCTCTGTCCTTCAACTTTGTTTCATCAAGCATGAGTAGGAAAAAGCAGTGAGCCCTGGTCCTTGCCAGTCCCCTCCTACAAGCTGGTCCCGGTCACAAGGGGAAAGAGCTGGAGATTGTGGCTGAGTCACCCGGGGCTATTTTGGCCATGAACTCTGACCGAGTTTGTCACAATTGAGACATCCCCTAGGGCTGGCACACGTCAGTAGTCAGGGCTGGGGATCCAATTCAAATAGCAGAGGGAGCAAAGGCTTAGGACTGTGTGTGTCTGATAGCTCCAGCCATGAGTGTCTGGGGTGAGGCCAAGGCTTTCAGCCAGCTGGGTAAGGTCAGGATAGGGGCTGCTCATTCCTTCCCACAAACGCCTGCTCTCTGAAACTGAGAGCCAGGATTTCAGTCACGGAACCCTTCCCACACAGCCCAGAACAGAGGAGCTCTGCTAGCAGCTGGCACTTGTGCCCCATGGCTCTTCTGGTTGTGTCTAGATAAGCAGGGCCCCCTCAGGTGGTTTCCCAGAGCTGCCAGGCTGGGAACTCATCCTCACCTCCAGCCTCCCTCCCTGTGCTTAACCCAGCTCTGCTGGAGTGGTTTTCCTCTGTGATTTGGAGTGTAGAGGCAATAGCTCTCCCTTTTTAAAAGCAGGTGAGGTGCAGGATGCTGCCGTGCCCTGGCAGAGCTCTCCTGCCTGTTCCCTAAGCACTGGGCACTGCTGTGCACCAGGCGCTGTGTCCCTCCGTGTCCCCTGTGGGGGTGACAAGGGTGGCCCAGGTGCCGGCTGGCCGCAGGGCCGGGGCTTGCCCCACCTACCTCCGAATCTCACGGTGGCGAACATGGTGCTGCCGTGCCCCCGGCAGGGCTGCGGGGCCGGGTCCCTTCCTGCAGGCAGCGCTGGGAGCTGCTGGGGAGCCCCGGACACACGGGCTCCATCCCCACTGACGCTGTTGTGGTTTCAGGAGCCAGATCGCCCAGCAACAGGGAATGGCCCGTGCAGCTTCTCGAGCCTCCTGCGGGGGGAGAGAGGGGAGGCAGAGCAAGGGCTGAGCTAAACAACAGCCTGTTGGGAAGGCTGCCTGCTCCATGTGGTCCCAGATGCTCTGAATTTCCGACTTTTTGTCGTCTCCTGGTGTTTCCTGTCCCCCCCTATTTGTCCTGCAGCTCATCTGGGCTGTGGTGGTGCCACATCTGTTCCCCCTGCTCCTAACTGAGCCCAGCACTGCTGCAAGGCCAGCCTGGCCTGCTGTGTGACATGGCTGGATGCCACTGGAAGAATCTCCCTGAGGACCCTGCCTGTGCTGGTCCTACTCTGGAGCAGGAGGCACTGGGGTTTTGCAGCCCCACGGTGGGCATGGTCATGTGCTGGCTGCATCTTCTATTTGGTGCCCAAATGTTGCTGTGCAAGTGTTCCTGCAGTCAGGGCCCTGTAGCATCACCCCCTTTCCCTGTGGAAAACATGGATTAAATCATGTCCCTGGGCTGCTCAGCAGATGGGGAGGCTGGAATGGTGGGAACCAGTAACAACACTGATTGTGTTGTTACACTGTGCTGCACTATCCAGTGCTCACTGCTCTGAAGACAAATTCCCTTTCTCTGGAATGCCCCTCTTTGCATGAGCAGCTGATTTCCCTCTGTCTTGCCAGGTTTAATTTCACAGTCAGTCTAATCCATGGACTTGACCTGCTCAGAGCTTGGGACAAGGGGGGTGTGTGTGTGTGACACTCCTCCCCTAGGACAAGTGCAAGGAGACTTGTGTTCATCTTGCCACCACCTTGCAGAATTTGGGGAGTGCAGGTGGGCAACAGCTGCAGCTGTACCTGCAGGGTGCCTGTACCTGCAAGAGCTCATGAAACACAAACTGCTGATATCTGCAGGGGCAAACTTACAAATGTCTGTGGCTTTGGGCCTCTGTGGGTGCTGCAGAGGGGAGGGAGTGGCTGTTCCTGTCCCTCACGGTGAGGAGGTGGCACTGGCAGGGGCTGAGCCTGCCTGTGGAGGGCAGGAGGCACCCAGCAGCTCTGGCACATGAGAAGTGCCTGCTGCCCTCACCGCTGAGGACAGCCTGGGCTAGTGGCCGTGTGACGCAGTGGCCCCGTGACAGGTGTCACAGGCAGCAGTGGCTTCACGCCCGCTGAGCGGGTGGCCGTTGGCTGTGACGGTCTGCTGTCCTTCCGCACCAGCTGTGCTGCAGCCACCGCTGCTCCCTGGGGACGCCCCGGCTCCCTGGGGACACGCCTCCTGCCCGCTGGCCTCGGCAGCCACCCAGCAGGGCTGCCCACGGCTGCTGCTCCTCAGCTGGCCCTGGCCAAGAGGCAGCACCCTCAGCACCCTCAGCAGCTCCCAGCCCTTGCTGCAAGTTATGGTGAGACCCTGCCAAGTCATTCCTGCCACAGTGATGGAGCTGCATGAGGGGAGCAGCAGCTTTTCTTCTGTTGCTTCTGTGATGGGACAGCTGCCTTCCATCTTCCCTTCTCCCTGGTGGCCCCCAGCCTGCTGCCTGCCCAGGGCATCCTTGGCATGGTGTGCCTCAGGCTCCTGACCTCCTGCATGCCTGGCAGCAGAGGGCCCGAGTGTCAGACCGCAGGGAAACCTCTGCTCCTGCCATCAGCGAAGAGAGATGGTCAGCGATGCCACCCCAGGGCATGGGGTGGGCTGTGGGCGTGCTGGTGCAGCTGAAGGAAACGGGCTGGGGTGAAGGTGGGTGGCTCTCACCCCCTCCCTGAAGCCCAGCTGCAGCAGAGCGAGCAGCCCCGGGGAGCTGAGTCCCTGAGCCCCCCGTGTCATTTACATACATCCCACCAGTGGCCGCGGCACAGCACCCGTGAGCTGTGAAACAGTTCCCAGAGCTGCTGTGAAACAGTTCCCTTCCTCTGCCTCCTGCCATGGCCCTGGGCTTCACAGTCCTGCTCCTGCTGGGGACCCTGGGCACAGGTAAGGGTGCTGTGGCCGAGTCAGCCCTGCCTGGGGGCACTGCAGGGTGGAGGGCAGGCCTGGGCTCTCCAAGGGGAGTTGGTTTGAGTAGGGTGTTTTGCTCTAGGACTTGTGATGTGATGAGCAGGATGGTGGTTGGGTAATGTTCTGTGCACATTTGGGGCTGAGGGTGTTAGTGTTCAGGAACACATAATTACAGAATGATTATATGCTGGTGCTTTTACTGAAGAGCTCTGGGAGTCGGGGTACAGACCCAAATCTGACTCCGACATGGATTTGAGATGAACACGTTTTTATATCCCATCGTTATATAACCTCATATTAATTATTAAACTTACATTGTTCTATTGTATACATTGATCTCATCCAAGCATGGATTCCTGTAATCTCCATCAAACCCCCCAAACACAATCTCTCATGATTCTTTTATGATTAAACAATAATCATATCCAATTACCAAACAATTATCACATTATACAGGTGCAATTTTGCATCATCCAGCAAAGACAAAGCCCAACATTTTCCCAGGGCCTACCAGGCCCAACATTTCTTTCCAACTCCCTGAATATCCCACGATTTTAGAAACACTTTATCCCTATACTCTCAAGGGTGATGGGGGACACGGCTCAGCCCACCACTAACTGCATCCTTGGTGTGTGCAGCTGCCAGGGCTCAGCCCGTGCTGAGCCAGCCGCGCTCCGTGTTGGTGCTGCCCGGGCAGAGCGCTCGCCTGTCCTGCACCCTGAGCCCCCAGTACAACATCAGCCACTTCGGCATCTCCTGGTACCAGCAGCGCCCGGGCCGCTCCCTCACGTACCTGCTCTACTACAACTCCGAGCGAGACAAGCACAAGGCTGCCAGGACTCCCGAGCGCTTCTCGGCCACCAAAGACCTCGCCAGCAATGCCTGCATCCTCACCATCGCAGCCGCCTGCCAGGACGACAACGGCACCTATTACTGCGCCCTGGCACCTGCCCTCAAGTGGCTCTAGACACGGGCAGCTGAAGCTTTCTGCGCTTTCCTCGGCCACGCTCTCTCAGCAGGGAGAGCAGCAGCCCTGGGAGGGATGGGAAAAATCCATCTTTGCGTGCTTGAGCAGGCCCGGCAGCGCTGCCTCGTGCGGGGAAGTGCAGCAACCTCCTCTTTGTCCCCAAGCGTCCCCCACGGGGCATTAGAGAGCCCGACACGGAGCGGCCGGGGCCGCCCGCTGCAGCGGGAGAACGGGGGGGCTCGGCCGCGGCCTGGCCTTCCTGGGGCTGGGGCTTCCGCAGAGTTTGAATAGAGGTAATAAAGGCCAATCCTCACCCCCGCGGCTCGTGTCGTGTGTCCCTGGGCCAGGCGGGCGGGCAGCGGGGGCTGCGGCCCTGGCGGGGTCTCTGGGCCGGGTGGAGCCCTCACCCAGCCCCGGAGCAGCCCCTGGTCCCACAGCACCGCCTGTGGCCCTGCACAGCTCCTGAGGGGACCGGGACACGCGTGCCAACATTTCAGACCCTGCGGGGACCCTGCGGGCACGGTTTCCCACAGGAGGATCAGGGATGTTCCCACACAATTCCCACAGAACTGGGGAACGTACCGGCATGACCGCAGTGCGCATGCGCAGCTCGGCGCGCGCGCGGCCGCGGGAGCTAGGACCCAAAGACGGGCGCTGATGTCACGTGAGGGGCAGGCGGCACTACCATTGGCTATGGGGAACAGAAAAACAGGCGCGTCACTTCCGGGTTACCTCAGTCCGCCTGAGGTCCCCGCGGCGGTCGGGCCGGGCCGCTGCCCTGCTCGTGTGTTCAGCACGTGCGAAATGCCGCGCTATGAAGAGCCAGTGTCCACAAAGGAGACAGAGGAGTCCTGCAACTTTATTCGAATAAAGGGAGAGAGTCCACTACGCCATACCCCCGTGGGGTGTCTGTCGAGATTTCGGAGGACGCAGCCTCCTTTTATCCTAAACTCCCGGCCGCAGGTTGCCCTCTTCCTTCCCCCATTGCCTGAGGTACAGCGGCAGGAGGTGGGCACTGGATTGTGTAAAGCAAGCATGGGATAATGAATTCTTGTCTTCGTGTAACTGAGTCCCGTTCAATATGTTTGTCAAAGGGGAAGATCAGCTCGAATTTGGTGCAAGGGGGTTCCAAGGCTAAAAGGAAGCTGCTGTTTGCTTCCTGAGATGCAGATGTAAAACATTTCAGGATCTGCCAGAAACGCCAAGGAGCTGGAACGGGCTGGCAGACCCATCCTGCCTCCTTCACTGCAGCAGTGTGGAAAGGCACGGGCAGGTCTGGGACAGGTGGTGTGGAGAGCTCAGCTCCACCCTTTGGCCTCCTGCACAACCAGGAGTGAAGTACATTTGAAATACCAAGGCCTGAACAAGTTCAAGCAAACAAATCTTCCCTGCTCCCTGTCAGCAAGTGGACAGCAGAGAGCTGCTCACACAGCTGGACTCCTCCTTGAGGAAACTGCTGCAGAGTAACAAGGAAAGTGTTCACAGACAATAAACATCCCATCCTAGGCAGATCCCTGCTCTTCTCTTGTGCTATGGGACTGTGGCAGAAGAACAACTCCATTGGAGTTCTGAATGGTTTAAACTCACTAAGAGGAACATAAGTACTATAGTGACAAATCCCAATACAATTCCTTTAGACTAAGGAGGAAAAAAAAAACCCTACCAACTTTAGTCAGGATCTAAAATATCCCTTCTAGCTGACACAGCAAAGCAGGGACTGAAAGGCATCCACAACTAGCTATGCAAAGCATCCATACTTTCAGCCAGTGACCCATATAAAATGAATAAATAATTCATAATTACATATGTAGTGTACACCATGCATGTCAAGAAGGGTTCCAGAGAGAGAAGCACAGTGGGCATGCTTTGCCCTCTGAAAGGAAAAGTCCTCCAGTTTCTGCTGTCACTCTGGAGAGTCTCTGGACTGCAGAGACACAACTGAACCTCCATTTACAGCTGCAAAGCCACATTAGATATTTTTCCCGTGATGTTCTATAGCCTAGATTGACTCCATGATTCCTGAAATTCAGAGGAAGTATTCAAAGAATGCTCTGGCACAGCAGGACAGGACCAGCACTCCAAAGCAGGTGCACAATAAATTGAAGAAAGCAAGATTCAGTCCTGAAGAACTTAAGTTCCTCACTTCCTCTCTTCACCTCTGGGTTTGCCCCCACGTACAAGGCAAGCTTTTTACACCAAGGCTTTGGCAGAGCAGCAGCTGCTGTCTTGTCCTTTTGGATTCAAGGCTGCAGTTCCTTCCTTCTGTTGCTCAGATCTGCAGCCCTCAAACAGGCAGGAGCTCTGGGGGGTACTCCCCATAGCAGTATTTGGCAATTGGGTCTCTGTAGGTGTTCTCATGCTGCACACTCTGCCAGGAAAGGAGGAGAAGCTTTAATAATATACACACAGTGAAACAAGGCATCCCTTCACTGAGGGACAAAACCCACAGTGTTTATGCACAGGTAAAAAAAAAAATCCCAAATTCTTCTACACATCAGAGTGCCTTTGGAGTCAAAGAACTCTGCACTGCCAGCATACAAGAGCCAGCTGATGTATTACAGCACTGCAATGTTGAACCAGAAACTCCTTTTCAAAAGATTATCCAGGTGGGTGGGAACAGAGTTCATAAAAAAAATCTTATCTGTTTAGGCAGTATCATCAAATGTTCTAAGCAAGCAGAGCACAATAAAGCTGCAACTTGAGATGTGTGCATTTTTCTTGACAAAAGGTAGAGTTCATATTTTATGGGTAAAAAACCCCAGTAACTTTGGAGACATTTGGAACTCTATCCTTTGTTTGCAGTCCATCCCTATTGCCACCTGAAATACTGAAGCTGCAGGACATGGCCAACAGCACTCTCTAAAAGGGCCACTGCTTGCTGAGACCAAAACTTCTAATAAAATCACATGGGTAACAGAAGTTCACCTGTCCTTAATAAGCAAAGAAATTAGAACACAGTTTTCGAGTTACTGTGCAGGTGACTGTCAGCACATGGTTAGTCTCCAGCTGCACCATAAAATAAAGAGCATTCTGAGGCTACTGGGAACAGCTCTCACTGTCTTCATCCTAATGAGATCTTCCCCAGAACTCATCTGAGATCTTCACTGGTCACTGAGCTCAGTCTCTTTTTAGTTAAGCCCCTCTTTTCTACAGAGAGTGTGCAACTCGTCCTGCTCTAAATGCACGCTTTGCCTTCAGACTGGCTCTCAGCCACGGCTTCAGCTTTTCTGAAAATACAAACACAACACCCCAGCCATTCACAGCATTCAGCCCCATTTCCCAAGGGCACTTTCTGGGCCCTGGACATGTGCTGGTGCCTCACCTGTGATGAAGTCCTACACTTGGCCAGACACAGCTCAAAGTGATCTTCCACTGCCATGAAGAGGTTTTGGAACGCAATCGCTGCCCGGTTCAAGAACCGCTCCAGGAGATGTTGCTGAAGTGGTCAGCAAAGAGAAGGCAAAAATCAGAAACACTCTGCTTCAGCAAGGAGTAATCAAAGCCCACCCCAGCCTACAAAGCTCAGGTATCAGAGGAAGAGTAAGCAACTCCACTTAGGATTTCTAGCAAGCACTGAAAGGCTAATGCCTCAGAACCCCAGCAGCAGGACAGGAATCTAAGAGAAGCTCACAGAAAAAGGGGAAATGCCAATTCCAAAACTAATAGTGCCTGGAATAACTCTTCTGCAACCATTTCCCTTCAGCACATGCAATTCCCCTGAAGCTGAAACACTTTGCAAGGCTCCCAGTATTTCCTCCCAAAGGTGGGAAGGATGAGTTTTGTTAAAGATTTATAGCTTGCCATACGCTCCTTGGAGCTTTTCCTCATCCTTCCAAGAAAAGGAACTGTCCCTCTAAGGGAAAAGCTCCTCACAAAGAAGCACTTTTAGCCACAGAGGGACCCCAGGAGCAGAGGACACCTGGAAAGCAGGAGGAAGTCCATCACCTTGCTGGGCTGCAGGCAGCAGGACACGCAGAACTCGTAGATGCTGCAGCAGCCGTTGGGCAGGCAGCTGTCACAGCTGTACAGCTTCGTGCTGGGCACGTGCACATTGCAGCAGCCATTCACCAGCAGGTCCTTCCTCTCACAGATGTAGCCTGGAAAACAGCAACAGGAGTGACAAGTGGCAAGGCACACCCCTCTGTATGTTCTTTGAAAATCTGCAGTAAGAATCACATTCCTTAAGAGCAGGTTTGTTTGTCATTTAGTAGATTATGACCTCCCTCAGTCCTATGCAGCCATTCTTTGAAATGGAGAGCAGCGTTTCAAACAGCCTGGTGTTATCTGCACAGCTATCATATCCTACTCTAATATGTGCTGTATGTACAGCATGAGCATTTAAACGCAGATTATTTAACTTCTGATTTTCTTTGGGCATAGCTCCTTGTTGTGAAAAGGGGAATGGGATTGGCATTGATTATATTGGAAAAAAAAACATGACACATGTTTTTGTAATGGGTCTGTGTCTGGATAATTCTCTTACAGTTCAGCATGAAGAGACTTAGCTTTAGCCATGCAGGATAGTGTAATATTCATTGCTAAGTGGAATCATTAACAGTACAGAAATATGGTGTATATCCTTATGGAAAGTCCTACCACAGTGTTAGACTGTGAGAGATCTGTAATTTTTAGAGATCTTATGAACTGGCACTAAGCATAAGTCAGGCAGTGCCAAATTTAACATTGATGCAAATCACAAAAAATGTAGTGGGTTTTCTATAGCCTTGATCTGCGGCCAAGAAAGATCCAGGTCTAAGCAACAAGCACAGCTGCAGGGCAGGAAAGAACCTTTAACTTCTACTCCTTAAAACAAGTGGTTAATAACCTTGGGTTTACAAGGGTCAGACGAGCTCGTTAACTGTGACTGAGCACTAATTACACCAGCCCTGAGCTGCCTCCATACAAGGCCAAGGTTTCCTCAGTTGCTCTCCCTAACCCCCCTCTCAGCAGGAGCACACTGCAGGGAGACACAAAGAGCTCTGCAAGCAACCACAGCAAACTGAGCAGGACTCAGTGTCTGGGTTCTGTGCAAAGGTAACTATAATTCCTTGACTTTTAGGTGGTCACAGTCACACTCACACAGCCCTAGGCCTGAGTCTGGTGTGCACAGAACCAAAGCAGCAGCATCTGCAGCCACAGTGAAATTCAGCCAGCCAGAGAACAGGCCAAGGGCTGAGTGAAATGCCTTAACAAAGAGCAGTTGTTACATCAAAGTGCCATCAGCAGTCAGACAAAGCAGCGTTCAGCACTGCCATATGCAGAATAAATTCAACTAAATATCAACTATACCCAGTTCATCTGTAATGAGGAGCTTCCCTTGCACAGAGTTCCTGCACTGGTTGCTCAGCTGACTGCTGTTCCCCGAGCTGAACTTCACCTTCCACATGATGGGCTGCTCATGCTCCTGCACTTGGAGGAGAGTCCGATCTCTCACCATCCTCTCTTCCTGCAAGGAAAACCAGGAATGCAACCAAACATACAAGTCCCTCCTGCACTTCACGTGCCTCTCCCAGGATTAAAGATGCCTAGTACTTGTAAACTCCACAGCACAGGAAACTCCAGCATCAATGGTGCAAACAATTTACTACTTGTAGTATCTTATTTCATACTATACACAACAGAAGATACACAGTCCAGTAAAGTCAGGGTGTCCCAGTTCACCATCTAACACAGCTGAACTCAGTCACTACAACCACAAAAGTAGTATGTATTGTATTAAATAACCACAGCTGAACGTATTTCTCTTTCATGAGCTCTTTGCCAGTGGAATCACCACTCCCAAGAGACACAACAACAACACCCACCAAACCCAGTGGAGACTTTCTTTCCCCAGTTTTGGTTCAAACCACTATTGCTGTCAAACACAGAATCAGGCATTCGTATTTTAAAATCCATTAAATATTTATAACGTCATTCTNGCACCGACGGCACCGGCACCGGGCCGAGCCAGCGGGTACGGGGGCACCGCGGGGCCGGGCCGGGGCACTGCGCCACGGATTCCAGCGGGAACCTCCTTCCCCCACCTAACCGGAAAAAAAGGCCTGGCTTATGTCTGTGTGTACGTGTGTATATGTGTGTACGTATAGAATTGTGTGTTCTTCATTTATACATATATATATGTATCTGTTTATATATATGTATATAGGTGTATATCTATATATGNACAAAGCAGCGTTCAGCACTGCCATATGCAGAATAAATTCAACTAAATATCAACTATACCCAGTTCATCTGTAATGAGGAGCTTCCCTTGCACAGAGTTCCTGCACTGGTTGCTCAGCTGACTGCTGTTCCCCGAGCTGAACTTCACCTTCCACATGATGGGCTGCTCATGCTCCTGCACTTGGAGGAGAGTCCGATCTCTCACCATCCTCTCTTCCTGCAAGGAAAACCAGGAATGCAACCAAACATACAAGTCCCTCCTGCACTTCACGTGCCTCTCCCAGGATTAAAGATGCCTAGTACTTGTAAACTCCACAGCACAGGAAACTCCAGCATCAATGGTGCAAACAATTTACTACTTGTAGTATCTTATTTCATACTATACACAACAGAAGATACACAGTCCAGTAAAGTCAGGGTGTCCCAGTTCACCATCTAACACAGCTGAACTCAGTCACTACAACCACAAAAGTAGTATGTATTGTATTAAATAACCACAGCTGAACGTATTTCTCTTTCATGAGCTCTTTGCCAGTGGAATCACCACTCCCAAGAGACACAACAACAACACCCACCAAACCCAGTGGAGACTTTCTTTCCCCAGTTTTGGTTCAAACCACTATTGCTGTCAAACACAGAATCAGGCATTCGTATTTTAAAATCCATTAAATATTTATAACGTCATTCTTACGGCAGCATTACCCAGGAGCTCGGTGACAGCACCTGAAGAACGAAAGCGGCACAAGGGATGTTTTAACCCACCCCGCGGCGTGCCGGGGCCGGCCCTGCACTGACCTGCTTGAAGGTGCTGGTGATGAAATAAACGAGCGAGAGCCCGAGGACGACACCCAGGACCCATCGCTTCCTGAGCAGCCGCCGCCAGAGCNGTATATATGTATGTATAGGTGTGGAACCATATTAATAGATACTTCTGTGTAGGTATATGTATATAGGTGTATATCTATATATGTATATATGTATGTGTATATATAGATGTGTATATGCATGCATAGGTATAGAACCGTATTAATAGATATTTCTGTATATATATGTATATACATGTATGTATATCTATATGTATATAGGTAAAGATGTATATATGTATGTGTGTATATATATATATGCATAGGTATAGAACCATATTAATAGATATTTCTGTATATATATGTATATACATGTATGTATACCTATACATTTATATGTATGTATATCTGTATATGTATACTGTATATGTGTATATAGGTGTATAT
>VXBC01010280.1:126602-165188 GCA_013399945.1 Ploceus nigricollis | reverse complement strand
TATATATATATGCATAGGTATAGAACCATATTAATAGATATTTCTGTATATATATGTATATACGTGTATATGTATATATACATATGTATATATGTATATTCTGTGTATATATATGTATATACATGTATGTATATCTATATGTGTATCTATGTATATAGGTGTATATCTGTATATGTATACTATGTATATATGTATGTGTACATATAGATGTATATATGTGTGCATAGGTATAGAACCATATTAATAGATATGTCTCTATATATATGTATATACATGTATGTATACCTAGACATATATATGTATGTATATCTATATATGTATACTATGTGTATGTATATATATATATTTACATATGTATGTGTATCTATAGAACCATATTAATAGATATGTCTGTATATAAATGTGTATACATGTATGTATACATGTATGTTTATATATCTTTATGTACATATATATATGCATATCTATATATGTATATTATGTATATGTGTGTATATATAGATGTGTATGTTTAGAACCGTGTTAATAGATATGTCTATATATATATGTATATATACATATACATATATATGTGTAGGATTGTTAATAGATGGGTGTGTAGGTATACATTAACAGATCTGTACGTATACATCTGTGTATGTGTATATATATGTGTATATACATACATATATATATGTATATGCACTTACATTTGTACATATGTGTGTGTATAGATAATATAAAGTATATATTATGATATTTGTGTGTGATATGTTGCATATCATAATATACATAATATAAAGTATATATTATGATATATGTGTGTGATATGGTCTGTGATACAAGTGCATGTATATATAAATACTTTTATGTCTGTCTGTATTTATTACAGACACACACACACACGTGTGTGTGATAAAAGGTGTGTGTATGGACACAATGAAGGCAGAGTGCAACTCCCCAGGGAGTGCCTGTGTGGGAAGCAGGGCTGCAGGTGCCAATCCCAGAGGAAAACAGCTTTGCTGGGTCATGCACATGGACAGGGCTTGAAGCACTGGGGGTTCCTGCACCTCTCTGCCTTCCCCAGGGACATGGAGAGGTAAAACTCTTTGTGCTCTGCTGAAAATTGTTCTCTGCATGTGCTTCCTCCAGGTGGGCCTGTGTGAGCACCGGGGCCAGGTGCTGACAGTCACTGGCTGGGAGAGAGGACCTGGGATGAGTTTGAAATCTGGACTGTCCTGGACTGTCTGAGGTGCTCCATCTGTGAATGTCTGCACGCTCCTGGGCTTCCATCTCTGCCAGTGTGGCACCTTTCACCTCTGGATAAAGCTGCTCTTCAGGTACTGTGCTTTGAGACAGCTGGCAAACCTTCCCAGCGCCATTGTGCCTTTACATGGGCTGCACATCTATGTATATATTGTCATGTGTTATGAATAATGTTGTAACTTTTTATATTCAAGAGTATTTAGATCTTAGTCTTTACATTTTATTAAGTAGCTATTGTATTCTGGGCCTATTGTCCAGACTTTGCAAATGGTATTTCTGTAGATTAAAATGAATGAGTTGCTTGTTTAAAAGAATATTGTCATGAGCTAATAGTATTTTTTTCATTAAAAATGTTTACACATTTTCTTTTTCTTCCTCCCTCTCAGTTTTGCTTTGCAGAGCAAGTTCCCGCAGAAAAAGAAGACTGGATCTCATTTCCCAAGAGGCTGTTGAATCACATGTCACATCGAGAGCCACTGTTAGGTGTCCCCATGTTCCTTGCCAGGACATGCCATCCCTCGTGGTGACTGCCACTTCCTGCAGGAGGGGACCTGACTGATTCCTGCCCAGCTGGACACCTGTGTGCCCCCGTTTGCCATTCAGAGCTGTCTCTTCAGGTGTACTGAGAGACAAATGGGAGCTCGAGGTGCTCTGTCACAGAAGGAAATGATTGCTGCCAGCCATGTCCCCAGCTGAGCGGGTCCCACAGCCCTCTGCCCCCAGGGCCTGTGCCAGTAGCCACTCTGGGATTTGCTGAGCCACAGGGTTCATGTTGAGCGTGTTGTGTTTTAGGGTTTTGAGGAAAATGCAGAGGCGGCACAGCAGCAACACGGACACCGTGCCTCCTGAAAGGTAAATCCTTCCCCTTCTTCTCCCCTCCAGGTTCCTCTCCCAAGAGGAATGTTCTGATTTAAGAGTAGAGGGTGTTTTAGAAGATGAAGGCTCAAAACTGAGAAAGTCAAATTAATGTGTGTGTGGTGTGGCTGGGCTCTCTGCTCGAGTCTGAGGATTCTAGAGACAAGTTTACTTTTCTCCTTGCTGTCACTCACTGACTGCTGCCAGCCACAGTGTTTCAGGGTGATCCAGGATGGCACAGCTGGCAGACAGCTGGCTGAGCATGGGCAGGATGTGTGGAGCTTGGAGGAGGGGTTGGATTCATGGCCCAGTCCTGTGGGGACCCTGAGCACTGTCAGTGTGCAAGGATGGACCTGTGTGAACAGGAACCATTTACACTTCTCTTATTGAGGTGTTTAAGAAGTCTGCTGGTCTGGAGCTCCTAACTACTCTGACTTAGTGTTTTATAAAGAGTTTGGGTGACCCTTTGCATCTTCCCAGAGTCTATCTACCATCATGTATGTGAGTATTTAGAATACCTCTAATTTGTTTCTGTAATTATAACATCAGCAAGGGAGCCCTGCCACTGTTGTTGTTCTGGTACTAAACATTCCCTGGTGCTTTCCCAGAGTTAGAGTATGACTTTTTTTATTTTTATTCCTAAAGAAGAAACTAATCTAATTACTCCAAGACAAAGATGGAACTAACAAATTTCATTGCTCTGTTCAAGCTGAGATTATAAGTGAAAGATCATTAGTAAATATTTTATTTTCTATAGTGGTTTTGCAATTAGAGTTGAAGCCTTATGTCATGGCCATTGCTAGCATGGTACCATTCTTAATTTCAGGAGAAAGAAAGCCATCTTCAGTTTTTTTCTGCATGATGCTTCTGATTTTTAACAGGGTAAATACATAGTCAGGAACAGAGGCTGAAGTTAGCTTCTAACTGTAGAAGGAAATGCTGTTGGCACTGGTCTTCACTTCTGTTAACTTCAGCAGCCTCACAATTTCAACAAACAAACCTTGTTTGTTTATAGATATGTCACAGATTAATTCCTTCCTGCTGAAAGCACACTCGTGTATCCTGGCAATATTATTCCAAAGGATAGCTGTGTCTTTATTTGTAGCACTGGGTTCCTCCCAGGCTGTTTGTTACATTCCCAGCCATAAGCTGTGTGTACATCCCTGAGTTCTAATGTTAGGTGTGAATTTAAAGGCCTGGCTGATGAATGTTTTGGACCAGAACAAGGTGTGCAGTGTCTTGTTGACTTGATTCCTTGCAGGAGCCTGTGGAGATGCAGTGGGAATGGGGTGCAGCTACAAAAAGCCTTATTAGGAGTTTGCTTAGTGGGAAGGTTTGGCCAGAGAGGTTTGAGGGTGTCCCCAGAGGGAGCTGAAAGGCAGAGCTCTGTGCCCTGGGGAAGCTTTGGAACCCATGGGGGAGAGAGGGTTGAGGGCCCTGGGTGTGCTGTCTCAACTTGTAACTGCTGTTCCTAAAGTCAGAGATCTCCCAGGATTCAAATCAGGAGAGACCAAAGCTCTGCAACACTCCTTACTTGTGGGCTTTGCCTCTTGCTGAGGTTTATTTATTGTTTACTCTCCTTTTGCAGGTTAGAGAAGTGTTTGCTGTCTGTCAGGCATTTACTGCCTGGTGATCATTCTACTTGTTACCTGCATTGTTCCCTCTCACCTAAACTTTCCTTGTGAAGAAAAAAAACCCTGTTGTCTTTTGCTGTTAGGATAAAGGTATTTAGACTTTCTTTTTGGAATCTGGCTGTATTCCAGCACGCTTAGGAAAGAATCAATGACAGGACCAGTTCTGCCCAGTGCCTGGTAATTTGGGTACATCCATGCCCAATTTGCCAAAAATATAAAAATTAAAGAATTTCTCTGGACTCATGAGCACATCCTTCACTTTTGTGTCAGGTCAGGGACACACAAAGCAGCTAGCTCTCAACACTTCTCTTCCCCTGGTGATTCTGTCTCTTCTGGTGCAATTCATCAGTGGGCAGGTAGTGATTGTCCCAAAATAAAGACAGAGGATTTTGGGGGTAGGTCATTGCTTTGAGTTAGCTTGGTTAATTTGTTTGTTTATAGGATGACTCAACTTGGTGGTGCTGTGTCAGGTTCCATGAGGTTTTGTATGTTTTTCTTTAAATACTCAAATCATTATAGAAGATACTAGATTTGCTACTGGATGTATTATTTCTTTGTTTATTATTTCCAAAAGCAAGCAGGTTGTTTGGGAGCTTCATTCCTTGGTGAGGGAACTGATGTGTCCTGGTCAGGTCTGGAAAGGTTCTCTGATCTGGTTACTGGCCTCCAGTTCTGCAGCTGTGACTTCCTGACAGAAAACACAGGGAAAAGCATCTGGAGACCTGGGTGGGAATCCTTAAAATCTGGAGNAGGCTGATGCTGGAAAATGAACAGCTCGAGGCGCGTTCCGCAGCGGTCCCGTCCCTTGGGTGATTGGCACATAAACCCTGACCAACAGCAGAGTGTGGAGGAATCAGAATCAGAATCAGAATCACTGCGCTCCGGGCTGGGCTGAACCAGCAGCCAGCTCTGCGAGCCCGTGCTGACCGAACCCCTGCGATCTGTGCCCGCTGCAGGAGCCGGAGCCAGACGCTGAGCTCGGAGGCCAGCGTGGACGAGAGCGGCGTGTTCGAGAGCCTCAAGGCCGAGGCCGCCTCCCCTCAGCAGCTCTTCTCGGGGCTGGCCGGCATCCCCGCCGCCTCCATCGCCTCCGCGCCCTTCCCGGCCGGGCTGGTGCTGGGCTCGGCGGCCGGAGGGGGAGAAGTGTTCATCCAGATGCCAGCCCCGAGGGACGAGGGGGCCGGCCGGGCCGAGGGGGCCCCGTTCCACCACCGGGCCCCGGCCCATCACTTCCAGCACGGGCACCACCGCGGCTCCTCGCTGCTGCACATGGCCGGGGCCGAGCGGCACGGGCACGCCGAGGAGGGCAGCGAGGAGCAGGCCGGAACGCCGGCCCCCGCTCTTTCCGAGCTCAAAGCTGTGGTTGGGTGGCTGCAGAAGGGACTTCCCTTCATCTTGATCCTCCTGGCTAAAGTTTGTTTCCAGCACAAGCTTGGTGAGCATTCCTCAAAGCTTTTTGAAGTGTGATTAGAGGGTGGTTGGGAAACTTTTTCAGGCTCTGATGTCTGATGCATCCATCCGTTTTGAACTGTGATTATGGAGTGGTTGGGAGACTTTATGAGGCTCTGATGTCTGATACATTTATCCGTGTGGCAGTGTCCACATGGAGTCTAGCATGAAGGGAACATTCTCAAATGCATGGGATAATGCATGTGATAAATTCCCCCTCCTTTCAGTCTAAGCTATTTTCATCCGGGTCAGATCCATCTGTTTCCTGTCCTGACCAGAATTTTTCCTTTTCCTGATTTCTCCCTGACATTCCTGTGGTGCTGAGGATGTTACCAAGGCTTCTGCCTCAGAGCTCTCTCTAGGAGAGATGGGGAGAGCTTACATTGGTGACAGCAGAGATATCTGTGTAGCACAGAAGGGATGAGACTCCTGTCTTGCAGGTGGGGTGGTGGGTGTGAAATCAAGTCAAACAGCATCAGCAGTTCCTCCCTGACGGAGCCTTTCCCTGCAGGAATTGCTGTGTGCATTGGCATGGCCAGCACCTTTGCCTACGCCAACTCCACGCTCCGGGAACAGGTGGCTCTGAAGGTGAGTCTGGCATTTTACCTTCTTCTCTATGGGGATTTTTGAAGGAGTTTTCATTGAGTTAGAGACAGGACCTCTGAGGTTTTTAGATTATGTGATTTATTTTCTTATTTTCTGCATAGACAGGAAGGGTGAGTTTGGCTCACATCTTCATTGCATGGTTCAGAAGGTCCCAGACCCCTAGTTACAAGACCTTTTAAGGATTTATTGATTAATAAAACACTGCTAACAAAGATATTTATGTTTTTGACTCAATCCTTAAATATTTCATCTTATGGACTCGTGCTACAGTGTAAGCTTTCTTAGCTAATCATGTTATGACACACAAACCTACAATGCTTCATTCTAAACTTCTTGTTTACCCTTGTAACTACTTTTATTTTTTCTGTATCTTAAACTCTAAAACTCCAAACTTTCCTCCACTTAACGTGTCTCTGCTTCAAACTATAAATCCACATTCTTGCTTCTAGCACCTAAGTTTGGAAGCCTTTTCCAAGGTCTCAAATCAAATCCTGTGTTTAATTCTAAACTTTGGCTTACAGGCCCAAAGTTCTGAGAATTCCCTGCATTTTGGATTCCAGCACTTCTGTTCCCAGCAAACATAATTTTCCATGCACAAAATAGCATCTGTGATGAGCCTTTGATTGCAGTGTAGGGCTGAATGCATTTATATGTGCACAGATCTGTCTTCTCCTTCCTGCCTCTCCCCACTGATGCTCTCCCAAAGTCTCTGTCCTGCTTTTTTGTGAAATGTGGTGTAGTAAAACAAATAGAGGACGGGTCAGGGATGTTGTAATCTGCATCTCCCTCTGGCTATTCCAGCACTTCTCTGCACCTTGGCTTCCCATCATGTGTAGCAGATATGCTGAAGCCTATTTGACTTATTAATGATGAGATTTAGCTCATTAGCATTTAGATAATGTTTTGAGATGTTCAGCTGGAAGATTTTGTACATGTATTGCTTGCTAGTAGCTTTATAATGCTCTGAGCATTAATATGCTTAGAATGTAAAGAAACCAGCAGATCTTTTCAGGTCTCCTGATCTTCTGTGTTTGGAGAACAGTTCAACAGCACTAAAAGTACAAAGCTAGAATTCCTTTTCTGTCAGAATTACATGGGTGGCACAAGTGCATGCCTGTGTCTGCCAGCAGCAGTGGAATCAGTGTGATCCAGCAGTGAGTGAGCAGATAAATGGCACAGCCCAGTAACAGATTGCTGCTGCCTTGCACTCTGCACCTCTGGCCTTCCAGCAGTGTGCCCCTTGATCTGCCTCCTTTAAATCTCAGCACAACAGGCCTGGCTGTTGAACAGCTTCAGGGACCTCCTTTCTTAATAAATCAGCTCACAAGAAAAATGGTGGGTGTTCTCCTCTCAGGAATAAAATTTACGCCCCAAAGTTACTGAGGGCCAAGACCCAGGACAGTGTCTTCTGCCATCCAGCTTGTCTGTAACTTTCCATATATGTTGAAATGCAAAATTTCCACTTCTTTTATCCTTTAATTATTTGTTCAATCAAAAATGAATGTTCCAGAACCACCATGCTTTAGGAGAGCACCCAGATGTGCTGCAGGTAGTGGTGGGGTAGCTGAGCCTTCTACTGTGTGACTTTGGGTCTATTTATAAAACACCTCTTTGATGAATTGTCACTCCAGCCAGGTGGCAGCTCAGAATTTAGGACAATACATGGAATGGAGTTTTTTTTAATCTGCTTGTCATACTGCATTTTAAATATTAGGGGATTTTAGGTGTCCCAAGAAAGATCCCAACTTTCAAGATGCAGTCTGCAAGTAATTCTGTCATTTTCACCAGCTTATTTCAATTAATTTCCATTGAAAAGGTTGTTACATGAGTGAGAAGCATTTCTGCTTGTGTTTATAGATGTCTTTACCTTGCAGACTACTTCTTAGTCCTGTGTAAATAAACTAATTACTGAGCACTTGGTTACATATTTGCAGCCCCTGCGTTGGATTTTTTAGCAGTTGAAGGCTCAGCTCAAGTCTTGAGATTTTGACCTGAAATAACTCTGCTACTTTTCCTTGCTCAGGAGAAGAGATCAGTGCTGGTTGTCTTCTGGATCCTGGCCTTTCTCACTGGAAACACCCTGTACTTGCTTTACACATTCAGCTCTCAGCAGCTTTACAACAGGTGAGCAAAATCTACATTGTACAGGACGGGAGCAGGTGATAATTGCCAGGAGGAAAAGAGGGGAGCCCTCTTCTCACCCACACTGTGGGAGGAACTGTGTGCCCCTAAAGGATCTGCTGGCTTTGTTAACATCTTTGTAATACCTTCCAGTGCAGGAAAAGAGTGTGTGTGTCACCTTACCAGTGGATTATGTCCTGTCAATAAAGGACATAAGCAGTGTATAACTGGGCCAGGGTGTGGTGGTGTCAAAGCAGGGTGGATCCTTTCCAAAAATGACCTCTGAATTCCCATGGTGACCACTGCAGCTGAACATCAAGTGCAGGTGTCAGAGGCAGATGAGGAGTTGACCCAGTGATTTTCCTCTTCAGTCTCTCTAGACTGGAGTGTAGGACAGGAGATGAACTAGCAGTTTTACTCCAGTGTTCTCAGGGCACTTGGGTCTGAGGTAATTAAGATAGCCTTGCCTTTCAAATCCTGATTGATGTAGTCCTCAAATACAGAAAGGTTTCTGCTAGTGGATTTGAATCACAAGTTAGTATAAAGCAGACAGGAATAATCACAGGTAGGAAGCAGAGAAAGGGGGAGAGCTGGAAAGGTTTGAACATGGGGCTGAATGGGAGAGGCCAAGCCATGGGATTGTCTGGATGGAGCTTGTGGGAGGGAGTGGAAAAGGGGGAACAGGAATGGCAGAAAGGTGTGGAAGTGAAATCTCTTTGCACCACAGGCTAACAGGGTGTCTCTAAGAAGGTGGCCAAGGTTAAAAGCATGACTGGGACTAGTTCAAAATAAAGGCTAAATCATCTAAAATAAAGGGATTTTAGCAACTGGGGCCATCTTACAGAGAGTTTAGAGTGTGGTTTATTACCAGTGGGCAGGCTGGGCCACAGCTCCAGGAAGAGCCCTGTTCCTGTGAGTGCTGCAGTGCTGTCATGCTCAGGCTGGTGGATCTCTTGCTTGCTAGACCCGGGACTGTTCGCAAGCCAGGCTTGTCAAATTAGAAATGTCTGCTTCAGTTTTGTTTCTTTCTGGCTTATTTTTAATTTCTTGATTTTTTTTTTCCTTGTTTCTAGTGCATGAATAGTAGTAAAGTCTCTGATTCTGTTTCTGTTTTTAGGGTATAATTTTACCTGTTGTGCTGTGCCAGTGTTGTGAGTATTTTAAATTCATGTTCAGGCTTTTCATTTTGGGTTGGTTACTTTACTTTGCTTTTTTTTTTTTGGTTTTTTTGGGGTTTTTTTGGGTTTTTTTAGGTTTTTTTTTTCTTTTTTTTTTTTTTCTTTTTACTTTTTTTACCTTTGTTTTCTACCATGAGGCTTTAGCAGGTAAATACCCTGAAGATGAATCCTGTTTTTTCAGCCTGAGTAGGGTCTAGTTCTCATTATTGCTCAGGCCAGTAGCTCCTGCCCATTGCTGGGTGAAATTCTGCTGCCCAAACTCCACTTTTTTAAGCAGCAAATGTTCAGCCCAGTAAATGACATTATGCAAGGAGCATTAATTTTTGAATCTTTGGTTCAGGTAAGAATATTAACAGAGCCCAGCTCTTGTGCTTCAGGCAGTGGCCACTGTCAGAGCAGGACACGTGTGAAGTTCTCACCTTTCTGGTGCAGTTTCCTGTGTCACCACTTTGTTTGATGTGCCCAGCAGGTTTGGGGACTGTGCCCTGTGGCAGAGCAGCCTCAGGGGCTGTGGGGGTGTCCCTTGCCCAGGGAAGCAGAGCTGTTGTGAGCAGGACTTGCCAGGACAAGCTGTGACACCCAGGTCCCACGCTGTGCTCTGAGGGCACTGGCAGCACCCCAGGCAGTGGGAAAGGCAGGTTGTGGAGGCTGCTGTATTCCAAACAGACTTTGTGGGTGTTTGGGCCCTGTTTTGTGACAGTGGGCAAACCTGCTGACCCCTGTAGAAGTGGGCAGGAGCAAAGTCAGGAGGCCCAGAGGAAGCCCAGATCTGATTTGTGTGTCTTCCTCCTCTTGCCCTTGAGAGCTTCCCTGAAGTTCAGGAGACTCTCTGGGCTCTCTCTAGCCAGCAGTGGATACAAGGAGCTTGAGCAAGCTTCTCCTCAGTGGTATTTGAGCTTTGGTGTCTCTTTCAGCCTTATATTCCTGAAACCCAACCTGGACAGGCTGGACTTCTTTGACCTGATGTGGATTGTGGGCATTGCAGACTTTGTGCTGAAGTACCTCACCATTGCCCTGAAATGCCTCGTCGTGGCCCTGCCCAAGATCATCCTGGCTGTCAAGTCAAAGGTAGGAGACTCTTCTTGAGGCACAGACCTTTGTCTTTGATAATCTGATACCTTTACCACACATTTGCAGGTTACATGCAGAGAATCATGGAATGGTTGGGTTGGAAGGGACCTTAAATCCCACCCCGTGCCACCCCTGCCGTGGCAGGGACACCTTCCACTGTCCCAGGCTGCTCCAAGCCCCATCCAGCCTGGCCTGGGACATTCCAGGGATCCAGGGGCAGCCACAGCTGCTCTGGGCACCCTGTGCCAGGGCCAAATATGGATGGAAGAATAAAACCATTAAAATCTGTTGCTAAACCTTTGGTAGAAAGTCACCTGGGATCAAGGGGTGATTTTTGAGCCATCACAGACCTGAGCAAGGGTTTGGTACTACCAGCAGTGATTAAAGTCCAGGGAGGTGAGGTGAGCATTGCTTGAGGAGGAATCAGTGCTAGCAGCCAGGTAACTGCTTTTCTCATTAAGCCTTGTTTTCTGAGTAATCTCTGTAAATTCATATTTCTGAAGCAGGAACCTCTTCATTTTCTGGAAGGAAATTGCAAATATTTGTCTCTTTGGCTTCCCACTTGGTCAAAGAAGTAACTGGGTTAAACTGAAGCCACAAAAGACAGCACCAGTTCTAACCACGGGAGAAAAAAAATTAATTAAATGCTTCACATATTTAAATGTTTATGAAACCACGTGTAGACTAAGCCTAACTTTTAAAAGTTTCTCTCTCATTCAAAACACCTTTTGATATGTTTTTACTTTTACAGCTCTCTCATGCTGCCTCTTTCTCCACTCAGCAGTGTCCCCATTTCAGGGGCAGATGCAGCAATGTGTATTATTTGCACTCAGTAAGGAAACCTCTGGCAGCTGTTGTGATGAAAGGCACTCTGTAGATGCAAGGTACCAGCAGTAATTGCTGAAAGTCTCAGGCAGGGCACTTCAGGGGGTATCTAAACTGGGAATAGTTTTGCTTAGAAATGACATGGGTGGCAGGGGAGTTGAGCAGTTTGTTCCTGCACAGCAGGGCTATCTGAGATGGTTATTAATTTAATTCTGGCAATTGTCCAGCTTTTTTTTTTTTTTTTTCTCCTTCCTTTTATTATTATTATATTTTGGGAGATTAATGTGCTGGGTCAGAGCATAATCCAGGCTGGGGAGGGAGGGAGAAGTGATGTGAATAGTCTTCCCAAGATAAATGGCAGTGTTGGAAAAGGTTCACAGCCTTTGCTTGCTTGTCTGAGAGCCATCCCAAGTACTCATTAATCCTTGTCAGGAGGGAAGAAAGAGAAGGGGTCTTTATTTGCAGCTCCAGTGAGAGGCTGGTAGGATCACATCTGTCAAGGGCCTGTAATGACTCAGAGCACAGATGCTTCATTTTTAATACCTTTTTCTGGAGAGCAATGTGTATGACTTTTTTTAAGCCCCTTTTTGTCTCAGGATGTTGGGGATGGTCTCGCTGTCCCCTGGCACTGCTGGTACCCACCACCACACCTGGGTTTGGTTTGGGGGTTCTCCCCCACTCTGCAGCCTTTAATCCAGCCAAGGATGAGATGTAACAAATTGAGCAAGGTCAAACTGGGATGGGAGGGCTCCAGGACAGCCACAGGACACCATGGAAATGGTAATTGGTGATCACATAGCTGAGCTCCTTCCCTGAGCCTGCTGACCCCTGGCCTGCACAGGTGAGGGATTTAATGGAACCTTTTGCTCAGTTAGAACACTTCTAGTGCAATTTATGCACATTAACTTTGACCAAAATTTTTATCAAGTTTTCTCTCTGAATACTTGCCAGATACAAAGTTATTCTCTTCCTCCCAATGTCCTCCAAGTAGTATTTCTGCCTGAAGCCCAGCTTGGAGTTCATTAACTCCTGGGTAGTTGTCACTTAATGGTAACAGGCTACTGGAGAAATATGAATTTAACTCAGTAGAGCTCGATTTTTTCAAGGTGTGTATTTATATATAATGAGAAGTTTTTGTGCCAGTTTAACTACTCAGAACAGTAGCCTCTTGCTCCCCTGGTAGAGGGCCTGAAGTGGAGGTTGCTGCACTCTCAGGGCTGGAGTTCAGCACAGGGGGATTTAATCCTCAGCTGCAGGCAGTCAGCAGTAGATCCTAAAACTTGCCCTTGGATGGGATGTGGGGAACTTTAATCATCCTGCACTCAGCCTCTGAGCTGGCTCTTTGGATTTTCCTCATTTTGGAAGTTCAAAGGCACTTGCAAAGCTAGTCTGGCTTTTCCTGCTGCTCCCTGGGATCCTGGTTTTCTCTGAATATTGTGTGGTTTTTGCTTTTATTTATCAGTCTTCATGTCTCCCCTCACTCTTGTCTGTAGACTGAACTCCAACAATTTTTTGAGTCTTTTCTCAGAGATTGTTAATTCCAGATCTCATTATTCTCTTCTGGACTGTCTTCACTCCCTCCCTGTTTTCTAGACCATTTCTCCAGTCTGTCAAGATGAATTTGGAATATAATCCTTCTTTCCAATTGTGCTTACAGTTTAGTGTCAGCTGTACATTACTTTATTCCATCAAGATCATCAGTGAAAATAGTGAACAGCACTAAACTCTGCTTACATCAGTTGGATGCATCTTTTCATTTTGAAAGTAAACACATGAAAAATCTGGGTTAGAACACTCAGTTCCCCCCATCCAAAGTACCTGGGTCATGTTTTCCTAGTATGGCCCATCACAGGAAGGGCAATTTTTGTTGTAAACTTCTGTGATTTGTAGCATCAGTTTATGCTTTAACTGAGAGAAAGCAAACTAAAATTGAGGGGCAGAAAAAGTTTGTCTTTGCACAGTAGGCAAAACCCATCATCATTGGGTGCTTGAAGTGTGAAGCATGAGAGCTGCTTTGTTGTGAGGGTACAACCAGCCAGAGTTCTCCAAGCCTGAGTAACTCAGAAATTCAAGATCTCTGCAAGCAACTCCTCCAAAGAATGAGGGGAGACTGCAATTTTGACAAAATAATCCCAGACTTTCCCAGGTTCCAAGCCAACCTGGAAAGGAGAGGCACCAGGACTGTGGGACTCCAGTCAGGCTGGAATGCAGGGAAAGAAGAGCTTGTGAATTGGAGAGAAAAGCAGGAAAAGGAAGGTAACCCCAGCATCAGACTGATCCCAGAGCTCTGTGGAGTTTCCAGAGGATCCCACCTGTGCTGGAGGTGTCCCTCCCTCCCCCTGGGCTGTGACAGGGACACTGAGCTGGGTACAAGTTTCAGTAACAGCTGAGCTCATCATTCCTTTGGAAGGGAGGGCTTGGCTGAAGGCTCTTCATTAGAAAAGGCAAATAAGATCATTTGGTTCAATATAAAATGAATTAAAGTAAATTAAACTGCAGGAGCCATGTGGCCTGCAGAGGCTTCCATTGTTGTGCACACATCAAGGGCAGCTTTTCATTTTCACTGCTAAGGAATGACAGCTTGAGAGGGGTGGAATTCAAAATCAGGAAATAAATAATAAAAAGACACAGTTGCCAAAGATTTCACTTAGGAAATCCCAGGTGCCTGCAAGCCTCCCATCCCCTCCTCATGTTGTTGTCAGCTATCTGAGCTGGAGAAGTGAGTGAAACATGGGGGGAGGGAGAAAGAAAATCCAACGAAATAGGACTGTAAGAAACTGTTACCCCAGGTTCTTGCATCTGTGTGTCCCTATCCCTGCAGAGGACAAAGATACCAAGAACATTTTAATCCGTGAGGAAGGCCCTAAGTAAGGATTTTCTCTGCATGCTCAATGCAGAGCCAAGTTACAGGGGACTGCATTTCCCTGTAGTGAAATACAGGAGAGTAAAAATACAGAAGGAGAACACTGACATTGGCCCCTCACTGCAGCTTTAAAAATACTTGCTTGGTGTTTTTTTCCAGTTGATTGTTTTATTAGTGCTTTTTATTTTTAAATTACCATCTCATCAAGTCTGGTCAGAGAAAACTTGGCCTGGATGTGGCAGCAATTGCAAGTTCTACACTTGGACCTTGGACCAAAAACCTTCTTCAGGTGTACATCATATTTCCTGTCACAGATGGGTACAGCTCTGCCATGGAACCTGGCACATTAATTTCCATATTCCCTCTGAATCTGCACCTTTTTTTTTTTTTTGTCCTAAGGGGAAAAAAAAGGCTCTTGGAGCATTTGAGTCCTCTAAAAATACAGAATCAATAAAAAACTCACTGGGAGCTGGCTCATAGATGATGTTTAATAAAAAATACCCAGGCAGAGATGTTCCTGGTGCTTGTCTGTGCAATATGGAATTTATTGCTGCTCCTCCCTCACAGTGTGGCTGAAGAGGTGTTCCCAGGCAGGTGCCAGCCCATCCTCTCATTCCCCTCTCCCTCTGACCTTGGGTCCTCTTTGGGGGGCTCACTCACAAACAGATTCACTCTTCATGGACAGCAGTCAGAGCTTGGGTCCTCTGGAGCCACAGGAACTCCAGGATGTTCTGCAAGGGCTTTTCCCTGCTGCAGCTGGGACTGATGTGCTGTCCCAGAGTCAGAAGTGTGGGATTTATTATTTACAAAATTAAAAAACTAACTGAAGCATAAGAGCAGGTACTGAGGAGTGGGGACTCCTCTGTCCCCCTCCCTAAACTTGCTTTGCAAGTCACTGCTACTGAACCTTTAAAAAAGCCATTGCTCTTCAGTGCTTTCCCAGTTTAACTTTCCAGTTTCAGATACAAAAGATGTGATTTTCAGAAGCATTGTGCACTGACTAAAATTCTCAATTTCCCCTCTAGTCCCACCTTGATGTCAGTCCTCATTAGTCCTGCATGGGTTTTCACCAGCATCCTCCATGCCACAATGCTGTTCACTGTGTAAACCTGTGAGTTTTTTGTTTCACTGCTCCTGCCCAGCACTTGATCTATTGGCAGCACGACCTGGAATCTCAGCAGAGCCTGCTCTCCTCTGATCCAAATTGCCAGCAGGACTCCAAAGCTTTTTCAAGCATGTTTCAGAATATGCCCTAGTGCTGCTGCTGGCAGCAGAACAAGTGAGACTTGGAGCTTCCCTCGAGTGCTAATCACACCTTGCAGTTGCCTCATTGCAACTTCTCTCACTTCTCTTGCCTGCCCCACTCTGATTCCTCTGTGTCAATCCTTGCTGTGCCTCTCTGTTCCTTGTGGGGAGGCACACTGAGGCAGAGCCTTATGGCAAAGGAGAGTGCACACTGAGCCCTGGGGGAGTTAGCATTCCCTCTGCTGCTGCAGCCTGCCCCCTTTGCTGTGTCTAGCTTGGGATTCAATTTTTAATTACACTGTTCCATGTTATTTTTCTGTGAGACTTCTCCCCTCCGTCACCACGCCCCAAGGATGAAGGTGAGGGATTGAAAGAAGCTGTTGCAGCAACTGGAAAGTTCACAGGAAACAAAGAGAAGAACATTCTACAAGTTCAAGTTGAGTTGCTACACTGGAGAATGAGATTCTGTCCTTTACTTTGCCAAATAATTCCTGTGTGAGTCTAGAGAAGTCAGGTGGAGCTGCAAACTGAAGTCAGGGGTTCAGCTTTTAATGGTAAAGTGATCTAGAAAATGAAGTGCTTTATAAAAGTCTAATCCCAGCACCTCAGCATGGACACCAAAACAGCCTTGCCTTGACCTTTGTCTTTCTGTGTCTCAGGTTCTCATTTAGAAAATGCAGAGAAAAGCTGTCCCTGAGGTCAGCCAGCAGCATGAAAATAAAGGGGTTTTAAAAGTGTTCTCTGTAATCCTGATGTTGTAAAGGGACTGAAGAAATTCTAGGAATGTGCTCCTCTGAGCAGAGCTCAAATGGCAGGAAAGGATCAGATGCAGATCTGCCATCAGGTAGTGGGGATGTAACAAAATACCAAGAAATTCCATGCAGAAGCAGTCAGTGCAGTGCAGACTGAACCACTGCATGTACAGCAGGGAAAGTGCAGTTGTGTGAAAATGCTGAATTCCCCTCTTTCAAAAGAAGTGCTTGGTTTGAAGTACAGAAATTGTCTTTCTGTGTGGTGAAGGAGGTTCAGAAAAATGGGGGGATTATACACAAGTCATTGACTTGTGGTTTTAACTGAGCACTGAAAAAAAAGGAATCAAAATTTCACCATGTGGTATCTGAGGCTCATCAGCAGAGCTGCTAAAATTAGATCCCAGCACAGCCCTTCCCCACGTGTGCTAATGAAGTGTTTGATAGCAGCAGCAGCTCCCACAGAGCTCCCTCAGAGGAAGCAGGGCCAGCACTGCCCTTCTCACTTCTTGGGCAGGCTTAACCCTGGATGGGAGCAGGGCCTTTCTGCTGTTCCCTACCCCAGCCTCATCAGGAGCCATAATTCCAGGTAATATCCTATTTAATCTCTGCAGTTCAGCTCCCACACAGCCCAGTCCTGCACTGGGGCTGGCTCACAAGCCCACCAGAGAGATTCTGCTGATCTTAGAGAGCTCTTCAGTCTCTCTACAGTGCATTCCAGAGAAAATTCCCAGATTCACAGGGATTTTTGTGGCATAGGAAAACTCACCTGACAGAGACAGGCCTTGCTTTATTTCAAGCTGTGGTGCCAAATCAGATACACAGGAGAAATAATTGTGTTTGTGCTTCATACAACACACAGTTCTAATCTGGAAGGAGAAAAAAAGCTGAGGTATTTTAGCTGAATTTTTCAGACAAAATACAGCTCGAGACAAAGATTTGACTTTGAAAAATGTAACCTAGATAGCCAAGAGATAACAGAGCTGAGAAGTGGCAGACAGGTGTGTTGAGTGTGCTTCCCACTGATGGGTGCTGTCTGCACTAATATCAGAAATCTACATTTTAGTGCTGAAATTGTAGGGAACAATCCTCATTTTCCAAGCTTCTGGCTCAGAAGGAGGGCCTCACTTCTGCTTCAGCCCTTTGTAGAATTATTTCTGATTTTCTGGCACTTTTCCTAGTTTAAAAAAGGGGCTGGTGTGGTGCACTGAGATGCCTGAAGTTTCTAGTTCTCTTCAAGTGATGCTCAGCTGCCCTGGTACTGCTCCCTCCCTGCTGGAATCACTCCAAACTTACCAACATTTAATGGTCAGGTGGGTGCTGCTCAGGGGCTGCAGGGAGACATGCATCCCTTAAAACATCCCTTCACTCTTGGGAGGCTGTCAGCAAGTTTCTAGCTGCTAAAAAATCCTGCAGTTACCACTGGGAGCTGAAGAGAAGGGAATTCTGGCAGCTCTGGGGAGGGTGCAGAAGTTGTGGCTGGATGCTGAAGTTTGTCACTCGCTGCCGCTGCCACCTCCCCAGCCTGGCTGTGCCCTGAGGCTGCCCCAGCTTTCCTCAGAGCTCACCGTGGGCTCGGGGCTGTGCTGGAGCAGGTTCCAGCCGGGATGGGGTGCAGGGTGCAGCAGCTCGGGCTGATGCAATGGGACAGCAAGAGTGACCTGTGCCAGCCCCGCGGCAGCGACCGAGGGAGGGACGAGCTGCAGAAAGCAAAATTCGCTGCCTTTATCTTGCTGGGAGCTTTCATCAGAGCCCTGCGGAGGGACACGGTGACAGCGTTGTCATTTCTGCCCCAGCAGCGCCCAAAATAAACCATGATTGCATCGCAGCAGCNGGATGGGGATGGAGATGAGGAGGGCAGGGCAGGGAAGCAGCCGTGTCCGATAGCAGCCGCTGGTGTGACCTCACTCCGTCCCGCGGGACATGAGCTCATGAGCGAGCCGGAGCTGTGGGAAGGGTTGCATCGTCGGGAGCAGCAGCACGGCCCGCGAGTGATCTCATCGCAGCCCCCGGGGAAGGGCGCTGGCTGCTGCCAGCCCGGCTGCGAGGACTCAATCCCCATCCCCACCTCAGCAATTAGTGATTGGCCTGCGATGACATCACTGATGACAGAGCTAACTGGGACAACACAGCAAAATTCCAGGGGAATTTCCCCTTCTCCAGGAGCTTAGCAAATAAAAGGATTTTGACAGGACAAACCCAAATCTTTGAGCCCCGATAATGTCATTGCAGATTAAGCTTCCTTCTGGGCTCGGTTTGTCACCAGCTGTCCCTGTAAACAGCGTGGGACAAAACAAGCTGGGGGTGGCCCTAAATGAGACACTTCTTCAGGCTTTGGTGAAGGTTGACAAAGGATGTTGCCCATTCTTTGAGTCTCTTTTGAGAGAGAAGCATTTCAAGCAGCACACTTCCCCCTCCCCACCTTTCCTTCCTTGAGGTGTTCAGGAAGGTTTGGTCCCTTTGAGTTTTAAATGCCCTGAGGGTTTAATTTTCAGTCTTTTTATCTGTGCACTGCCCAAGAGCCAGCACACACCTGAGGGGGAGGGGAAGAATGCTGGCAAACATAATTAATTTGATTCTTTGGGATTACCTAAAAAGTTGTCAGGAAGACCTGAGGTCACTTTGCATTTAATCCCTGTACCTTCAGAAGGGGTGTAAGGTCAGAGATCTAACTTGCTTTCCTTTTCTCACTAATAATAATATCTACAATTTACCTCATATTAATCCCATATTAACCTTTGTTTTTCTGCAGCATTGTCCAGACACACAATTTATTGCCTATCCATAACCTGCTCTAAAGTTTATAATTTCAAAATGCTGCATAGCAGATTTCATTGATTTCAAATTTTAAGTTGACAGTAAAAAACCAAGTGGATGTTTTAGTGACTTGTTCTGCTTGTGTTCAGCTGTGGAGGAATGGAGGGATATTTGTCCTTTCTGGGCACAGAGCTGAGGGGCTGCACAGAAAGCTGCATCTCATGGGTGAGGTCTCTGCACCATTTAACAGTGCAGTGATCAGTGAACACCAGCCCTGCACAAATTAAATGTTCTTCTTTTGACTTCCTGGTAATAACCATGGTCTCACTTGCCTGGCTGTCTTGCAGGGAAAGTTTTATCTGATCATTGAGGAGCTGAGCCAGCTGTTCCGCTCCCTGGTGCCCATCCAGCTGTGGTACAAATACATCATGGGAGATGATCCATCCAGCAGCTACTTCCTGGGTGGCATCCTCATCATCATGTACAGCCTCTGCAAGGTGAGCACCACCTCCTGAGCATTCCCTGGCAGCTGGGGCAGGAGCAGGGAGCAGCACAGCTGAAGGGACAAATGCTCCTTTTGGTTGTGGCTGTCCCTGCCCAGCCTGCTTCAGCTGCCAAAGGCATTTTGCTGCCCAGCATGTGGGCATTGCTGGGCTGGGGGAGGATCTGAGCCTGCTCCCAGGGTTGCATCAGACTCATGAAGTCATTGCTGCTCTGCTAATCCCTCTCTGCAGAGGCTGCAGGAGAAGGGGAGCTGGTGCTGGGGGAGCAGTGCTGGCTGGCTGCACACCCCCAGATGTCACACACAGGCAGGCTGCAGACACTCACACAGCTGTCTCTGAGCTTTCCTCTGCCACTCACAGCTCTGAGTGCAGCAGGGAGAGAAAGCAGCAGCCAAGTCCTGCCTGGATAAACCAGGTCCCATTCTAGGTCCTGCTCTGGCTGATGCAAGTGATGGACAGGAGTAATTCATGTTTCCTCAAAAACAAGAGCACAAAGTTGGTACAGCTGTAAATGAGTAGGTGTGATTTAGTCAGAGGAGTCCCAGGTCTAGAAATAATTGTATTTCTAGTGGTGTGTGTTAAACCCTGCCCAGGGGCAGAGCAGTGGCTGAAGCAAACTGTGACAAAGCAGATGTTCACCCCTCTGAGAAGGGCCAGGCTTGCTCCATCCCAGATCCCTGTCTGTGCCTGTGGCTCTGCAGGAGCAAGACTGAAAAATGAAGAACAGGGAATATATCCAAGCTGGAAACAGCTCAGAGGAGCAGAGCAATGCTGAATTACAGAGTATGTGCAGGAATGGGGTCCTGCAACCCCTCCTGTCGAGGCCTTTACAGTTCTTGTGAGCAAATCAGGCAGAGGAGGTCGTGGCCAGTGAAGTGATGGGGTCACAGCAGGTGTGAGCCCCAGCCAGGAGCAGAGCAAGCAGTGCCAGGACAGGAGCACACGAGGCACTGCAGCTCCCTGCACACCCCTCAGCCCCAGCTCCTCTCCCTGTGCTGGGGGGGAGGATTGGTGGCCCTTTCAGAGGTGTCATTGCCTGGACCCCGTGCAGTACCCACCCCTCCCTGCCCCTCTGCCTTGGCAGCTCAGGTGTGCAGAGCACAGGTGGACAAGAGCAGATTTCAGGTGATCTTTCTTGTTCCCTGCTTGCAAAAGTAACTCCACACCTGTCAGAGGGATGCAGTTCCACGTGCCGTTTCTTACAGCTGGAGAAGCCCTCAGAGTGGGAAGGTGCAGGTGGGGAATTCTGCTCCTTGGAGCAAGGGGAGCCAAGCTCAAAGCCACAGCTGGCAGGAAAGGGCCTCCCCAGGCAGAGAGAGTCCAACAACTGCAGGGCAGGGCCCAGCAATGAGGCAGGCTCAGGGTGAGGATGAGGAGTCACCCCAGCTGCTGGGGGGGCAGAGCAGGGGGACCTGGAGCAAAGCACAGCTGAACTGGACACCAGCACCTTCAGAGCACAGCTCAGTGTCTTGCTTTAAAAGCCAGGTGTCTGCTAAGGAGGGCAGGAGCCTCCCCTGAAATGGAAAATTCAAACCCCCTCCCTCTGAATTATTACAATTTTGAAATTAAGGGGGGCTTTCAGGCAAAGGATGGGAGTAGGAATAACAGTTCTGTACTAGAGAAAAAAATAAAAATAAAATAAAAATGCAATAATACAAAACAACCCTGCCAGAGTCAGAGCAGGCCCTGGCCCCTGTGGGTCAGGGTGGTGGCAGCAGTNTCCAACCTAAGACACTCAGCCATGAGCTGAGACCTCCAGGGCTGAGCTTAACTAGAGCTGCTGGGCCCAGGGGCTGTGGGAGGAGAGCCCAGGTGAGTCTCCTCAGGGCCTGGCACAGGTGGGAACAGCTCCTTAGGGGTTAACTTGATGTTGCTGTCCTGTGAAGCCTTTATAGGGAGTGTTGGTGTGATCTAGATTGGAAAAGCAGCTTCATTTTGGGCAGTTTGTGTCCAGGTCAGGGTCAGCCCCTGCACACCAAGACTTTGCCTGGAAGTGGAAGGAGAGGGGGAGCTCCTCTCCCAGTGCAGGGCACGGAGCCCTGGCTGTGCCCATCCCATTTCCAGCCCCAGCTCCTTGCCTGAGACACTGCAAAGATCCCCAGAGGAGCCCCCATTAGCAAAGCCACAAACCACATCAGAAAAACCACAGGAGCCAATTTGGCACCGAGAGCTCCCCTGCTCCTGGCAGAGCTCCAGGGCTGGGGCTGTGTCCCCTTCCCTGCACCAAGGGCAGGAGCACGTTTGATGGGCTGCTTGGAGCTGCTTGGAGCTGTGCTGGTGCCTCTGTCTGCACCGTGCAGCCATGAGCCTCTGGTTTTGGTGGAGAAATCCCAGGTGATCACACACAGAGCACCCAGGTTGGATTTTTGGCCTGTCCTGAGCAGCAGCACTCCCTGGGTGTGACCCAGGTGTGAAGTGATGGCTGGTGCAACAAAACATGGGTGAGAAATGGGTGTTGGCCCCCTGAAACAATCAGCTTTTGGGGGTGCAGGGAGCTCCAGAGGGGGGAATGAGGGGGGAATATGGGCTGGGAGAGAGGAGACATTGGAGTCATTGTAAGGAAAACAGGCAGGAAAAGCTGGGAATTGCCCTGGGAAAGAGAGGGCTGCCCCCCATCCTTGGCAGGAGATGGGATGTCTGAGGCAGTGGGCAGCCCCAGGTGGTGGCTGCTGAGTGGAAGCATTACTGGAAGCAGCCTGGGAGCCCTGGCTGTGCTGACTGGAAGCATTATTGGTGCCTGCATTTGCTTCCCCGTGCATTGCAGGATGAGCTCATTGGCATTCCCTGCAGTGAGCCCACTCAACCACTCTCACCAAAAGCACAGCAGCAGCAGAAAGCAGCTCCTCTCTCTGTGCCTTTGCAGTGCTGCTCCAGCTCTGCAGCACCACAGCCTCCCCTGCCTCAGGTGACAGCCAGCAGCTCCTGCTGTGCCACCAGCCCCAGCTGGTGCAGGGCTGCTCCTTGCACTGCCACTTTCTCTCATCTCCTTTAGTTCAGGGAGCTTTCCCTGGGCTCTGCCAGCAGGTGGGGGAGAGAGAGAGGATGGACTGGGTTAGGTTTTCAAGCTATTTTCATTTCCTTTCCCCTTTTTCCCCCCCTTTTTCCCCCCTTTTTTTCCCCTTTTCCCCCTTTTTTCCCTTTCCCTTCCCTATGGGACCAGGTTCACTTTAGCCCTTCCCTGCTTAGTGGGGTGGACAATTGTCCCCAGCCTGGTGCCAGCCCCTCTCTGTGTCCTGTGAAGTCCCCACTTTGCAGTCAGCTGCTCCCAGAGCTTTTCTGGCCACCCTTCCCCACTGTCAGTTCCCATTTATTACATATTTCATGATCACCATGAAATCTTTTTTGGCACCATTGTTATTTTTCCCCTCTGAGTATCCATTTGGAGAATGTTTGCTGAGTTTCTGGGCTCACACACACACACAGAGGTTTTGTGACAGTTCTCTGAGATGGGATGTGTTTTTTGCAGTCTTTTGACATCTGTGGCCGTGTGGGAAGTGTCAGGAAGGCACTGAAGGTCCTTTGCACCCCCCAGGTAAGGAGTTAAATGTGGAGGGGCAGTCCCAGAGGTGGAACCTTGTTCCTGCTGAGTGATAAAATTGAAAATTGCTCAGGACCACAGAATAAAACAATGTCGGCCCATGGCTGGACAGGCTGGGGGCTCCTGTCAGGGGTGTCAGGGACCTTTCCTGACATCTGCCCTGCCCCAGCTGTGCTGGGAGATTGTTCCTGTTCTGTCTGATGGGGAGCTCTGTGCAATGTGGATTAATCCAGCTGCAAGGAGCTGACAGAACTTTGTAGTGCAGCGTGTGGGAAGGACCCTGTGGTGCCTGATGTGCAGTGACACTGAGAGAGACCCTGCAGGGCACAGGAATTGTCCCAGGCACTGCATTCCACAGGGCTGATACTCACATCTGCTGCAGTGACTTACATCTGAAAAGGGTAAAATCAGAGGCTGTAGAGGAAAAGAACCTCGTCAAAGTTAGAGCTTATCTTGCTTATTCCCTGGGCTTGGGCTGGTCATTTTCCCTCAGCAGGTTTCTGTTTCCCCTGAATTTGTTACAGTGGGAGAAGCAACTTTTATATCGAAAGGGGCAGTGGGCAGCCTGTGGGCACTGCTGCTGTTACTCTTTCTTCTGTTGTCTCCTGCTTGCTAATAATAATAATCATCCCTCCCTCCATCTAAACACCCCTGCAAATGATGCTGAATTAATCCTCTCAGCTCCCTGTTGAGCTCATTAAACTCCATTATCCTTGCTGCACAAGTGGAGGCCCTAAAAGATGGAGTCAGCTCCAGGGGAAGGCAGACAGGGAGCACAGAGCTCAGACTCCTCTGTGCCCACCCAGTGACACAACAGCCTGTGGGGACTCTGGGGGTGAAAAGCAATCTTTGTGCACATTTCCCCTTCCAATCTTTGACATGGGGTTTGTTTTTCCCCACCTCTCCCTGCCAGACCTATGGAGCCCGTGCCACGAGCCAGCAGTGCAGTGAGGCAGGAGACATCTGTGCCATCTGCCAGGCAGAGTTCAGGGAGCCTCTGATCCTTCTGTGCCAGGTAAGAGCCCAGAACTGCCCTGCTGCCACTCCCTCAGTGAGCTCCTGCAGTGGGGAGAGGCACAGCCAGCCTGGGAGCTCCTGATCCAGCTCCTGGTGGATCTGTATTGCCCTGGGTGACCACAGCTGATGGGATGGGCACAGCCTTGTGGGGCAGGGACTGCAATGGGCAGTGCACACCCTGGGGCTAGAGTGAGCAGAGCTTTACCTGCCCCTTCAGAGGGCTGGGGAGATTTAAAACTCCCTTTTGATAACAGGGTTATCAAATGAAAGCCATCCTGTGCACCAAAGGTGCCTCTTAGCCTTGCTGTGAGCATCTGTGCAGATGTTTCCAAGCTGGAAGCCCCCAGAAGCTGCTTTTGGATCTGCTTGGCAGAGCTGGGATTTGAGGAGTGACATTTCTGCTGACTCCTCGTGTGTGGAGGAGTTCCCAGCTTCTCCCAGCTCCTCGTGCTCCCTCCTTGCCCCTTTCCTGCTCTCCCAGTCTGGGACTGGATGGGGAGAGCCTGGGGAGAGGTCAGTGCAGAAACCAGAGGAGGAGATAAGGGGTGAAAACTGACATTTACTGAAAAGGGGGAACTGGGACTGCAGAATAAAGCAAATGCAAGGAGCAGGGGGAAGAAAGAGGTTCTTAGAGCTTAGTGAGGACTTAGATAACTTAGGGAGCTGAGGAGGGAGATATGGTAGAGGAAAACCCTCTCAGCCCAGGTGCTGTAGGCCTTTGGAATGTTTCTTTCTAGTGCTGTTATTAGAAACCAGAGCTTTGGCAAACTGGGGTTTATTTCCCTCACCCTGTGAGTGCCAGCTGCAGCAGCTGCCTCCCTGCTGGTGGTGNACTCAGTGGCCATGGACAGCAGAGATCTCCTGGAGGGAGGATTGGCTGTGGGAGAGATAAAGAAAAAACTGCCCCATGAACAGCAGAGAACTGCCCCAGCTCTGAGAGATGGCAATAGAACACACCCCCCCATTCCCCACCTAAGCCATGGTGACAGTCCCTGTGTCCCCAGCACGTGTTCTGTGAGGAGTGCCTGTGCCTCTGGTTCGACCGGGAGAAGACGTGTCCCCTGTGCCGCTCGGTCACCGTGGAGACGCTGCGCTGCTGGAAGGACGGCACCACCTCTGCCCACCTGCAGGTGTACTGAGAGCAGGGACAGCAGGGCAGCTCTGCCCCCCTGCAGGCACTGACAGCAGGGCAGCTCACCAGGAGCAGGAGAATCCCAGGATCCCTGCTCAGTTCTGTTGTCAGTCCTTCTTCCAGCTCTGAGCCAGCAGAACAATTGTGACTGGCCAGAAGCTTTACCCTCGAAGGCAGGGGAGGTGTGGGTTGTGTTGTGGCAAACTCCAGGGTGTTTCTGGAGCTGACAGGGTTCTGAAGTGTCTGGGATGTTTCCTGTTTCCCTGTCCTTTCAGCATGGACAAACACGGCGTGTCCAGGGCAGGGGAGCTGTGAGTGCAGGTGCTGAACAAAGCTGGGCTCTGGCTGGGGAGCTCCACATCACCTGGCCCTGCATTCCCTGAATCCATGACTTTACAGAATTACAGAGCAGCTCCCTCTGAGAACTCTTCCCAAGCAGTGCTTCAGAACCTCATGTCCACAGCTGCAGCTGCAGAAATGTCATTTCCCAGCTGCTGTTTTTCCAGTTGATTCCACAAATGGCACGTGCTGTCACTTCAGGAAAATCACAGGGAGCTTGGGAAGGACCCTGCCAGTGAAGCTGGAAGTGACACCTCCTTTCCCTGAAAATGTTCTTCCTCTTTAATTTTCATGGTGAGACTTTCTGATTTCCCAGTCTCTGGGGAGAGCAGAGGGAGGTTAAAGTTGACTTGGGTTTGTCTGGAGGGAAATCCAGCACCTGACTAAGAGCATCTCACAAACTCAGTGTCCCTGCACTGTGCTCCTCAGCCAGGACTTGCCTGGGTCCTGCAGCAGGGAAAAGCAGAGCCTTGAGCTTCAGCAGGAGCTCCTGAGGAAGGAATTAATAGGAATTAACCCCATCCCTGTGACTGAGCTCTCTGCTGAGGTTCTCCAGCAGCACAAGCCCTCAGAGGGAGCTGCTGTTTGTTCTGGAGCTTTCCCTGTCCCCAAACCACCTCTGCTCCCACCCCCAGGAGCAGCAGCAGCATCCCCAGCTCATTGCCATGGAAATGGCTGAAGGTGACAGCCCCACCTGAGCCATCAGCAGGAAGAGGCTCCTGAGGGAAGGAGGCTGTGTCTGTGCTGATGGAAGCTCCACAGGGGAGGAATTAAAGCCAGGGAGCTGATGGGAACAGGAGCAAGGCTCCACATTTCTTTGGAAATAAGCTCAGTGTGGCTGAGGAATGGTGAGAGCAGAGCCTGAGCTGGGCAGAGTCCACACCTGGCCTGGGAGGAGGAAAAGCTTTACTCTCCAAACCAAAGTGATGTCAAATTCTTGTCTGATGGATCCTGTGAAAGTGCAGGACTAAGCCAAGGAATCTCATTGCTCTCTGCAATGGGAACAGCTTCCCTGTCTTTGGGATGGGAGAGAGTTCAGAACAGCAGGGAGCAAGGTTTTCATTGGGCATAAAAAGTGTTATGTGTGACAGCCTGGAATATTCACCAGGAAAAGGGGAAATCAGTGATTCCATGGGCAGGAGTTTCTGAAAGGCCTCAGTGTCACTGCAGTGCCAGTGAACCCAAGGCTTGGTGCTTCTGCTTTCAAACTGTCTGAAAAGCTACTTCTCATTCTGAATTTTTTCCCTAAATGCTCCTGGAAAATGTGTTTGGAGGAGTGTAGGAAAGGCTCAGTAGGAGCCCAGCTCTACAGAAAGTGTGGGATACACTGCTTCAAAATTCAGTTTTTATTGGTGGAAAGGCAAGAAATCAAAGGGAAAGGGTGGGTTTGCATTCTTAAAGTGTTGGGGTTTTTTTTGGGAGGGTGGTCCTACCTTCTCCTAGAACATGACACTTGGACCAGAAAACATCCAGGGGAAACTTCAGTTCCAGTGACAGCTGCTGGGAATCTGTTGACTTCCATGGGAAAACAGGAAAGGCTGTGGAAGGAAATTCCTCAGAGAGAGGAAATAAAACCCGGAGCCTTTTTTTGCCATTGAACAGTTATTTTTCTTTTTTTTTTTTTTTAATAAATTCCTTATAAATATGTACAAAGAGTCTCAGCATATGAAATTCCTTTTACAAAAGAGAGAAGCCCCATCCAGCCAGGACCAGGAGCCTCCTGGAGCTCCAGGAACTCCGAGCACAGGCCCTGCCCTTGCTTTGGTGAGGGGGAAACCTGCACAGTGACCCTGCTGGAGTTTCATCCCAGTGGTTCTGGATCAGCAAAATGCCAGGAGCTGGGCATTCCCTGCCTGGCATTCCCTTGGCAGTGCCCCTGGGAGAGACTGGGGAATTCCCAGTGGCCTCAGGGCTAACGAGGATGGGAGGGTTTTGTGATAAACTGTGGTGAATGACTGGAAAAGGGATGCTGTAAAAAGCCAGGGAATTAAATCCCACTGCAGCTGGGTTTGCTCTGCTTGCTGCCACCTGGAACTACTGATGGAGTAACTAATAAAGGTGTAATAAATAAAGGTGTAATTAATAATGGCCTTTTATCTTCAGATGTTTTCAGTCAATATTTATCAAGCTCCAAAGTCTCTTCCTGTAAATATTAAAAACCTTGGGAAATCCAAGCACTTCAGTAATTCCCTCAGAATGGACACTGAAGTCACATCAAAATTCACTCCTGTACTCAAATAAATATTTGAAAAAAAAAAAAAAGTTTGTGTTTTGTGGTGTAAAAACCCAAGGCAGGAGCAGCAGGTGAGGATCCCTCCCCTCTTCTCAGCCTGGCTGGTCCTAGGGAAGCCCAATTCCCATGGTATTTACAATTCCCTCAGCCCCTGGATCTGGAATTGGCATGGCCAGAGTCTCCTCATCTGTTGTGATGAGATGGAAAGTTCAGCTCACACACAGCAAAGTTACACAAGAACAAGGCTGAGTTTGAAGCCTGGATTGAAAATCAAATTTGCTGGGAGCAAAGTGGCTCCAAGGAAAGTTGTGCACCTGCTGTGGAGCTGAGGTACAGCCAGGAGGGTTGGACATGGACAATGTGTGCCCAGCACTCAGTGTGGAGCCTCAGGGAGTCTGTTCTGTACACACCAGGCTCCTGTTGAGATCAGGGACAGATGTTATGTAGGAAAATTGAGTATTAAGTGCTATTCTGTCCTCACTGGGGCCGTTTTTCACAGGGCAGTGCAGTTTTCCAGCTGGGAATGCCTCATCCCAGGCTGGCTGTGGACAGACACTGCACCAGTTTAACCAGTTCAGTTTGTCATGGATTTCAACAGCAGGAACTGCTCCTGCTCATGCTGAGGGTTTAAGAGACTTTAACTTTTCCTGTGATATAGGAACAAAACAAACTCACAAATCAGAGGAAACTGGTTCAAGAAGTGTTTAGGGAGGATTCAGGGGAATTGCTTTAGCAATGGGCTTGGCTCAAAGAGGAACTCCTGCCTTTTTGCTGTGGAGCAGGAGCAGGAGCAGGATGGGATTCCCCCCTCTGCACTGCCAGCTCCTGCTTTGGCAGCTTTGCTGGAGTTTGCCTGGGTGCTGCCCCTCCTGGGCACACCAAGCTGTGGGACAGGAGGCCTGCTCCCATTTCAGCTTTTTCACCTGCTGAGAAGAATTCTGCTGGAGAAGAGGAAGGAATGGGAACTCCTGGGCCAAGCCCTGCCCTGGGGTAACCCACAGTTGCTGGTGCAGCCCGGAGCTCCCTGGCCAAAGGAGCAGTTTGAGCAGGTGGCAGAGGAGCTGAGCAGCAGCACACACCAGGCTGCTCTTTTACCTTGGAATCTGGAATTCCAGGTTGTGCTGGGAGCTGTCTTGGCAGAGAACTGCTTTAAAAATTCATGAAGAGTTCCCTCCCAGCCGTGCCCTGCGCAGACTATGAGCTCATAACTGAGCTCTGAAACCCGAGCGGGGTCTGCTGTGGAGCAGGGAGAGCCCTCCCCGGCCCTCCCACTGACCCAGCCCAGGCATTGCTGCTGCTGTGGGAAAACAAAAGGGCCAGAGGGGATCTGTGCCGGTTTCCTGCCCACAGGAGGGGACTGGGAATTTCCAGGGAGTTCACAGCACCCTTTCCTTTCCAACAAACACCAACCAGGGGAAAAGCAGATCTTGTAGAAAGGATAAAAACACTCCTTGTCAAAAAATGGAGGCGTTCAAGGATAGCAATTACACCACAAAATGTAAGGCTTTGACAAATCTGTACCCTCAGTAAGGAACTCCAGTTCTGTACAGGGAATTCTGGCTACAGAACTCCACAACTTCACCCTCATGTGAAACATCCAGTTTGGAACTACAAAAGTGAAGCAAACCAGGAACAAGGCAGGATTTGGGGTACCAGACCTGCTCTGGTTTCCACTTGGGAAGCACCATGGATGTGGCTGTTCCATGCTGGGCAGGACCCGTCTTTCAACATTTTTTGCTGACTGTTTGGAGCCCCTGAGGAGAGCAATCCCCTGGGAGCTCTGAGGTCTGGGAGTTTTCACAGAAAAACCTGCCCACGGAGGGTTGGGACTGATGGAGATCAGCCAGTCCCTGCACTGGGGCTGATCACAGGTTTGGGGGCTCTCCCAAGGTGGGGAGGACAGAACTTCCTTTCCTTTTCATTGGCTGTGCTGTTCCAAGGGAATTGAAACACTGGGAGCAGCCTGAAGGCTGCAGCCCCCAACAGCCAGGGCAGCAGGAGAGCCAAGGGCAGTGCCAGCTGTGTGCACAGGGAAAATGGAATAATGCCTATTCCAGGTGAGAAGTTTATTACATTCAGAGCTGATAAAGGTGAGGGATCTGTGGGAGAGCCTCTGAGGGATGTGACCCAGCCCTGGGCCTGTCCCAGGGCTGGGGAGGATGTGCAGGGCAGAGCTGCAGGGGCTGTCCCCTACAGCCAAGTGTCACATCCATGGTTCCTGTTCAAGTGGGACTTGTGCAATTCCATAGGCACAGTTTCACTCCCACATTCCAGGGGATTCCAGAAATTGGTATTTTTAAGGCTCTGCCCAGCACTGGCAGCACTGCTGGAATCAGCTGAGGCTCCTCCTTTTGTTAGAAGAATTTGTCCTTGTTTCTGTAGGAGACTGAGCTGGGAAGGGGTTCAGGATGCTGAGGATTACTGAGCATCAGGCCAAAAATGGCAGGGAAATGTTTCACTGGTCCCTGTGGCTCTGAGACCACCCAAAGGGTATGGACAGACAAACTACATGGAGCTACACCACCCCTCCCAACACTGCACATCACCTAAGGCAGGGCAAGGTTCTTCACTAGGAACAATCTGCTCTTCCAGCAGAGCCCTTGCTGCTGTTTGGGAATGGACTTGGATCAGTAAGAGCCAGGGAAACGTGTGCAGGGGCTCAAAACACTGCAGTGAATATTTGATAAAGGGAGAATTTAGCTTTCAGATTGCTTAGAAACATTTCTCCTGCAGCAGTGGAAAATGCAGGGTCTGACTAAACACAGAGGCCACTCGGCTTCTTCCTGGGCTGGGGAGGGTGGGAAGTGTTTTTAAAAGACAAGGAGCCAAATTTCCTTCAGAAATCAGGTTCTAACATTCCTTTATGCCTTTGAAAATGCATGGCAGAGTCAATTTTCTGGTGCAAATATCTGAAGGTAGGAAAAATGTTTCTAAAAAACTGTGCACAGGTTGCTGTATGTGGAAGGTACCCGAAATCTGACAGGTAGTTTTGGCTGCAAGGAAAAAAGTGCTCAGTACTAGACTGAAAAAAGCCCTTTGACTTCTAAGGCCAAGTTCTCCTGTTATCCCCTGCTCTAGTGATCAGTCTGGATAAGAGTTCTCTTCCCTGGTTCATGGGATGTGGGACTGAATAAATCAGCATGCAGGAGAATTCCCAGCTCTGGAGCTGCAGAAAGTGCTGCTCTAGCAGACTTTGACGTGCACACTGCAGTGGAAAGGGCCCTGTGTCCTTTCCACCTCAGTGCCTGCTGCTTCCCAAGCTCCACACTGTCAAAAGAAAAAGAACTGCTCCAAAGAAAAGGAGTTTTATAAAGTTCTGGGGTAGATTATTTGTTTTGTCTTAGTTTCTGCAGAGATTGAAAGAAAGAAAAAAAAATAGCACCTTCTCAACAAGTCTTATTTTTTGCTATCTTGTGTATAAATATCAATAACCAAAATAGATCTTTCCTTGTCCCACGTTTCAGAACATCCTCTTGGGGAAACTGTAGCACCACAGAGAGGCAGTTTAGCCCCAGACAAATATTAAATGTAGCACCAGAGAAACTAAAGTCATAGGAAAGCTGCTCTCCCCTGGTGCCAGAGCATGAATATTTACACACACAAACTGCTGTCCGAGCTGCTCCGCACCCGCTCCCCGCCACGCCTGGGCACGTTTGGAATTCTCAGGATTACTAATCTGGGTGTAGAGATTCCTCCTCATCCTGCTGCATAAACGGGCCCACAGCAGGGCAGTGGGTGGTGTCCAGCAGGGCCAGCAGCAGTGCCAAGGCTCGGCCTGCAGGAGCAGGGCTGCTCACAGCAGCCATCTACAGGGAATGTCGCTTACGCTCTCGACAAGGCATGCACGCGTCCACGTCTGCATACACAGGGGTACATTCTTCTATATATAAGCAGGTTTTGTGTCTCTGGTTTGCTGCTGGGCCCTTGAACAGCTCCTTCCGGGCAAATCCTCCTTCTCACGTCGCCCAAAGCACTTCCAGCATCTCCCACTTCTTTCTTTCTCTCCACTCTTCACAGCTGCTGCTCAGGCTCTGGATTCCCTGGAGGAAAAGGGGAAACAATTTTCTCCAAGGGCACAGGGTTTGCTCCAGCCTAAGAAAGAAAGCAAAAGAATGGGGTTGGGTGTTAATTATGTTGATGCATTGGGTACAAT
The DNA here is from genome assembly GCA_013399945.1 of Ploceus nigricollis. Taxonomy (NCBI): domain Eukaryota; kingdom Metazoa; phylum Chordata; class Aves; order Passeriformes; family Ploceidae; genus Ploceus; species Ploceus nigricollis. The sequence goes on along the minus strand of VXBC01010280.1, from coordinate 133,675 downwards.
AAAAGCTTCTTTTAAATTTATGCTTGAACCCTCCTACTAAATTTATGGACAAGAAGAGGTGTGGAGTTTATGGGGAGGATGGTCTGTGACTCAGACAGGAGATGATGCCTTTGGCCCTGGGTACTGCAGATTTCTGGGAGCTCTCCCCCTTGCAAGGCTCCTTTTGGGTGCTCCATCTTCACTTACATCGTGTTAACAAAAATGTGAACTTTTAGGGAAGCCATTAAATTTGTTGCAGGTAGGCAGTGGGGTGCACGGAGTATCACAGGAGACTGCAAGAACTCACTCATTCCTGCCTCTGCCACTGATTAGATTTGTGGCCTTGGGCAAACCACTGCTTTCAGTTCTGCTGGAAAATGAGGGCACTAATAACTTCTTTGCCTCACAGGTGGGCTGCGAGCCTTAATTAATAAAGTGCTCAGAGAAAGGCACCCATCTAAGTGCAAATTAGCAGGAGAGGTGCCCGAGGGGCATCTGCGATGAAATTCCCATTTCCCAGCGTTTGTCCCCCAGTTTGTTGACGGCAGCCCTGGCTGGGGCAGAGGCCACGGGTGTCTCGTTGGCAGGCTGTGACAATGAGAGACCCTAGAAAAACTGCACGGAGAAATCTCCGCCGGCCGCCGGGATGAGGTGATTTCACCGCTGGGAGAGGGGGGAGTCGCTGACGGTGCAACTGCAGCAGCAATGAAGTCACAGCCTAATTAGGGCTGGCCAACAGCTCCGGGGCAGATCCTGAGCTGAATCCCTCCCGTTCCTGCTGTCCTGCCCTGCTCATGCCAGCGGGAAGGTAGCAGGAGACAGCCTTGGGACGGGCTGAACCTCCAGGGAAAGAGGTGAACGGTGGTGCTGCCACGGACTCCGAGCAGAAACACAGAGTATCCCGAGTGGGAAGGGACCCACAGGGATCATCAGTCCTGACTCCAGGACACCCCAGCAATCCCACCCTGTCCCTGAGAGCAAAGGCAGCCTTGGGGCTGTGACCTTTCCCTGTTCCAGCCACCTGGAATGTCTCTGGTTCCTGGGCAGGAGACTGAACCACATCTGCCTTATCCCAGCTCCTGCCAGCTGCAATTCCAGCCTCTCCCTCCCTCATTCCCAGCCTTGCTTTCTAGTTTCAAGGAATCTGAAGCAACAGTGGGAATGGCTGGATTGAGGAAGGTCGGGATGGACCCTCCAGAAGTGAAGCACATTTCCAGTCTGGCTGTGATCAAGGCTGTCAGCCAGCCCCATCCCAGGGCTGCTGCACCTCCAGGCTCCATCTCCCACATCTCACCTGCCCTCTGGGAGTGCTGGAGCATCCCAAAGTGCTTTAGCAGAGGTGCTTGGCTTTTTTGGCAGAAGGTAAATAGGGAGAGGTGTTTGCTGTGTGGGGAGGGACAAACACAGCTACAGAAAACCAGCTGCTGGGCACAGGGAGTCAGTGCAGAGCTGCCAGGGATAAACCAGGGCTTGGAATGTGCCCCTGCTCAGCCTTCCTGCTTCCCTGTGTGCTCAGAGACAGGCACACAGCACCACGGGGTTCTCACATCACCAGGAGGGGATTTGGGTACCTCGCTCCCCACACAAATGGCAGAATTCCCCAGAGCAGGGCACAGCTGGGGCTGTGAGTGTGGCACTGTACAAAGCAGGAGGATGTGGCTGCCTCCGCTCCAAGAGGGGAGATATTTACTCAAGTTACACTGGAATAAAGAGTTCAGGAGTTGATTAAAGGATTTCCTCCACAGCAAAACCATTTAATCCTTATTTATTATTTCTCCTGTAGCAGCACTTCCAACTGCCAAGCTCTGAACCCTTGTCCTGCTGTGCCACCATGGCTGGCAACAGATCATCCGTGGTGTCACTGTATTTTACAAACTGTCTCTCTGTGTCACTTAACTTATAGAAAATCTATAAAAACCTGTAGAAGTTGATAAATCCTAGAGCATCTTGAACTCCAAGCGATAAATCTGCTCCAGGGCAGGCAGAGAGCTCAGCACAATGTTTATGCATCTCACAAGCCCCATTCTAAGGGCTTAAATGGCTCTTAAGTTTTGCATCAGCCTCGTGCTGGCCTTCTGCAGGAAGGTGAATTTCATGGAAAGAATAAAAGAGAACCCCAGAATTCTGGCCCTGAGCCCATCTCTCAATAAACCAATTTTGAATATCCTAGGCTGTGTTAAAGCCATTTCTGGGTGCATATTGGCTGCATTGCCAGTATCTGACTCATTAATGGAATATACTTTGAGCCAATTCTGATCTCATTTACAGCACCGTAAATCCAGGGCAACCCAATTGACTCCAGTGGAGTTACTCCAAATTTCCCACAATAGGCACTCAGCAGACAGAGCAAAATTTGGTACTTTGGGTCTGAAAAAGGCTGAGGAAAGCCAAACTACATCCCATTTGTGCTGGGGTGGATAGTAAGTTGGAAAGAGAACCAGCATATCCCTTCTGTAGAGCTGCTGAAAAATTGATTATTTTATGTGCCATTCTTAAAAGGCTGAAACTTTGGGGGAAACTGTCCACAACTATCAACATTTTCATTTCCTTATAAAATAAAAGGAATTATGGCTGAGTGCCTCTATGGAAAGTGCAGTGTCTATTGGAAACATGGATGGGAACGATAAGAAAAAATTCACTTCCTCTGAAATTTTTTCATGGGAACTGACATTCCCTTTGGTGGTGTATCCCTGTGTGCCTGGGCATTTAGGGAGAGACAGATTTTGCTCAGAGAGTTGCTCTCAGCCATTGCTCAAATGAAGCAATAAGGTTATGAGACAACAAATGGCTTTGGTTACAAAACCACCTCAGCCAACCTGGCCACATCCCGGTGCTTTAACACACACAGGCAGCTCCACTTCCCAGTTATCTGCAACTCTCCAGCCTTATCCCACAGCTTTACCAAAAAAACCAAGCTGCTTTTCTCATGGATGCTGAGTGGGATGGGCATGAAACGACTCAGGTAGGGAGTCCTGTGTCTCTTAGCACTTCTCTGACTGATTTTTATTCAGGGAGGGGAGGAGAAGCCACCTTTAGGCAGCACCTGCACGAAGCCAGAGCAGAGTTTGAGCTCCCGGCTCCGGCAGCAGCTGGAAAAAGGAGTTCTGCTCACGGCTACTGTGTCAGCATGGAACTGCTCCATTTAAATGGATTACAGGGGCCACTCGCTTGGCACACGTCCCACTGCTAATAAACAAAATAACAGTTATTGATATATTGAAAGGGAAAAATATATCCAAGGGCTTGGATCGCTGAGGGCACGCTGGAGGCAGGGACTAAACGAGGCACAATCGCGCAGCAGCAGCTTAATGAGGGAACAAGGGCTGGGCAAAAGCCCTGTCAAATTCCCAAGCAGCCCCATCCGTGTACACTCACACTTCATTAGCATCTCCGCGGGAGACGGAAGGGCAACTTGGAAGACCAAAAAACAATTAGGAGGGGGTTCAAGAGTGCTAGGGACGAACTGGTAAGAACTGTGTGTCCGGGAGATCTTTGCATAGGAAGAGCAGGGAACCCAGACAGTAAAAATATACATTTGGACTCCAATCCTCCCACGAAGACTGTCCTGCTTGGCCTCAGTCCACCCGTGGAATGAGCCATTCCTGGGCTGCTGTTTGTTTGTGCAAACTCTGACGTTTGTTTATCGGGAGAATTAATGTTGAAGGTTTTCCTTCTTCAATTTAACTGTGAGGCTGGGCTGAGGGTGGCAGGGACCTTTGGCTTTTTTGAGCAGGATGCTTGCCACTGGGAAGGGCTGGCTTTTTCCTGATCCAGGAGGATAAACAACAGCCTGCCTCTTTGTGTGAGGGACACACACGGGGTGCACGAGGCTGGATGTTTGTCCTGGTGCAGAACCAGCTCTCTGCATCTCCACTGCCTCTGGTGCTTCGTTTGCTCTGCTCTCCTGAACAGCTCAGTGGGACACCTCCAGAAATCTTATCAACCCAGTTTTAATACAGATAATTAACTGCACTGAGACTTTGGACAGAGTGGCTCTGCATGAACCTCGCAGCAAACAGTGGGGGGAATTCCTGGCAACACAGTGGGCACGGAACCAGGCTGGTGGAGCTGGCAGGGACAAGTAGGGTTTGATTTTAATACACTGCCACTCCTGAACTAACAGAGCGAAATACAAGTGACACTCTATGCCAAACTGGCACCTGACAACTATACTTCATGCCCTGGTTGGATGTTTCAAGGTGATGTCAGATTACATATTACAAAACTACCAGTTGCAAAGCATCCATCCCCAAATCCCAAGCACGGTCCACAGATGCAAGCTGGTCACACGTGGTGGCCCTAATCCTGCTCCCACTGCCATCACCCGGGGCTGTGAGAGCAGGAGGGGCTCCCTGGAGCACGGCATTATTCCCTGAGCTGTGCTGCTGTGTGAAGCCACACGGAGCTGAGGGAACAAGCTGCAACCTTCTGCCTCAGAAGCCGTACGACACTCACGGCAGCCAACGCTGCAGCCTCTTGAAAAAGCAGGAGGGGAACTCGAGGAATAACCCAAGCTGAAAGTGGCCTTTTCCTCTTTTCTCCATTCCTTCTGCAACCACCAGATCACGAGACAAAGGCTGACTCTGCAGGGCACTCATTAACTGCACAAGTTACTCTCCTCTTACCAGCCTTTCCATGAAATCCCAAGATCACAAGTGGTTAGAGGCTGCAGTTCCCAGCTTGTTGCAGGACAATGTTATTGTCACTGCAGAGTTCTCTGAGGATGGCAGAAAAATGCCTGTTTTGTTCAGAAATACTCTGCTGAGGTAATCAAACACTGTCTTACCTCATCTCCAAGGCTAACCCAGCTCACTGCACTGTCACTGGGGCTCTGAGACACTGCAGACTGCCAGAAACCTCCACTGGTGGAAGCAAATTACTGCTCAGGATGAAAAGATTATTAATGGCCAGAATAACCGAGGAACTGAGGTGCAAATGACACAGTTAATTATTCTGGGCTTGCATTGTATTTTCATCTGCAGCTTGGTCACTTGTGCCTTTGAAGCGTGGCAGGAGTGGGACAGGTTGCTCACAGGGACAGCCAGGAGTGTCACCAGCCTGTTCATCTCGTGCCTTTATCCCTGAAACTGCTTCCCATCACACACCAGGAGCTCCTTTTCAGCCTTACATGTGTATTTGTGTCCAGGAGCATTTGGAGGCAGCTCAACACTGTCTGTGGCAGCCTTTGAAGCCAGGGCAGGACGGTGCTGCCCATGGAATTCGCCTCGGAGGCGCCCAGGATCTCGCTTGGCTTTTCCACAGCCTCTCATCAAAGCCATTTATAAGCAACTGGTGGGCAGAAATGGAAGTGATGACTCCAGGATCAACAGCAGAAGAGTTTGGGGGGAAAAGAATAGTGTCTGCCCAATAAACCTTCACAAAAATTAATACTCCAAACAGCTTTGGCCTCGTGGGATTGCCAGCAAGTCTGGGCTGAGCGTGTGCATGGATCACCAGGGCCAGCTGACAGGCTCCCTCTGCCAGCCCTGCTCACCTGCCACCTTCTCTGCTTGGGACGGAGTCCCAGGCTGGGCAGGGAGGAATCTCCCTGGCTTGTCAGAAAGAAAAGGACATTTGAGACATTAGATAAGGGAGATCACTGCCGTTCCCCCTTGGATTTCAACTCTGTTTGTGCTCAGACAGGCCAGCAAGGCAGACGGCTGGGTTTGCTTCCAACACTGGAACCAAACTTGCCACAAACTGACGGGGAGGGAGAGATGTGTTTGCTCTGCTCCTGACCACAGCCCCACACCACTGACACCACTTCTGAGGCACCATCCAGTGCCTGCTTTTATAGAAATTGAGGCTTCAATTCATCAAAACCCCACAGTTCTCCTCTGTTTTTTTTTCAAAGAAAGCTTTCCAAAGGTGACCAGCGGAGCCTCCCGCCAGACACAGCAGTTGGATGACAACAATGCCCCCCCACAGTGTGCACACACACAGTGCAAACACACAGACCTGCTGGAAAACCTCATTTTTAAACTCTCTGATAACCTTACTTCACCTCCACACTGCCCTATCCAAGCTGGTGGGATACCAGTGCATGCTGAAAGTTAGACATGGACTGAAATTGTTGCCTGAACACAGACAGACACCGAGGGGTGTTTATGATGCAATTTACAGCACCCAAAAGAGGAGCTCGTGCTCCTTAGGTCTGTGGAGACAAATCCACGACCCAAAGAACACTACAGAGCACCCAAAATCCCTGAGGTGACTGCACGTATGCTTAGTATCCCTGAGTGCTCCCAGGGCTGAGGGTGCAGAGCTGTCCCCACAAGCCCCGGAGCTGTCACCAGGATGACAAAAATGAAGGTTACAGGACCAGGAATGTCCTGGTTCCCTGCTGCTCGTTTGCTCAGTGGCTCTGGAGCACAGAACCAGCAGTAACTGGGGTTGGGTGCTTTTCCTGGCCAGTGGCTTGGGACCCCCCTCGGGGAGAACCCCCAACACTGGGCAAGGCATTATCCAAAACACAGAGCCAATGTCCCAGGTGCCCCGCTGCAAAGTCCAGCGGGGACATTCCACCACCCAGTGACCTCAGCAATGGGTGCCCCACAGCACCCGTGGGTCTAAAGCCCACCAGGGAATGACAGGACACAGGGAAAGTTCTACGCAAAAAAGGGCTGGAGGTCTGGCAGGCACGGGTGTGCAGGGCATCCTCCAGCTCTCAGGACCGGCAGCCAGGGCAGCACGGGACCTGCTCGGCTCCCCCTGAGCTGCCCCGCGCCGCTGCCGGGCATGGAGCTCAAACTGCCCCACGAGAGCACGGGTGGCGCGGGCGGAGGGGAGCTACAGGGGTGGAAGCCGTGAAAAGTTTGGGGAAGGGAAAAGGGGGCGTTTGAGGAGTCCTGGGAAAAGGGGAGAGGAGAGAGGGAAAGTGGGGATGGAGGGGACGGGGGAAGAGGTGAGAGCGACAAGTCGGTGTGACCTGGCACCAGCAGTCCAGGGAGAGGAAGAGAGAGGGGAGAAGGAGAGGAAGAGGGATAGGAAGAGGAGAGCGATCGGTGCGACCCGGCAGCACGAGCAGCCCGTGGCTCGGTGCGCTGCCGCGGTCAGCCCCCGCAGCCCGGCGAGGCGCGGGTACCGCGGACAGC
>VXBC01010280.1:103073-123535 GCA_013399945.1 Ploceus nigricollis | reverse complement strand
GGGCCGGTACCGGAGCACGGAGAGGGGCTCGCCTGAGGGGCCCCTGGGAGGCGGCGAGCAAAGGAGACGTTGAATTTGTGTTCCTGCGTGCTTGTTTATAACCTCAGCTTCTGAATATAGGTCCTTTTACAAATCCTGTGCGGGGCTAGGGGTCCCTTCCAACTCGAGATACGCCGTGACTCTCTGAAATAATATCTTTTTTCCTCTTAAGATTTTTGTTGTTTACTCGGGCAGTTTGACGCGGGTGCAGTAATTNTTGTTGGGGTGTCCTGTGCGGGGCTAGGGGTCCCTTCCAACTCGAGATATGCCGTGACTCTCTGAAATAATATCTTTTTTCCTCTTAAGATTTTTGTTGTTTACTCGGGCAGTTTGACGCGGGTGCAGTAATTAAAGATATCCTGCCTTGTGACACAGCAGCGTAGTAAGAAAACAAGCTTTAATTCTTTAAATAAAGGAGTTAATTTGGAAATAGTCTTAAATACAGTTCTGAACCAGATAAAAATTATTTTGGTAAATCCTCTAAATGCCATAGAGATGTTATTTACAGTATAGGAAAACTAGGGGGGAAACCCATTTTCTTGTTTCTCACTAACCTCACTATGACTAATTACTCTTTGCTTAAAAAAATTAAAAGGAACAGATTAAATTTCTGTCTGCAAGGCACAAATTAATCCATTTTACAGAATTAGTGCTCCATTAGCACACAGGAGCCCGAATCTGTCTCAGAGGGGCTGGTTGTATTTGAGTTTTGGACTCATTCCAGTAGACTTTTAGACAGACTGGTGCTGACTTAACATCCCTGCTTCCTTGTGCTGAGGACAAGCTGCAGGAATTTTTGGGGTGTGGGAAGACCTGGCTGTGCCCCTAATGTTAGGATTGCATTAGAATGGGATCAGTATGAGTTTGTGCTGTGCCTCCAGGACCTCAGGCAGATCCCAAGTCGAGATCATCCCGTCCCTCTTGGCACTTTGCTAACCCCCATTCCTTTGCTTCTTTGTAGGTCTCTTCTACAGCTACTCTTCATTTAAACTTGGACCCTTTGCAGCAGCAAAACAGAAAAAAAAGGCACTTCTGGGTTTATTTGAAGCAGGGTATAAATCCTCTTGCAGCTCAGTTTATGAAAAGCCCGTGTAGGTGTTCTTTGCTCTTTTCCCCTCCTTTCCTCGAGAGCACCGTTGGTGTTGAGCCTTGTGTCAGCCCTGCTGTGCCTGCAGCCCTCAGTCCTTGCAGCGAGACCTCTGTGGGCATCCAGCCAGCCCCGGATCTGCTGCTTGGACACGAGTCAAGCCCAGTTTGGAAGGAGCACATCCGCGGTGGTGCCGTGCCTGAGCTCATCAGCCTGGAGCTAACAATCCCTGCCCAGTGGCTCCTCTGGTTTGTTTGGGCAGCCTGTGGCTCCAGAGCGCTTCCGTGGCTGCTGGAGCCGAGCGGGATCACATCTGGCCAGCTCGGAGCCTGCCCGCATGTGGCCGTGGAGAGGTTCCCTTTGTGTTTTCCTTGGGTGTCCCCGCTGGAGACGGGTGGGATTTACAGCACAGGAAAGCAAAACAGATCCTGCGGATCCGCGGCGGGGAGCGGAGCCGGCAGCCCCAGCACGGGCAGGGAAAGGAGCTGCGTGTGCAGGGAAGTTGGGGATGAGGAGGGAGGGCAGCAGCAGGGCTGGCTGCAGCTCCTGCTTTAAGTAACTTCAGAGCAAGGGGAAGGTTCCAGTGTGTGTGAAGTGATGTTTTGTTGCTAAAAGACCTGATGGGAGCATTGCCCATATTTGTGTTGTCTAAACACTTGCCTAGTGTAGAATATCTTTTGCTTTAAAAACCACACCACCACGTTATATGGGGATTTCCCTGAGGAACTCTGCTTTAAATAAACCCAGAATATCCCTTCTATTCTACTTGGGTACTGCAAATGGCCCAGATTTGAATGAGAAGCTGTAGGAGAGACCTACAAAGAAACAAAGGTACCAGGAAAGTGCCAAGAGACAGGAGATGATCCTGAGCTTCTGAAGGCAAACAGTGGAGATGGGTTTTAAGTGAGCAGCTGATTTTGTATGTGAGGATTGATGGACAATGATCAGGAGCACATGGGGAGGTTGACAGAAACCAGAGGAAACACTGAGAGCAAAACTGGTGACATAGAAATAGTCAGAATCAGCTGATTTAGATCTTTCTCTATTATAGAGTATAAAAATTTTGAATATCCAGACAGGATAAGAGTGAAGATAAATCTTGTTGTGATAACTGCAGAAAGAAGATGTAATAGTTATGTAATTAAACAAAACAAAATACATCTAGGAAAAATCTATGTGCTGCATTTAACTGTTAGCTTAAATTGATGGATTTGGCTTCAAATTTTTGTTTGAGATGCTCAATTAGTTAAAGGAGGAACATTTCATATTAAAAAACCATTTTTATGTTAGTAATGAAAGAAACCAACATCATCTCCATTCAATTTTATTTAAAATATTTGTTCGTTTTTCCATCATATGGGATTGAAATCTTGCAGGTGAAATTAATAATGGGCATGTGTCTTCAAAGTTATCATTTATTGGGTGTTTTTGGCACTTTAGCCAAACTATTTTACTAGAACTTGTGTCTTGCCTTTCTCTGCCCTTTAAAGGGCCATGAAAGAAGGGAGGGGCAGAAAAACTGATGTTTTCATGGAGCTGTGATGGCCCTGAGGACACACCATTCCTTCTCCATACCGTGGTAACTTCTCCTGCTGTCAAACTGTGTCAAACCAGCCTCACAAATGATTTCCTCCTTTTTCCTTTCCAGAATGAAATCAATGAGGTTCCTTTTTTCGACGTGCAGCTGCCTTACGAGCTGGCACTGAAGATATTCCAGTACCTGGGCAAGGCTGAGCTGGGAAGGTGTGCTCAGGTGAGTGCTGCTGGCAGTTTGCTGCTCTGATACCACTTAAAACTGGCAGAAATGGTAAAAAAACAGGCACCTCAATGTAGGCAAGGGGGGTGGTAGCCCAAGGAACTCAGCTGGTTGTGCTTTCACTCACAGGAAACAGTTCCAAAGCTGGATATTGAAAATGTAATGGTACATGAGCTGGATTTACAGCTGCACTTGAGCAGAGTTAAATAAAACATCTGTGGCTTGTGCAGCAGCAAAGCCTTAACATTGGAAATAAATAGTGCAAAGATATTTTGATTTGAGTGAGTGTTCTGAAGCATTTTTGATTCAGGTGAGTGTCTTGCAATATTTAGGAAGAAGCACTTGGTAGTGCTAAGGGCATGGCAGGAGCTGCTCCTCCCAGTTTCCAGAGTGGGATTGAACCACAGACATTGGAGTAGTAACTTTTTGTTACTAATTAGTACTATTTCCATATGAGGCTAAATTCTTAAATGACCCTGATTTCCTCCCCCCAGCCCTGCAAGGGATTTATATTTTTCTTTTCTGATACTTTCAGCTAATGCTCTCAGCATCTGTACTCGGGCATGGTCCTTAATTTACATGCAGTTGTAAACTGCCTGTCTCTTCCAGAACTTTACTGAGACACTCACTCTCACCTCACTCTGCTCAGGGTTGTTCAGCCCACACTGCTGGGCCTCTTTATTTCCTTTCTTCACACACTGAATGATGAACCTCCTCTCTGAATGAGCCTTCAAAGCAAACTTAATTGGCAAGTGCTGATTACCCTGTGAAATCAAGCAGAATATTGTAGATATAATTCCAGCTTCTCCTGTGGCCACTGTTTAGGGTTCCAGACTGGTGTTCATTAACTCTTACATAGAGAGCACATCTTGCAACCTCACAAAATCCAACCAAAACCATTCTTTGTGTTACAAACAGTCTAGGGCATGGCTTGAGTGGAAGAAAAAAATGTTAATGTGTGAAAACTGAGGAGTGACAGACAGGGTCTGTTGAGGATGGTAAACTAAACTCAAATATTCTGCAAATGGCCCAGGCTTTGAAAGGAAATTGGGCTTTTAATGTTCAGTGTGAGCATGTAGTGTTAAATTGCTACAAGTGGTTGTTGCTTAAATTTTTGACTTGCTAATGCCTTTTAGGAACAGGGACTGTTTAAAGAAAATTAATTCCTCGTGCAGGGCTGCTCTTGCAGAGGGGAAAATTCTCTAGGATTGTTTCTTTTGGTGCTGTCCAGGGCAGGGAAGCTTTCAGATATGCTCAAGTTTGTGTCCCTTGGGGTAGAGATATGCCATCAGTAAAGGCCACAGCCCATGACATGGAGCAGGGTTGCATTTTTGAAGTGGATTAGTTTAAGGTTATTCTTTCACTCTCTTTTCCCCCCTCCTTAGGCATGATCACTTTACCTCATGACATAGTAAAAAGATTGGCTGCTGTAAGGCTGCTCCTTTTCCCTGTGCTTAGGGCTGCACTGGATTTCTCTCCCCTTCACTTTGTTTTTTAGCTTGAACTTGTTCTCTTAAGATGTGTTTTAACACAGACAATCTGCCACATTTCTCATTCTCCTCTTCCCAAGTCACTGTTCCTTTGTGGCAGCTGACAGGTAGCTGAGCAAGTGCCCAGTGTTTCACAGGGCTTTCCCAATCAGATGAATATCCAGTGCAGAGCTGGCTTCTTTTTAAGTGTTCAAATAAAAAGCAGAGCTATAAAAATAAATAGCATTTTCATTTTTCTCTTGGTGGTTTTGTTTTTGAAGGGGGGAGCCCTCTTCTGTTCCATGGAAAACCCTGCTGTGCTTTATGGTGTTATCCTAGAAAGGTTTTTTTTATTAAGGTGCCTTGGGATTTCAGTGAGACTGGGCCAGTTGGTGGAATTGGCATCATGATCCATGTGAGTGCCTTTGGAGAAAACCTGTTTGCTTAGTTCTTTATGCCAAATTGGTAACCAGCTAACAGGAAAGGAGCCTGACTGCAGAGCCTCTCTGAGATTTAATCACACCACAGACTGTCTGGAGAACTTTCATTTCACCTTGATATTTCCCTCTCCCTCGCTCCCCCACAGCTTTTCTTTGATTTTTGGAATTAGTAGTGTAAACCACAACCTGTCTGTGTGGCACTGGAAATATAAAAGTCTGTAAATAAGTGTCCTCAGTGCCTGAGCTCTGCTGGGTCTGCAGTAGGGGGATGACATTCAGTAGCATCCACCAGACCAGTCCCTGTTGATATCCCACATTTGGAATTCAAGGAGAAAAGTATCCATGGCTTCATGTAGCACAGAACAGGCCAGGGTAATGCAGACTTTTGCCCTGTGTGCACTTTCTGATTGTGTTCTGATGACCACTGGCAGAAATATCTGTACCATGAGTGACTCTCCTGTGACTGTGAGCAGGTTTGGGAGCAGTCACTCCTTCCTCCTGGTCAGGATGTAGAGGGGAAGGAAAATCAATGCCTTGGGCACTACAGATGTGACAAAGTGAAATGCCCTTGTGTGATTTGGGGCTGACACTGTAGATACATTAATTTTACCCATGGCTTGGGGACCTGGCCTTTATGGTTCAGCTTGGTGATGAGTGGATGTTTGAATTCAGCAGTGCTGAATTTTGGCAGCTTTGTTTCTGAACAGATCAGTGGGAAATTCCCTTGACCTGTTAGGTTTTCATCTTAGAGAAGGTTTGGAAGTGTTTACCAACACAGGAATTGTGTATGTATCTAGGGCAAGGAAGAGTGTTTCTAGGAATTTAGGAATGAATTGTTGTGCATAAATCAAGAATTTCAGCTGCTTGCCTCCAGGGCTTCTGGGATTGTCAAACTGTTGAGTGTTTAATGTTTATACATTTATAAAAGGAAAATTGAATGTGGTTTTATGAGCATGGTTTTGCATCAAGGTTGTTTATGGGTAAAAGCCATCATCCATCCTCCTTGTGATTCCCAGAGGGTGCAGAGACATGGATGGATAAGGATATCCCTGCCCTGGGCTGAGCCCCCAGCAGGGCAGCAGGAAAGGAGGGGGGAATTCTGCCCCTCTGCCCCGCTCAGGTGAGACCCCACCTGCAGAGCTGCCCCCAGCTCTGGGATCCCCAACATCAGGAGGACCTGGAGCTGCTGGAGTGAGACCAGAGGAGGCCACAGAGATGCTCCAAGGGCTGGAGCCCCTCTGCTCTGTCCCAGGCTGGGAGAGCTGGGAGTGCTCACCTGGAGAGGAGAAGGCTCCAGGGACACCCCAGAGCCCCTTGCAGGGCCTAAAGGGGCTCCAGGAGAGCTGGAGAGGGACTGGGGACAAGGGATGGAGGGACAGGACACAGGGAATGGCTTCCCACTGCCAGAGGGCAGGGACGGATGGGATATTGGGCAGGAATTGTTCCCTGGGAAGGTGGTGAGGAGCTGGGATGGAACTCCCAGAGCAGCTGTGGTTGCCCCTGGATCCCTGGAAGTGTTCCAGACCAGTTTGGTGGGGGCTTGGAGCAGCCTGGATAGTGGAAGGTCCCTGCCCATGGCAGGGGGTAGCACTGGGTGGTCTTTAAGGTCCCTTCCAGCCCAAACCATTTTGTGCCCAGGGCTGTGAACAGAAAAGATGAGCAGCTTCCATCAGAATGGCTTTGGATTAAACACTTGGCACTATTTTTTGTACTGAGCTCAAAGTCCAGCTAGTTCTAATTGAGGCCCCTGGTCCCAGCAAATGAGCCTTGACTCTGCCTTTGTGTGTCTGGGGAAGAAAATAAACCTAGTGAAATAAAAACCATTATCAGATGCAGAGGGATGAATAAACCTTCATTAGGATTTGAGCCAGTTGATTTAGATGGGATTAGAAGAAATTTTGGATTTGATGGAAGAGGTGGGGTTTTTTAGGGGGAAAAATATCCCCCAGAGGCAAAACCAAATAGCAAAGCCTATGTCAGCAAAAGCCTTTGAAGTCCTTCAGAACATTATTACTTGCTGAACTATAAAATATAAAACTGTCCCTCTGTGGAGCTCAGGGGAACCCAAACTTTCTTTGCTGAGAACACTTGTAAAAAGATAATAGGAACACTGAAGACAAAATTAAATTCAGGACTCCAAATCTATAAACAAGTCTGTAAGATGTTGTCATTGATCCTTGCTGGAGTTTCTGTGCAGTTTAGATTTGGAAACAGTTTTAACAAGAGCTTTGCACATCTCAGCTCCTCTCCAGCACCCAGCATTTGGGTGCATGTAAATAAAGCCATAATGCCCTGGCTTTTGGGGCCTCACCTGAAACTCCAAGTCAAGCAGATCTAATAAAGCTGACTTGAAGCCAATGGCTGGTTTTAATGCTGCAGCTCACAGTGGTGCTGTAAAGTGAAATGCTTGAGACTCTTTATTAGTGATTTCGTGCAGCTGAGCCTCGCTCAGTGGGGTTTTACAAGGGATTGGCATGCGAGTTTGGGGCTGTAAGAAAAGGCTGGGTTAGGGACCCTTTGGAAATTCAGGCTTGTAAAGCAGCAGGGTTCGCTGTAATTTGATTGAAAAAAAATCAGCATAGGATAGGATCTTTATTCCCCCTGAAAGTTGAAAAGGCAGTTGAAATTTTATGTAGCTCCCCCCCTTTTCTTTTGTTTTACTGTCTTTATAAAATGCTTTTAAGACCTTGAAACTTGAAAGGTCTGTGCAATATTGTCTGTTTTGGCAGACTGAAAGGTGTGTGTTTATTTTTGATTTTTCTCTTGGAAAGCAAGGCAAAAGCTGGCCTGGTTTGGCTGTGCTTCCCTGTGCGTGTGCTCAGCCTGTCCCTGTCAGGAAAATGTGCTGCTGTTTGGGGAGGGGGCAGAGGTTCTGCCTGGGGAGCTCCACTCCTGCACCACAGCTGCTCTTTTGGTGTGTCAGCAGAAAGCTGCTTTGGGTTTTTTTTTTTTTTTTGTATTCTTGGAGCAATAACACAGATATTTATCCTACTTTCAAATCAAATTGAGAGCAAATTTCTAATGGTTTGGATTTGAGATTGCCTCTTTTTGGTGCTTTTGAAGTTGCTGAGTGTGTCCCTCTAGGGACAGGAGCACTCAGCAGTTTGATTGCAGGGTGCTGTGTGTTGCTGGGGAAGCCTCAGTGCTGGTTCTGTCATTTCAGGGCATTATTCTTGCCCTGTGCAGGTTGTTTCCTTTGTCAGAGGATGGAAGGGGATTGTCTCCCTCTGCCAATTTGCACTGAGGTCTCTGGGTGGTTCAGAATGTTCATTTTGCTGCGTTTGGATATTCCTGTTTGAGCACTGCTTTTGTCCGTAGGTCTCAAACCTTAAAACCACTTGCAGGTTACTCAGATCACCCCTTCTTTCATCATATTAAACATTTTTTGTGTGTGTGACTATGGAAAAAATGGCAAATAAATATAAAGAGATAGTCCTGAGAGAGTTTGTGTCCATGGGAGGCTTGGATTCTTGGCATAATCTGGGGACTGAAATGAACATTAGATGCTTAATTGTAACTTACTAAAAATGATGTCAGTCTCAGAAGGTTCTTTTAATCTTTTTAGAACCAGAGCACAATTGATTGCTGCTTTCACCAGTCGTGGCTTTCATTGGTTACGTCTGTTTTTTTAAATTAAGAATTACAGAGGGGAAAAAAAAAGCTACTTAAGTTGGCTCTTACCTCTTGAATCTTTAATTCTGAGCCCACAATTGATTGCGATGAAGCTGTTCTCTCTGGAATGGGCAGCAACTTGAGGCTGCTTGAAAAACTTAATAATTCATTCCTATTTATGCATACTGTAATACAATAGGTTATAAATCACTAATGTCATACCCCTAATCAGGCATTGTCAGTGGGACTTCAGAGATACGGTGCTGTGATCTGAGAGAGTTTCTTAGCTACAAATATGAAAATATATTCATATTTTTGCTCTAAGCTCACAGTTCTCTCTTAATTGTTTTCTTGCTGCTTTTCCTGTCAAAATTTTCCAGTCACTGATATTTCAGGTTGACAGTGTGGCTACTAAACTGGTGTCCGTGTTATGTGGAGTTTTAGTAGAGTATAAACTCAGTTATTTCCTGAAGAAACCACAGAAAACAAGCCTTTTGTTAAAAGTCTGGGGTTTTTATACATTCAGGTGTATAAAGACTGAACAAATATATTTGTATATTATAAAGTAAGACTTTCTTCTTAGTACAGGCGTGCATTAATTTATGTCTTTATATTTCAGATACTATTTAATATTTCATATTAAATCAAATTTTAAAAATATTAAATCTAATTTTTCCTTATCCATTTATGAGAGATCCATATATAAACATTGATTTCTAGGTCAGCAGGACGTGGAAAATCCTTGCAGAAGATGAAGTGTTGTGGTACCGGCTGTGCCAGGAGGAAGGATACCTGTTGGACATGAGCATCTCTGACCATTCCTGCTGGAAGCTCGCCCTCAAAAACTGCAGAGCCAGAGAGCACATGCTGAAAACCAACTGGAAGGTGACAGGGAATTTCCTTAGAGAAATGGGGAAAAATGGGAACCTGGTTTCAGGAAAAATGGGAGAAGAGAGTTGGTGTTGTGTTCTGCAGCTCCTCTTTGCCAGTTGAAAGCTGCTGGGGGGGTTTGGGGACAGATGTGTCTTCTCTCAGCAGCAGTAGCAAAGCTGGGAGTTTGCCAGCAGCAGATTTTGGTGGATGAAGGAATGGGAGCACCAAGGCCTGTGTCTCTCTGCAGAACCGCGTGGGTGCCGTGAGCCAGCTGCACTACGAGCCCGGCCGGGTCCTGTGCGACGCGCACTGCTGCGACGGCGTGGTCATGGCCGGGTGAGCACGGGGCTGGCACTGCCCACTGCGCCTTCCACAGGCTCTGCACTGCCCACTGCACTTTCCATAGAGTCTGCAGTGCCCACCGCACCTTCCATAGGCTCTGCAGTGCCCACTGTACCTTCCATAGAGTGTGTAATGCCCACTCCACCTTTTATAGCGTGTAGTGTTCACTCCATGTTTACCAGAGCGTAATGCCCACTCCACCTTTTATAGCGTGTAGTGTTCACTCCATGTTTACCAGAGCGTAATGCCCACTCCACCTTTTATAGCGTGTAGTGTTCACTCCATGTTTACCAGAGCGTAATGCCCACTCCACCTTTTATAGCGTGTAGTGTTCACTCCATGTTTACCAGAGCGTAATGCCCACTCCACCTTCTATAGTGTGTAATGTTCACGTTTACCAGAGTGTAATGCCCACTCCATCCTCTATAGAGTGTGTAATGCCCACTCCACCTTTTATAGCGTGTAGTGTTCACTCCATGTTTACCAGAGTGTAATGCCCACTCCACCTTCTATGCAGTGTGTAATGCCCATTCCATCCTCTATGGAGAGTGTAATGCCCACTCCACCTCTTATAGTGTGTAATGTTCACTCCATGTATTACAGAATGTGTAATGTCCATTGCACCTGCAACAGTGCATAGTGCTACTCCATCCTTACCAGAGTGTGTAATTCCCACTCCACCCTTTATAGAGTGTGTAATGTTCACTCCACATTTACTAGAGTGTGTAATGCCCACTCCATCTTTTATAGTGTGTGCAATTCCCACTCTACCTTTACCAGTCNTGCACCTGCAACAGTGCATAGTGCCACTCCATCCTTACCACACTGTGTAATTCCCACTCCACCTTTTATAGAGTGTGTAATGCTCATTTTATCTTCACCAGAGTGTGTAATTCCCACTCCACCTTTAACAGAGTGTGTAAAGCTTGCTCCATCCTTACCAGGCTGTGTAATACTCACTGCCCCTCTACCAGGTTGTGTAACGCCCACTCCATCTTTACCAGTCTGTGTAAGGCTCACTCCACCTTCACCATCTGAAATCTCAGGGGCTTCTTTTAATAAATTCAAAAGCAGCACCTGTTTGTTGCTTAATTAATTAACCTTAATTCTGTTAAGAATGGATTCACTTGCAGTTCCTGAGACAGGCTGCCCTTAAGTGACTGATGAGGATGTTTATCTACAATTTACCTCAGCAGTTCAAATTTTTATGGAACTATTCAAAAGTTATCTCGTGTACAAGTAGTCCCTGTAAAAACTCAGGTGCTTTCTGAACTCCATCTATTGTTTTGCTGTGGAAGCACCCAGAATGTATTAGACATTTTATACATCTACTGAAAAAATCCCCTTTTTTTGTGTTTTTTCTTAAAAATCTCTTAATCACAAGGGTATCTTGTCACAGCACAAAAATAACTTTAGAAGGACTGTTACTTTTGTCCATTCTTATTTAAAAGACAGCCTGGGAGGAAAAGAACCCACTCAGAATAGATAAACTTCTCTTTTCCTAATACAGAAGTTTTCTGGACCTTGGTTTAATGTTACCTATTCATGTGGTTTATACTCTTTTAAATACAATTTTAAGAGTCTCACAAAATTTTAGAAGAGGTTACAGTGATTCTCCCAGTAAGTGTGAGGCTTTATTGTGTTCTATTTGAATTTCACAGGTTCAGTAATTAGTAACCCTCCAGAAATGACATGAGTAAATAAAAATTATGATATCCTGGGGAGCTGGGACATTGTCCTTGGCATACCAGAGTTCAGTGTTTTATGGTAACACTTCATGTTAATGGTGTGGGACTGAGAAAACTGCTTCTAAAATACTTCAAAATTCACAGACTGGTTATAAGAAAGATGCCTGGAAAATTCTAATTTGTGGAAATGCTTTTGAATGCTCTTGGACAGCTGAGAGCAGGACTCTATCAAACAGCAAACCCAGTTGTCTCCATGCTGCTGCCAAAACCTCCAGCTCTTCCTTTCCTTCATTTTCTCCATTGCATTAATATCCAAACGTGCAGTAGGTAGGACTTATGCAGATTAAATTACATTTCTGAAGTATTAATAAACAAAAGTTATGAATCCTGCATATTAAACTCAAATAGTCCATATTTTGGCTTGGTGTATTAGAGAAGTTGGGTTCTGACAGTTGCACACACTCTTTTCATGTTGTTTCTCCAGTGTCTCCTGATTCTCTTGGTGAATTTACATCAGGAGTGTAGTACAGTTAAATAATTCAGGTTCTTGAAAATAGATGAGCAGGTAAGAGACCACTGAGGGAAATCTGGATGTGTGTATCCTTTAGAAAAAATGATGTTCACTTAAATGACTTTCCAGTAATTTCTCTGAAAGACGAGTTATCTCTTTATGAAGCTGTGAGCATGTGTTTGATAAAACAACATAAGGAAATTGGAATTCAGCTGTTTGAATTTACCTGGTTAGTAAATGAAGAGTTTAGAGTATTAGAACACAAAAATTATGTTATTTTGCTGTTTACTGCTTGTCCTTCACTCTGCTTTGTCTCTAATTTGGTAAATATCAAACAAGGGAGACTTCAAGTTATAACTAAAACTTCAGAGGGCATCAGTAAATTGTGCAGAGAAATACTTTATGTGCATTTGGTAAGTATTTAGGATATTGAGGAATTTGTTGGGGTTTTGTTGTTTGCTGTGTTTTTATTTTTTAAATCCAACCATAACCCTCCCCTGTCTCTCCCAGCT
This sequence comes from Ploceus nigricollis, assembly GCA_013399945.1. Classification (NCBI taxonomy): domain Eukaryota; kingdom Metazoa; phylum Chordata; class Aves; order Passeriformes; family Ploceidae; genus Ploceus; species Ploceus nigricollis. The sequence continues at coordinate 111,206 of VXBC01010280.1, read as the reverse complement.
TATAAAATTGAACTTAATGGCATTGTGCTTTCAAATTTGTCATAAAAGTGTAATGTATCTGGTGATCAATAGCAAACTGTTGCATTCTTTCAGTACTGAAGAAGTAATTTAATAGCTGAGGTTTACAAAGTCAATTCTCCTCTCAGTATAAATATCAATTATCTGTTACATTTAATGATTCTCTCTCCTGTTTCACAAACACTTGTGTGCTCAGCTTGGCATGGGAATAATCAGTGATTACAGAGGGACCTGTGTGTCTGAGTGTGTGACTTTGCAAGGCCTGGTGCTGCTCATCCAGAGCTGTGGGGCATTCCCAAGGATTTTCTATCCACTGGCTTGGGCCATCAGCTGTCTTTTGTCTCAGGTTGTTGCTCAGGGCTGCTCAGTTTTCAGCAGGTTTTTTGATCATCATTCCCTCAGCCACTCCTGGTGTTCCAGCCCCTTCCCTGGACACGCTCCAGCCCCTCCAGGTCCTTTTTGTCCTTCTCTGCCCAGAACTGGACAGAGGAGTGGAGGTGCCCCAGGAGTGCCCAGTGCTTTGCCCTGGGACAGCCCAGGTGCCCTTGGCCTTCTTGCACACCTGGGCACACCTGGGCTGGTGACCAGCTGCTGTCACCAGCACCCCCAGGGCCTTGTCCACCTTGTGCAGCCACTCCTGCCCAGGCCTTTGCATTCCCTGGGGTGGTGGTGGCCCAGGGTAGGACCCAGCACGTGGCCCTGCTGATGTTCTGTTCCAGAACTTTGCCTGGCACTGAGGTCAGGCTGACAGGACAGCATTTCCCTGCTCCTAGATTGGCATCACGATTGCTGAGCTCAGTCCCCTGGGAAAGGAGGGTCCATGACCTCCCTGCTGGGAAAGGGTGGGAAGTGTTGGGGTGAGCTCTGCCCCACTCCCTCAGCACCCTGGGGTGGGTCCCAAGTGCTGCAGCAGGATGCCAGCCATTTCCCCTTGGATCATGGGCCTTCGTTCTGCTCCCTGTCCCTGTTCTCCAGCCTGGGTACCCTGAGGACAAGGCCTTAATTCCCTCAAACTTTTCCTCACTTTTGTCAGTGTTTCTCCCTGATCCAATGAAGATGGAGATTCTCCTTAGCAATCCTTTTGTTGCTGATGTATTTATGGAAACATCTTTAATTCTTTTTCTGGCAGGAGCCAGATTAAGTTCTAGTTGGCCTGAGAGGAGTTCTGGTTGGAGAGAGCAGGAATGCTGGGGTTGGTGTGTTTGGGAATCTTGGAGCAAGCCTGGAATCACTGATTGATTTGAACCTGTGCTGTGCTAGGCAGGATCTTGTCATCCTCACTGTCCTGCTTCAAGTGGAATCATTTTTATTTTAGTTGCTGTAGAGCTGTTTAGTCTTTCTGAAAGGGAATTTATACAGGTTGTGGGCAGAGTGACTTAAACGTGCAGCTGTGATTTATAGAGGCACAGTTTGAGCTGGTTCAGGAGCTGCTCTTTATTAATCTGTGAAGGAAGCAAAGGCACACTACACAGAGAAATGCTCCTATTCCATGCACTCTCCACTTGTCCCCACGCTGCTGGCCAGGCTGAAGCCAGGAGATGGCAGAATATCAAGGATTGATTGAGTGCAACCTGAGCTGGGAGCGGAGGTGGCAGCGAGCAGCTCCCCTTTGTGCTGCCTGACATCAGATAATTCAATCTGGCCTGCACGCAGAGCTTCTTGTGTTTGTCATTAAAATTTCATGCCGGTGGTTACGAGCCTTGTTTTCTGGGTCAGCCCCTGATCCCTTTTCATTTGAGCCAGTGGTGTTTGTGGTTACCTCACTCCCAATCAATGCTGTATTTGCCAGCCTTTCTACAGTTACACGTCTCGAAGGATCTTCTCTAAAGGGATGATGTTCTGCCCCTCATCCTCGATTCAAATGGAGTTTCAGCTCTAAGTCAGAGCTTACTTAAAGTAATTATATAGCTGCTTGCTTGGCTTTTAGGAATTCCTGCTGGTGATGAGGCTCCCTGTGCCTAATGCTGTCATTTACTGTGCAGAATGCCTGGATTGCTTCACTTTCTCTTACTAAAATCTGGATTTATATGGGTTTTCTTAAGCAAATGCATGTTCAGACAGTAAAATTGCTCTTTTTCTAATTTTTTTTTGGCAGTGTAGTTGGAGGTTGGGTCCTCCTGGACAGAGTGATCTCAGAACATGCATCTGGTCCTTGTTTGACCCTGTCATTCCAGAGGATCCCGTGGTGTGACGTGCCCATGGCATGTCCTGAGACTGTTGCTCCTGACTGGCTCTGAGTTACTCACTTGTGGCTGTTCTTGAGCCCTGGGGTGAGCTTGCCTTGTGCTGCTGCTCACCTCATGGCTCACCCCTAAAACCACACCAAGAAGGCTTTGAGGGGGATGTGTTCATTTCTTAATACTTACAGTAAAAGCACTGTGGCTTCACTGCTGCTGGTGGTGGCTCTGAAAATAAATAAACAAACGAGGTCCAGAGTCAGACCACCCTTCCCAAGACCCAGAACTATGAAGTATCATCTCTTCCTTTCCTTTTTCTTCAGTTTTCCATGACTGAGTGGTGGCCTGGTAGTGAAGAGCTTGGCCACAAACTGATTTAGCAGATGCTGTGAGAAGTCCCTGCACCTCTTACAGACTGGGAAATCAGCCCTGGCTTCTCTTGACATTTTAATTTCAGATGTTTTCCTCCTTCCCCCCTAAGAACTGCCGGCTTTCCTTGAGATTTGAGGCATTAGGGCTGGTGAGCCTCATCTGCTGATTGCCTTGATAAACCAACAGATTCACATTTCCTCCCTTTTCAGGGTGGAGCACACCTGGCACAGGTGCTGTTTCCCCAAGTGATGCTTGATGAAGGCAATGAGAAGCTAAGGAAGAACTTCCTAAATATCCTGAGTGGTTCTTTAGGGGAATCTGGACATTTATTTCTCATGCTGACATCCTAAATGCTGAAATGATTTTATACAGTTGTCTTCATTCTGGGAGCACTCACAAACAATTTGGGCCTTTCAGTTTAAGTAATTTTTTTAGCAATGGCTACACACAAGTAGCTGCTCCTTTATGGTGAGTTCCTTTGTTCTCTTCCATCACCTCCCACTCCACTTTGCTCCTGCTCAAAGGTGACCTGCAAATGACTTTTTAGAAGCTGGGCTTGCCACTCCCTTTAGTTTCATAATGATGTGTGAAACTAGCCCGAAAGGCTTGAAAACGCTTTCCTGCACTTTTTAAAACTTCGTGTCAACTCTCATCTAATTTGGATTTTTTGCTATAGGGCTTGTGGGTTATTCTCAAGGTATTTATTATTAGCTCTTGCATCTTAATTCAGTGTGCAGACCTGAGGAAACCAAAATATTAATTAGTAATGAAAATGAATCAAAGTTAACAAACTGAAGACTTCCAACTGCCTGAATAACCCCCTGCCTTGTTTAATTGCCCAAATTTCACTTCTATGATGCCACAACTTTCATAGCTTCTCCCTCCCCTCCCAGTGACTGCGAGCCAAGGTGTCAAACAAAGCAGAAGGTGAAAAGAATTGCTTTTTTCTTCAACCTTCCCCAGACCTTTTGTGCTCTCTTCACTCACTCTCATCATTGTTACGGAGCAGTGTTGGGGCTCCTCTTTTCACCCTGAGGGTGAACAGGGGAATGACATCATGAGTTCAGAGGGCTCAGGTGACAGAGGAGCACGGGGCTTAGGTAAGGGTCTGTTAGTGACAGCCAGGCTGGCTTTTCTGTCAGCTCCTGAAAAAAGCCTTTCAGGTGAAACCAGAAGTGGGGTTGGGTTTGGGTCTGCTCAGTGCAAGTGGTCTCAGGTGTTGGAGGATTTACCTGCCACTGCAGTAATCAGCTCATGGCACCCATCAGGGCAAAGCAGCAGCAGCTGAATGCTCTTGGTGTCAGAGCAAACTGGATGTGATCATTGCTGTGTTAAACAGGAAGGGAGGTTTGAGTTGGTTTGGGTGTTTTTTCACTCCAGCTGCTTATGAAGCCTGATCTGACTCTGTGGAAGCTGCTTTTCCAGCCTGCCTGGAGCTCTTGGTTTGCCTCTGGGTTTTGCTGCTGCAGGGATGTGCTCAGTGATGCCTTCAGTGTTCTCAGGCACAGGCAGTAATTTTGAGCTTGAAAATCTTGTTTTTTTACTAAGGCCAGACAAACCCATCCTTCTTTTTACTAAACTTCTTGAAGATTTCATTTTTACTCTTTGGGCTGTCACCATCAGTGCCTGGAGCTCAGGTGATGCCCCTCCTCTCTGCTGCTTGCAGTGTGTTGCAGTTTGTGTTCCTTCCAGAGCAAACAGATCCATTTCCAGCATCCTCCAATGGTATTTTCTCACCTCTGTCTGCAACTGGAGCCACTGTTTTATCTGTGCTTTGTCCTTTGTGACATAATAGGGCTGATGGAGCAGAGCCTTCCCAAATTGCATCATAATGATTCCTGAATTCTTATGGAAAAGATAATTTTTTCCTCCTGAACCCACAGTAATTTGTTTCCTTGGTAGAGCAGCTGCTTTAATTAATGGGCCTGGGCTGATGCAAGCCACTGGAACCTTGAGCTATGGGATGGGAGATTTTTTGCCTTAAAAATCAAATTACTAGAAACAGTTTGGCTTTTTCTAATTGCTGCTTTGATAAATGTTCATTAAAATGTTTTCCTTACAGTACAACCCTTTGGCTTGTTTCTGTTCCCTTGGTATGACATTTGCATGCACTTAATATAGAAGGTGAGGCAGAAGCAGTGAGGATGGTGAAATGTTAATTTGGTTACAGATAACAGTGCTAAGCAGCAGAACTACACACTCCAGCAGCTTAACCCACTTTCTTCAAGGATAATTTCCTAAATAAAGCCCTAATGCTGCTTGCAGTGGCTTCATTTTTGAGAAGCTTCATTTATGCAGCTCCATATTTGTGAGGGTCCACAGATGGGCGTGGGTTGGTAAATTGGAAAGTTGGGTTCCCAGCAGAAGAGTTTGGGAACTGATCATGAGGATGCTCAGAATGGATTTCCTACATGCTAAATCTAAAAGTGCTTCCAGATCCATTTTGGGACACATTAGTCACATTTTTCATAGCTGCACTCATATATCAAGCAACCCAAAAGTACATTTGGATGGAATCAGGGAGATTAATTTTCTACTCTACATTCTTCTACCAGCATTAGGATTGTTTCAGATTCTGGTTTTGGTTTACCCCCATCTGTTTTTCCTTGTGTTTTATGGTGTAGCTTTCTGCTATGTAATTGAAAATTTTCTCTTCCCAGTTCCATTTTTGTTTTATTTTTGGCCGTTGTGTTCTATTTATATTCCTTTCTGCCATGTGAAGTAGCTCTTTTCTGCTGCTATTAGTTTCTCCTGAGTCCTTTCCTTAAGGAATCCCTCAGCCAAGCTACCTGTTGGTTAGAGGTGGCAAAATCAATGTATCCAAATACCTGGGAATGAGAATGCAGGGAGACCTGGGAACTTTTGCCTCTTCCAGTCTTTGAGGCACCTCACCCTGTGGTAGATGTTTCTGAGCTGTCCATCACTCATCCCTCGCTTCAGAGGAGTACAAAGAAGGTGCTAGAATCCCTTGAATTCCAGTTTTTCATTGTGATTGAGGTACCTCCCAAGGTGCCATGGTTGTGATGAAGAGGTGGTTTGAAGTTGGACATTGAGTTGCCACTGTCTCACTTGAGCCTTGGAGAGAAGATGGAGCTCAGGAGCAATTTGAACCAATTTGAAGGTGTTTGGGTTTGGGTTTGCATCTTTAATTGGGCCTTATTCTTGAGCCTGCTGGGGGGGGCACTGGCTGATACCTTAATTAAACACATGAAGGACTGAGAGTTGCTTTTGGTGGAATAAGGATGAAAGCTCTGAGGTGCTTGTTGGAGCAAGACAATGCAAAATACTCATTATTTTACTTGCTTATCAACAGGCATCCGTTTAAACAGAGACTGTTACTGCAGCAAAATTCCTACTGACTTCAATAAAATGCACTGACATTGTAAGGACTTCATAATAAGATCTTTTGAGTATTAACAGATGGTCACTGACTGCCTGAAACAAAGTTGTTGGGTTTTTTTTTTGGTTTGTTGATCACCGCAGGTATCTGGAAACCGAACAGACTTTGCCTTCTGGAAATCAGACCTGACTGTGAAACAAAGGGGGTTCTTTCTCCTTCCTTTTCCTTGCTACAGACTCTTTAGAGAAAATATGGACAATGTAAACTGGTTTCTGGTGGGTTTTATCAGAAGCCTTTGGTGGCCAGCCCGATTTGGTGCAGCGAGCCTTGCCCTGGAGGGGTGTGCTCAAGGCAGCACCAAAAGTGAGAGGCACCAGCATCCTGTCTGAACAGAAACCCAGCAAGGGTCTTGTTGACCCTGTGGTTTGAAGTGAAATTCTGCAGTGCCAGCAGTACCCCACCACGAAGGAAAGCAGTTTGTCTTTGCTGCTGCCATGGACTGAACGATTGACTGTTTGGAAAATGTTCCTGTTAACAGTTTTTCTTTTGTGTATTTGTCAGTTTATATATTAGTTGCAGTTGTACTTTGCACAAACACTAATTAGACAGCCATCAACACTCAGGGCCAAAGCCTTACTAACAATGCAACTGTGATAGCAGTGTCTTAATTGGTTGAGTATAATTGTCATTAGGCAACCATAAAGACATCTGGGGCTCTGGAGAGGGATCAGCCTCCCCCTCCTCCTCTTCCCCAAATTTGTTCTGGCTATTGCTATCCAACACAGTGGAGCTTTTTCAGATGAGGCTCTGTGTTTTGACCAGTTTCCTGATGTTTTTCTCCTTATGAAATCATCTGCCTCTTCAGCACCACTTCATTAGAGCTGTGCCCAGCCTCCAGCTCTGCTTCCTCCCACATGTGCTCTGCACTCCACCACCTGCTTCCCAGACATTCATCGTGGGGCAGCAGCAGCAGCTTTTAACCCCAGCTCCTTCTGCTTTCACTCATGGGGGAGAGCAAAATGTCCATCTCATTACTGCCACTAAAAAGTAGTCACAATGCTTTTGGTTAGTGAGTAGGTATTTTGATTGCATCTGAATTTAATTTTTCCCAGTTTTTCTATGCCATATGCATTCCACCTATTGTTGCTCCATTTCAGCAAGGTTTTGATGCATCTCTGTAAAGCTTAAGCTGAATATTCAGGCTAATTTTTACAGCAAGATCCATATCTGGCCAGAATTACAGAACAAGCTCCTTGAGGGGAAGTATATTTAGAAAAATACAGCTTGTCTCTTCTCTGCTGCTGCTTCTCCTGTGTCTGTACTGAAATATTCCAAAGAACAAGGGCAAAGTGGAATGTGAGTCCATCAAAGAAGCTGAGTTACTTGGGTGGAGAGGCTCTGTTGAACATCAGAGAAGGAAAAATGTGTCTGTGAGTAGAGAGAGCTGGGAGCCAGGTGTGGTGTGGATGGAAGGAGTCAGGGAATGGGTATCAAGAGAGGGGGGAATTGGCCTTGTGAGCAACAGGCTTCTTGTTGCTCCCTGTTGTGCTCAGAAGAGCAAGACTTTGGGCAGCCTTTCTAAATGAAATGAAGCAGGTGTGGTCTCTAATGTGGGTTGTTTCAGGGTTTGGGGTTGGGTTGTTGGGTCTGCTCAGTGCAAGTGGTCTCAGGTGTTGGAGGATTTACCTGCCACTGCAGTAATCAGCTCATGGCACCCATCAGGGCAAAGCAGCAGCAGCTGAATGCTCTTGGTGTCAGAGCAAACTGGATGTGATCATTGCTGTGTTAAACAGGAAGGGAGGTTTGAGTTGGTTTGGGTGTTTTTTTCACTTCAGCAGAAAGCTAAGTGGGCATTTCATTGCCATCTTGGTAGAAAAATCAGTAACTGAGTGGGTTTGGAGTGCTGGGCTTGTTCTTGGGTAGGACTTGCATCTGGGGTTATTTCATTTCAGGGCAAAATGTAAAAGTTGTGGTGGGAAATGAATGGAAATCTTGAAATTATCTAGAAATAGTGCAGTGTGTTCCTCTGTCCAGGCAGCTCTGTTGATAGGGCAGATCTGCCAATTAGCTGCAATAAAGCAGCCTTTTTATTTTTTTTACAGCAAGGCAGTGCTTTAATAGTTTAAAAGCCTTTTGTTGTGGTTACAAATTGAAAGTGTGCTGCTCTTTACGACAGCATTACATTTTTTTTTTTCCTTTGAAAATTGGATTCCTGTGTTTGAAATT
>VXBC01010280.1:62151-101852 GCA_013399945.1 Ploceus nigricollis | reverse complement strand
AATTCCTTCTGTAAATTGGAGCCTTTTCACCAGGAGATGTTGGGAGGGATCTGCTCCCAGTACCAGGAGCCCCAGGTGTGGCACTGCCCAGAGAACTGGGAAACCTGAGTGCAACTCCCACGTCTCCTAAACCTTCCTTTCCTTCTTTTTCTTGTAATTAACTGGTTTTCTTCCTCATAAGCACAGCCAGATTCCCAACCACCAGACCTCTGAGGCTGGTAAGAATCACTCTTCCATGATACTTTTCCCCCAAAAATCAGGATGTAACAACAAAGGTGACAGAGCAGGAAGCACCTTTGATTTTCCAAAAGAATCCAAGTGTCAGCTATGCCAGAGGAAGACATCTGACAGTGTTAATTATCTGACAGTTCTATAAATAATGATAGAACTGTGGTCTTTGACNTTTTTTTTTTTTCCTTCTGAATTGGATTCATCTGTGTTTGAAATTCTTCCAGCTCAGTCCTGCTGCAGGCCCAGTGCACACTGGAAATGGGCAGTGCAGGAGCTGGTTTATATCTCCCATTTCCCCAGGCTGGTTCCCTGTCCAGACCTGGAGCTCCACTCGTGATCCCACCACAGTCTTGTGGAACATCTCTCCCAGTCCTTCAGCTCTGCTGTGTGGGACTGCCCTGGGAAGGATGGGAATGGTGAGAAATGGGGGAGGAGGGATACAGGAAGCCTTAGGAACCTTCCTGAGGAACTTCTCCTGTGCTGGCACTGCTGGGATTTCTGGGCAGCCACGGGGGAGCTTTGGGCTCTTGTAGGGTTCTGGCACGTGGAGTCTCCCTGGTCTGTGTCACTGGAGCACAGGATGCTCTCAGGGATTGTTGGGCAGTGTCAGAGCCCACTGGGCACAAACTCTGGTGTCCTGCAGGTCCTGGCAAGGGCTGGGAGAGCAGCATGGCTTCATGGCACAGGAGTGGGAGTCTCCAGCATGAACCGATCCACCAGGGAGCGGAGGAGTGAGGAGGAGGAGGCTGCAGGGTGGGCTGGTGCAGACCCTGCCAAACAGGTCCCAGCAAAAACACATCAGAATTGATTTCATCATCAAATTGATTTCAAACCAATGGCCAGAAGTGTTTGGTGGTGCTGCTCCAGTTTGAGCTTCAGGTTCAGGTGGTTCTTCGTGAACAAAGAACAGTTCAAACTAAATTTTGACTTGATTAATTTCTGAGATATAATTAATTTAAGGATTTTGTGTGGTCCTGTGATGTTGGATCTTTAATTCCAGGACTGCAGTCAATGCATTGTTATTTTTGGTGGATCCCTTGTGTTCCAGGCTGTGTAGGGAAACCAGATGCAGTGTGCCCTGAGAATTAGCCAGCCCTGGGTCTCTCCTCTTCTGCTGCCATTTTCTCCTTCTCTCAGTCCTTGTTTTTACTTCTCCAGCCTGGACTGTGTAAGACCTACACTAGGAGGAGATGCTGTTCTTCCTTGTTTATTTAGAGATGAAAACAAATATTCTGTCACTGAGTTCTGTCCAGTCTACCAGTGTTTTATGTCTCCCCTGGAACTCACTTTTTAGTGACAAGAGAATTTTGGCTTCCCTTGGGAGGAATCTGCTGCTCTTGGCAGTCGGGAGAAGCTCGAAAACACGACCCAAACCAACCCCAACATAAGGAAACAAAAATGATTCAAAATTAAAATGCTTCCAAAACATTGTGTGCCTCTTGTTGAAGGGGACTGCAGCAGATCTGTGCAATCACCTGTCCTGTTGTGGTTTATATCCAGATTTTGAAGCAAAATGAGCCCTTTCCAGTTTTGCAAACTGAAGAGATTTGTTGTGATCCGATCCGCACTCCGTGTCCAATCTGACTTGAAACATTTTGCTTTGGGGAAGTTTCTTTCTTGGTCTGTTCTTCTTAGATTGTGCTGCTGTAAATTGGAAATGAAAGCAGGATTCAGAGGGGGTTTGGGCCTCATTTGCAGAGGGAGGGAAGGGGAGAAGTGTCCCACCCTGTCCTCTCATTTCCCTGGGTGCTCCCCTGTAAGGCACAGCAGAGGCAAGGACAGGCTTCCCTCCCTTCCTGATCAGTGCAGGGAATTAATGTGCATCTCTCTCTGCCTGACAGATTTCACCACCCCCCTGGGCACTTGAATTCCTTCTGTAAATTGGAGCCTTTTCACCAGGAGATGTTGGGAGGGATCTGCTCCCAGTACCAGGAGCCCCAGGTGTGGCACTGCCCAGAGAACTGGGAAACCTGAGTGCAACTCCCACGTCTCCTAAACCTTCCTTTCCTTCTTTTTCTTGTAATTAACTGGTTTTCTTCCTCATAAGCACAGCCAGATTCCCAACCACCAGACCTCTGAGGCTGGTAAGAATCACTCTTCCATGATACTTTTCCCCCAAAAATCAGGATGTAACAACAAAGGTGACAGAGCAGGAAGCACCTTTGATTTTCCAAAAGAATCCAAGTGTCAGCTATGCCAGAGGATGACATCTGACAGTGTTAATTATCACAGTTTTGTCAAAACTGGCCTTAAATAATTATAGAACTGTGGTCTTGGATCAGTTGTAGAAGCTTCTCTGCTTTTTCTGTGATTTTTTTTCCTTTAATAGTCTCTTGTGTGGTCATAGATGGCCCAGAGCAGTTTATCCATTGTTTGCTATGTAACAACCTTCTTTCATTCAGATATATTCAATATTATCTGAAAAGTTTAGGTCTGTTTCTTTATTTCCTCATTGACAAGCTGATGTTAAATTACAGTTTTTGTGATATTTTAGTGAGCCTGCTGCAAAAACAAACCATTGCCTTAATTCTAAAGACAACACTTAGTTGAATCAGTTAATTAATTAGTCTTGAGAGATGTAGGAAATTGATGTGTTGATGAGACATCAAGAAATTTCTTCTATAAAAAGAAATTTCTTCCTGTAAAGAGCAGTAGGTTGGGTGGGTGCTTGTATGGCCATAGATAAATGTTCTGGTTTAACACAATCAGAAATCTTGAAAGACTGAAAAGAACCAGTTTGAAGTTTTGCCATGATGTAATTTAGGCTTGTTCCTGATCTCCTTTTTCCTCTTGAGCCTGGCTCTCCTTGTGTGTGAGTTGCAAAGTGAATACTGACAGTGGTGGCTCAGTTGTGTGTCACATAATCACAGAATGAACTGGGTTGGAAAAGTCCTTTGAGAAGATCAAGTCCAACCTGTGACCCAGCAGTCCCTCATCAGCTAAACCATGGCACTGAGTGCCACATCCAGGGACAGTGACTCCACCACTGAGGGAATTGGAAAAACAGAAACTTCTGCAGACACTGAAGGGTTTCATCTGCAGCCTGATGTAAAAATACAATACACAGACATTAAGCAGAAAAAAAAAAACCCTTATATTTCTATAGTGGTAAGAAAATGCCTTAAGTAAGTGAGAAACTGCATTGATAAGATGGTGAAGGGTTTATAGTGTAGAGATGTGGTTGTATAGAGTAGCTGAGAGTTTAGAAGTTATAGTAGAAGCATCTGTGTGCATGTGAGACAGAAGCCATTGGACAGAAGTACCTGCAGTGCAGTAGAAGTAAGTAAAGGTGATAGGTTAGAAAAGCAAAATAAACCTTGTGGCAACTGTCCATTGGCTTAGAACATTATATGTTGTTTTGTAACAAAGAACTTGTAACTACTTTGAGCTATGGCCAACTGCTTTCTCCTCTAAAATCTCACAGCCTCTGAAACTGATGTTTATTTGAGCAATAAATGGTTCTTAGCCCATCTGTGGCCCCATCCCTTCACTGAAAGCTGTGACAATGATACACCACCTCCCTGGGCAGACAATTCCAGTGCCCAATCTCTCTTTCAGTTGAAGAATCCTTTTCTGATGTTCAACCTGAACTTCCCCTGGCTCAGCTTGTGTCCTCTCATTCTGTCAGTTGTTGCCTGGGAGAAGAGGCTGACCCTCCCTGGCTGCAGCTTCCTGTCAGGGAGTTGTAGAGAGTGATAAGGCCACTCCTGACCCTTCTTTTTTCCAGGCTAAACAACCCCAGCTCCCTCAGGAACTCACAGGACTCACAGTTCCTCACAGGACTTGTGATCCAAGCCCCTTACCAGCCTTGTTGCCCTTCTCTGGACACACCCCAGCCCCTAAATGTCCTTCCCAAACTGAGGGCCCCAGGACTGGACACAGCACTCAAGGTAATGCAGCCTCACCAGTGCTGAGCACAGGGGAAGAATCACTGCCCTGGTCCTGCTGGCCACACCATTCCTTGCAGCTCCAATTGCAATTTTCCTGTCTGCCTTGGTGGACTTTGGTGCCACCTTCGATAAATGGGACTAAAATGGGCAAAGCTGATGGTTTTGTGGACAGAGGACTGGGGGAGGATCAGTCTGGGAGCTGTTTGAACCCATCCTTGTTCCTTCCTCCCTTCTGCTGCAGCCACCTCCTTGCAGGTGCTGTGGAGTTGTTGGATTATGCCCTTTTCTGGTTTAGAGATGGGGCAACTGAGAGGTGTTTTAAGAACTTTTATTGCATTTTCAGTCTCATGAGAAGGGTGAGACAGGTGTTATAATTCAGGCCATCACAATCAGAAACTATTTTCTAATTACAATACACTGTAAGTGTTGCTTGGCCTATCAGCTTTACCACCCCATGCTGTAAATGCCTTAAAGCCAATCATCTAAAACTGCCCCTCGTGGGTCCTGCTACAGAGCATCTTTCACAGTTCTATTTCTCCAAAGTATCCAGTCTTATTAGCAAGGCCATGCTTTGAAACTTGTTTGTAGCTCCATTTCCCTCCCAGCAATGTCTGTCCTGTTCCATGGCATTTCTGAGTCAGCATTTCTTATCTCAAGGTTTGCATATGGATGTGTGAGCCTGTCAGGCTTTGAGAATTCTCTACAAATCCATTTCCCTCATTTCCCCCTCTCTCTTGAATGGAAAAAACTTCTTTGATAGTTTTGTTTATTGTTTGCTGTGCACAGTGAAGTGTACAAGGTACTGTCACTAACATTGTCACTATAACAATCAATGCATGTAAACTTATTTTGTAAAGTTTTTTAGTTGAGGTGTAAAACTATGTTTTAAACAAGTCATCTAACTGTGATCTATCATCTGTTTTAATTTGATTTGTCAAATGATTTCGTTTTTGAAGTTGTTTGTGGATGGACTCTGAATTGTCAGATAAATTTATACAACACAATCCTTCAAATTCTTCATATCTATGATTATATGCATAGTTTGCATACAGATACATACTATATAAGCCTTCTTTCAAGCTGTAAAAATTCTCTACGATTCCTTTCCCGCAGGGGGTGACCACTGCCCTTGTTTTGCAGGTACACCTCAGGGGAGGTGAGGCTGTGGGACACCCGCACCTGGGACTACACAGCCCCCGTGCTGGCAGCAGTGCCAGGCCCTGGAGGGGCTGGAGCCCCGCCACACGTCTCCTTTGTGAGGATAAACAGCTCCCTGGCCGTGGCTGCCCACGAGGACGGTGAGCAACCACAACTCTCCTCCCTATTAAAAACAACAGCAGCAAAAAAAAAAAAAGGCTTTACAGAAATGAAGCAGCTGTGCTCAGCTTTTTGTGTGTCTGTAATCCTGTGTATCCACACACACGCACACACTTGCTTTTATGTGAGAAAGTTGGCCAATAACCCTAAATGCATTAGGAGGCATTGGAACATAGCACCCATTAAAACTGAGCTTTAATTCCTACTGGAGCTGCTGCACAAAGCTTGAGTGCCAGGCTGTAGTCCAGCCAAGCTATCTTAAGCAAATAACTTGTTTTGCTATAAAAATATTAAATATTCTTCCACCAGCCTTCTCCTCTGGCCAAAACTCCCTTGGGGTGCTGTGGAGCTTTGTTATGGGGATGGTGGTAAACTTGGATGTCTGATTAATCCCCATCCCTCTCGCTCTTGGCGTGGTGTGTGGATGCACTGAAGTGTTGGTTTGCAGTGCTGGGTTGTTATTATATACTTGGATTTAAAGAAATGAAGGCTTTCACCTAATATTTAGTGAAACCCTCATAAGATCCTAGTTGTGTGCATTGTTTTAAATATCCTTAGAGGGTTTCTATAATGGACAACAAGAGCCAGAGACCAACATCTTCTGGATGTGGGAACAGCAATTTAAAAAGTCAGGTTTGGACAGTACCGGCCAAGTGGGATCCTAAACTGAGGGGCTCAGGCAGAGCTCAACTCCCATCATCTTTCTTTAAAATGTAAAATTTGATACTTAAAATGTCTCCTTGGGTATAAATAAAGAATATTTGTAAGTTTAGAGAGCTTTGTACACATACTGTCTTTGATCATGGCATGTCTACAGGTGAAAACAAAACAGAAGGTGGATAATCCAAACAAAATCCCTAATCCATACTTTTATTTTAGAAGTAAATTAAATGCTTTATGTGTTTTAAGATTCTCAACATCCTTAGCTGTTTTTCTAGCTTGGATCATGCCAGGATGGTTTTCTGTGGGTAAAAATTGTTAATAGGCAACATTTTCTGACAACAGCAAATCTGGTGTTATTAATATTATTTACTGGAGTCATAGGAAATTATAACACAGGTTTAAGTGCTGGCTTTTTTTCCAGTGTTCCAGACAATGACTAGCAGAGGGTCTTTTGTTTGTTTTCTAGTTTCCCACTGACTAATCTAATAATTTGTCTGGGTTTTTTGCCTGTCATATCCCTTGCTGTCAGTGCTGTGACTGAACTAGTTTGCATAAAGCTCGGCGTCTTTTATTCTTTTGGGTAGAGATTTTAATAGGCTCTGTGATATGGCAGTTACTCTGATTTGAGAAGCCTTGGTCAGAATAGATTAGTTTCTATGGGAATAGGGAAATGAAAAGACCCATTTTAGCAGTGTTTACTAACTGCAGGCTGAAAGCACATATTTACAGTTTGGTGGAGAGAGTTATTTTAAATTTTGGGGAGGGAGCGGACGGCTTTGAAGATAATGTGTTTGATTGTTCTTTGTTGTACTTTTCCAGCTCTCTTTCCTCTTTGTTTGTAAGTTTGACTAACCCAGAGAAACCATCTGCTCATGTTGGAGGTGGTGCTGTCAGGCAGTCTAGACTTCCCTGGCGAATCCCTGGCTCGCCCCGATACCATCGGCTGCTCCCGGTCCCGCAGGGCTCCCGCGGCGCTGGCCTTGGCTCCCCATCCCAGGGAAGGGCTGGCAGGCACAGCCTGCCCTGCTCTGCTCCCCAGCTCCTTCCCCAGGCACTGCAAGGACTCAGGTTTGTCCTCCTGGGATGCCCTGGCCGAAGTGGGTTGTCACTTCACGGTGGCCCTGGAGGAAAATGGGATTGTGGCTCCTGGTGGAGGTTCCTGATGGTGCCAGCCTCGGGCTGCAGGGACAGGGAGAGGAGGGAGAAATGGATGGGGAGCAAATGAAGTTCCCTGTGCCCGTGCCAGCGCTCAGTGGGGGCACTGGATGTACACCTGGGGCAACGGGACTTGGCAACTCGAGCCACAGTTGTGATTTTTGAATTCCAACCCACTGGCCTCATATTTCTTCTGCCTTGTTTCCTATTGTCAGCACTGGCAGTGCTCCAGTTTGATTTTACCACTAATTGTGTTGCACGTTACCGAACTGAAATGAATCAAATCAAAATGCTTTTCCTGGAGCATTAGATAAAGCAGGCGAGGGTTCTGGGTAATGAGCAGATGCTGCTAATGCAGGGACAGGAGAGGCCTTGCCAGGACTCCATCTGCTCCATGCTTGCCTGCCTTTGGCTGGGAGCCACAGCTTTTGGGAAACAGCAGTCTACTTCAGCCATCCTCTCCCCCCTGCGCTCTGGAGTTGCATGGTTTGACTGGAAAACAACGTGCAGCAACAGGAGAACAGAACTTTTTCCTGCTGTCCTTTAAATGCCACGGCCACCCTGCTGCAGGCACAGCAGGGAACACGGCCCTGCTGCCCTGCTTGGACCCCCCCAGGCCCACTGTGAGGAGCTGGTGGCCCTTCCCAAGCTGCAGATGATCCAGAGGAGGGTGGTTGCTGCAGGCTCCAGGAGGGGAATTTTGGCAGCGCTGCTTTTTGGAATTCTGTGCTCTTGTCCTTTCTGATGCCCCTAAAGCTGCCCGGGGGTGTTGTCCCTTCTGTACCCTCTTTGCAGAGTGATGGGTTTGGTGCCTTTCCCTGAGTGCCAGGACATGCTCCAAGAGAGCAGGAGCATTCCAGGCTGGCTGGAGTGAAGGAAAAAATGTCAGAAGAAAACTGGAGGAGCAGGGCCTGGGATGTTTATTCCCATTGGTGGCTGTGGGTGCAGATCTCTTGGTTTGGGTGAGTGGAGTGTGATTTCCCATCCCAGTCATCCCATTCCCCATGCTGGGAATGAAACAGGGTCTGTGCCTTCTCTGAGGGACTGTCCAGGGATGGTGTTGTGTGGAAATCCCTGGACGAAGGGTGGTGGAGGTAAAATCTGGGAGCATTTGGTGGGAACCGGTGTGCTAATGGTAGTGTGAGTGAAAGGCTCCTGTCACTGAGGTCTGATCTCTCACTCTTTGTACCCTCAGGACCTGCTGGAAGGGAAAATTAAATGTAAAATGTTGGTTAATGAACTTCAAGTATCTGCTAAGGTTAAATTGGCTCCTCCAACTAGAAATGTTTTTGGGAAAAACTCAGAATTCACAGCAACAAATTTTGATACTTCAGGCTGGTGCTCATTTCTACCCATGCTTTTCTTATACTGCTTGTACTTCATAGAGATATGATATAGCTAAAACTTATAAGGAAATAAATTAATGTTCCCACTTTGGAGTGAAAAAAACCACCTGTTAGAAGCCATAGAATAGCCTGAGTTGGAAGGGACCCACAAGGATCATCAAATCCAAGGGTTTTCTAAATGTGAAGTAGAGTTTTATTTTGTTTAAATCAAGGTGGCAAGACCACAGCTCTGAAACAGGACAAGCATCATGGAGATGATGGGAATTCAGCACCTTCTGGCCTTCCCAGGCTGTGGTGTTTAGAAGCTGAAGGGAATGAGCATGTAAACCATGAGCACATTTGGATTCCCTGCTCCAGCACAGACAAAATTCTGGGGTTTAAAATTTTTTTTTTCCAGATAATGCACTGAAGCACGTGTAGATTGCTTTACATTTCTTCCAAAGCTGGCAGCAGCCACCAGCTGACAGCAAATGCTGGTTTAATGTGGAAGAGCTGATGCAAAGGGTCTTTAGGATCCAAGTTGGGTTCTTCCACACCCACATCCAGCCCTCCCATCCCCAGCTCCCCCAGCAGGCAGCTCAGGTGGGCAGTGCCCTGTGCTGTGCCCAGCTCAGGAGGGGCTCAGACGGGCTGTGTGACACTGCCAGACACAGCCAGGATAATATTTACAAACGAGATTTAGCACTGTTTGCTCTGTGGTTGTGCTGCCTTGCCCTGTTGGAGGATTAGGGGATTTTAAAGGAAAAAAGATACTTGGGTTTGTTTAATTTTGTAGCAAATGCTTTGCCTGTAATAGCAGAGAAAAACCTGTGTGAAAACAGATGTAACAGCTGCTTTTGCAGGATGTTTTTTGTGCTGCCAGCACTGCTGATGGAGAGAGAGGAGCCTCCAGCCTCCTACCTTGACACAGCAAGAGCTGTGCAGGGCTGGTGATGCTCCCGAAATTTGGAGTTCAGTCAGGATCAGCCCTGCACTCTCTGAGGCACAACAGCCTCATGCTCAGTGTTCTATCCAAGTGCTTCCCAGTCTGGAGTGAATGGCAATAAATGGACCTTTCATCAGGCCACAGTTCAGAAATATATGGGTTGGGAGTTGAATTTTTTGTCAGATCTGGGGCAAAGTGATAAACGAGGCTGGTGCAGTGCTTGTCACATTGAATGTCAGCATTACACCACCAGCAGGAGCTTCTTGCACTTCTTTTCTTGAGCCACGATGACTTTCCAGCTTGCTCATAATCTCAGTAATTGTGGGGAGTTATTGTTACAGTTCAGTTGCAATAATCACAATTATGGTGCAGATTTTAACGTGCCGTGAAACCGCTGCTTATAATTTTGTTTTCATGACCTTCTAACACTTGGTAAGATTTCAGTATTCTAAAAAATAAAAAAGATAACATATGGCTGCAACCTTAACTTCACCTCAGCAGAGGAATTGCTGTGGAAATGAGGTGCTGGGCAGTGCTGGAGGCAGGAAGACAGACTGTGGAGAGCAGTGATCTCATCTGCACTGCTAAATCTTAGCCTGATTTTTTTTAGTGCCACACTAATAACTGAACTGGAATAGTGTGGGATTTTTTGCTCTTACCCAAACGTGATTGACTGCTGCAAGGACTTGCACACCCATAAATACCTTTTGTTATTTCTGCAGTGAAATGCAGAATGTTCTGAGCAGCACTTTTAACCCTCATAGCAGCTTTACCCATTTATAAATCCAGTGGAGTTTTGCTTTTTCTGTTTTCCTTCTGTCCTGATCCTTGTGGGTCCCTTCCAACTCAGGATATTCTTTGAACCCTCCTTGTTACTCTTTACTTTGTGCTCCTTCATCCCATGTGAATTTGTGCCCTTACAATTCAATTTTTTTTTAGATTACCAGGAATGTATTGCCCATATCATGTATCATTATATGGGCAGTACATTGCACATATCTGTGTTTGTACACTCTGTGTTTGCCTGGTTAAAATCTTTTATTTTGGACAGATTTTGTCATGTTTGAGATGCAATAATAATAAGAAGAAGAAGAAGAATAAGTGGCTTGTTACCCAAAATTAGAACGCAGAACCCTGAGCTCTGGGTTTCTCAGTTTGCTCCTGTGGTCAGAATATTTTTTTTTAGTTTTCCAGAACTTTCATCCATTTAGACACTGTTAAACCCAGTGAATTGTTCATCACAGAGATGTATAAACAAAAGGCTTCACTGAAAGCAAATCAGCCTCCCTTTTCCTCTTCATGAACCTGGTCTTTAATTGGGATACATTTTCTGCTGAACAAAAATTGAAAATCCTCCTGCTTGGAGGAGCCTGGCAGCCAAATCCACGGTCTGACACAAAAGTCCAGTTCTACCTCCCTGTATCTGATACCCCTTTATCACTGATGGTGTTTTTGCCTGGCTGAATCATCTCTCCTGGAGGTGAGACCTCCCCATCCCTTTGCTCTGGGGAAGAGGAGCCTCAGCTCAGCCCTGCCGTGGGTGCAGCCTGTGCTGCCCTCCTGGGTTTGTTAACTGGTTTTAAGCTGTGTGCAACCAGTCTGTTTTGCAAACCCAGTTCAGCAGTTATTTACCTTTCAAGCAATTAACATAATTACCATTATGCTAAGAAGTAATTTTGGGAAGTTCTGCTCTGAGCCCTTACGACTCCGTCGGGACAGTTTTAGTCGGGACTTATCTTTCTGATGGAAGCCTAATTGCAGTTTTGGCTTTGTGTAAACAAACAGAGGCAGCTAATTGTTTAGGCAAATAGCAGATTAATTTAAATATTCATCCCTAATAAAACAAAAATGGTCCCCATTATGGTACTCATTCCCATGGTGAGGAATATAAATATTCAGTGGGAGTGCCATTAGACAGGGATCTTAAGGATTATCTGCATTATTTCACATCGGTAGCACTTTCCAGATACCAAATAATCTTTACAAAAGCTACCATAAATCAATTTAAACTCATTTAGCTACCATTTCACTATGTGCAGTTTCATTACCACACTCTTGCTTCACCTCCTCTGGGACTGGGGAGGAGTGTTTGCAAACTGGCAGTGGTGCCCATCCACAGCTGTCTGTCAGGGCTTTTATGTCTCCTTCTGAAGGAAGAGCTGCCATTAATCATTTCATCATTAACGTGCTCCTCTGCGAGGGAGGCTTCTCCAGCCCTGCCTGTCACGCTGGAAGATTGCTTCTCAATTCAGTGCAAAGGTGGCCCAGAAGGCTCCAATTCCCTTCTGTTCCCTCCTGATTGCCTCAGGTTGCTCTTACTCAGATTATGATGCTTTTAAATAGAGAATTGGGGAGCCAGGCTAGCAAAAATGCAATTACAAATATGTTTTCTTTTGACTTACACTCCTTTATTCTTTAGGATTTGCATTGTTTAGCTTTTCTCTGTGGTGACCAGGGACAGGACCCAGGGAATGGAGCTGTGTTGGGAGGTTTAGGTGGAGATCAGGGAAAGGTTCTTCCCCCAGAGGGTGCTGGCACTGCCCAGGCTCCCCAGGGAATGGGCACGGCCCCGAGGCTGCCAGAGCTCCAGGAGCCTTTGGACAGCGCTGCCAGGGATGCCCAGGGTGGGGTTGTTGGGGGTCTGGGCAGGGACAGGAGTGGGAGTGGATGATCCTGTGGGTCCCTTCCAGCTCAGGATATTCTGTGATTCTGTGAATCGTGCAGCAAAGTGACTTAAAATTGGAGGGTGGGTTCTTCCTCACTGGTTTTGGGGTAACTGAGGGCCTCTCTCTAATAGAAAATTTCAGGTGTCTGTTTACATCTGATCTCCAAACATGGAAATGTGAGAGAAGTCAAAGAGTCTTCCTCAAGGTAGCTGCTAATGTTATTGGACAGTCAGAAATTAGGAATTAGGTACAGAGCAATAGAGCCTGGAATCACAGAATCACAGATGGATTTGGGTTGGAAGGGACCTTAAACTCATCCCATCCCACCTCTGCCATGGGCAGGGACACCTTCCACTATCCCAGGCTGCTCCAAGCCCTGTCCAACCTGGCCTTGGACACTTCAGGGATCCAGGGGCAGCCACAGCTGCTCTGGGCACCCTGTCCCCAAACTCCAAGGGAGGAATTCCTTCCCAACATCCCATCTGTACATCCCCTCCTTCAGCTTCAGGCCAGAGCACATAAATCCTCCTGTGAGCCCATGGCCAGAGGAACCACAGCATCCTGAACTTCAGGTGTCCTGCCCCCATCTCTTCCCCACTGTTCCTTTGTTCCACCAGCTCCATTTGCAGCTGTTTAAAGCTCGTTGAAGGTTGTGTCAGAGGCTGAGCTAATGCCCGTTCCCATTTGCCATGTGCAGGCACTGTCAGTGTTTGGAGCCTGCTGCTGGGGCGGGAGCCCATCCATCACTTCCAGCACAACCAGCACATCCAGGCCCTGGCGCTGGCCCCGGGCGGCGCCGCGGTGGCCACGGCCTCCGGCTTCCAGGTCAGGGTGGAGAGCCCCGACGACAGAGGGTTCTGGCAAACCCCAGGAACCTTTGAAATCCAGAAACTGGTGAGTCTCCAGGCTACTCTGCTTCGTTCAAGCATCCACTAATTATTGTTGGTAGGGTTAGGATGGTTCTTATAAAAATCTTACAGCCTGAACTAGATCAGGGCGTTACCAGCTCGAGGCTCTGACTTTAGAGCAGCTTCAGGGGTGAGTCTCCCATCCCTGAGGAGCAAGGGTGAACTGCTGGCTTAAACTAGGAGTGAAAATGAGCACAAGTCCATATGGTGCAGGAGGTTGGCTGGGTTTAATTTTTTTTTTTTTTTTGTCAACAGTAAACTAAGCTGGCTCATTTTGTAAATCAGTTTTCTCGCATAGAATTGGAGCTGAAACTCCAGGTCTCATTCCAGATCCACACTATCTGATTAATTCTGAGGCAGGATATTGCAGGCAGCCTAATAGTGTCACTTGTGAAGCTGTAACTACTCATGCAGCTTCTTTAGGTTGCACCTTCTGTCGCTGAAGTTTTGAGAGTTGTAATTAAAACTCATTTTCTGAAGTTTTGTTTTGTCTCAGAGTATCAGCATTTGTTTGAAAGGGGAAGGAAGTGTGTAGGAATAATTGAGTCTTGCAGCCTCTCTCCTGTAGGAGGAAGCTCTGCAGTTAAAGGGTGTGAAGTGATTTAAAGCACTCCTGATGAATCCCCCCTCCAAAGCTAAGTCAGTCTTACAGTTCAGAAATAAGCTGATGCTTGGTCTTTGTGTGGAATCAATCCATAACTGAGATGATTCAGGACACACATGAGTAGTTTGTTCAGTTCAGCATGTAGCACTAGTGATGCAAAAGCATTTTTGACTGTATTAGAATAAATTAAAATAAAAAATAAAATAAAAAGTCTGCTCTTTTTAGGTCAACTTCCTTAATCTGGTTCCAGATGTCACGGGGAGCCCAGTGGCAGTGGCAGCTGCAGAGGACATTGTCTATCTCCTGAAAGCAGAAGATCCTGGCAGAATTCTCCACTCTGTCTATGGCCAGCCTGTCACCTGCCTCGACGTGGCTGCTCACGAGGCAGCCTTTGGCATCAAAACCTTTGGCTGGCTATTGAATGAGCCCAACCAGGTATTGTAATTCTTTTATTGAATGAGCCCAACCAGGTATTGTAATTCTTTTATTGAATGAGCGCAACCAGGTATTGTAATTACTTTATTGAATGGGCCCAACCAGGTATTGTAATTACTTTATTGAATGAGCCCAACCAGGTATTGTAATTCTTTTATTGAATGAGCCCAACCAGGTATTGTTATTATTTTCTGAGAAGATTTTTATATCTTTGTAATTAAGGAAAAAAGAGTTCATGCTAGGACTTCTTTCCCTGCTCTCCAGCTTTTGAGAGTAGAGAGAAGACAATTCAATGCAATAATCTGATGCTGCTTTGTGTTCTTCTGTGGGCTGAAGTGAGGGATTATTGTTCAGCTGTGGGAAGTGGATTTGTAGAGAATTTTTGAAGTTTGACACAAGGTTTACATAGTATGTGTCTGTATATAAACTTTGAGATAGGAAATATTGACTTAGAAATACTATGAAATAAGATAGATATTGTTGAGAGAGAAATAGAACTAGGAACAAGTTTCAAAGGATGGTTTTATAAATAAGATTAGATACTTTAGAAAATAGAATTATGAAAAATATATTGTAGTAAGACTTATGAAGAATAATT
This sequence comes from Ploceus nigricollis, assembly GCA_013399945.1. Lineage (NCBI taxonomy): Eukaryota > Metazoa > Chordata > Aves > Passeriformes > Ploceidae > Ploceus > Ploceus nigricollis. The sequence goes on along the minus strand of VXBC01010280.1, from coordinate 87,114 downwards.
TTAGATGATTAGTTTTAAGACATTTACAGCATAGTGTGGTAAAAATAAGTAAAAAACCATTTATACTATATTGTAATTAAGAAATAATTAGCTTCTAATTGTGATAGTGTAAATTATAATACCTGTACTGTCTCACCCTTCACATGAGGCTAAAAATAGAATAGAAGTTTTTAAAACACGTCTCAGTTGCCCCATCTCTAGGTCAGAAAAAAGCATAATCTGACATTCGGCCAGCTGGGTTCACTTTGCAACCTCTGCTCCTCAGCAAGGCCCAGCTCAGTTTGTGCTCCATCAATGGCACCAGGGGGAACTCATCTCAAAAAACCCACCCAAAAACCCCAGTAAAGAACCCAAAATCCCAAACCATCCCTGAGCCTGTCTGGTGGGGGATCCTGAGCAGTGTCAGGCAAATGAGCACCCTTAGGAGGAGGGTGCTTTTTGTGCTGGACTCTTGAGTATTTGGCCAAACTGTGAGGAGATTTTGGTGTTTCCAGATGCCTTGGGAAGAGTTCCTGTCCCTTTCCTGCACCTTGCCTCCCTTTCCCACTCCCTTTTCATTCCATTTTTGTGTTACACTGAGGCTGTCAGCAGTGAGGGAAGGAGGGGGCTTCAGGCAGCTGGAGAAGGGAGTAGGAGTGGAGCACCCACTGCAGACCACTGTGGTCTGGAGTGTAAAAATGCAGGATTCCCCTTGGCAAGTGACAGGAATGGGAAAGCTTTATTTAGGACTTCCTCTGGAAGGGATAAACGTGTCCAGCTGCATCTCATTCCCCTTAAAACCTCTGTTCACCATAAATACCTCGAGGGCTGAGATGCTGCGAGCTGTGCTGTCTTTACTCATTCCTTTGCTCTCCTAATCCAGCTCTTTTCTCTCCAGAGGTGGGAGGTCAGGAGGTAAAATTGCCTCATTTGGGGGCATTACCCCAGTGATCACTTTTGTGCCTCACAAAGACCAGAGAAACCTCCCTAGGCCCCGAATGCCGCTCAGCAAAGCCGGACATCTTTCCTAATTTAGTCCTGAGCTCCCTGGCTCTTGCTGGCAGATTGCATTAATCCTGGTGCATCCTAATCAGGGAGATGGGCCCAGACGGCCGGGGGGTGTGACAAGGACACTGCCTTGGCACTGCTGCTCCAGCTGACATCACGCCGGAAATTAATTACTGATGTCTCTGATGGTAATTAGCGGCCTCGCGCAGACGTGAAGGGACTGTGCAGCGGCTGATTACGCTGGGCACACGGTGACAGCCTGCCTTTGGGACAGCTCCCGGCCTGGAAGTGGAATCCTGGAGGGTTCCAGCCCCCTTGGCTGCTGCCTGTGTTCCTCCCCAGTTTGGGGTTTTCTTTGTTTTCCTCTGGGTTGTTATTTTCCTTCTGGCAATCCCTGCCTAGTAACCTGCTTCCTGATGAAAACACTTAAGGAAACCATCTTTTTCCTCCCTCTCTTTTTTTTTTTTTTTAATAATTTTCTAATTTTAGCCACGTTTGACAGCAGAGCTGAGATCTGAGGCATAAATTTTGTGGGAACTTTTATGTTGGAGAGGAGGAAAACATCAAATCCGTGGCCTAGACTCGGCTCCTGTCAGATGAGAGACACCCGTGCAGGAGGGAGGGGAGAACAGAAATGCTTCATCCCTGAGAAGTTCAGCTTGCACTTTAGTAGCACCAGACAACCCAAATATGATGCTGTTTCTTGAAAGTTTTTCTGCTTTAGTGCTCCTGGAGCTCTTTTTTGAAGTTTAAGCTATGAAAGATTTTTTTGTTTCAGCTCTGTTAACTCAACATGAAATCCCTTCAAGTCCAAATTCTGAGATCTGTGAGATCTAGGCTTGTCTAGGGCTAATTAAATAGCCCAGATAATGACCCATGGGGGAAATCCTTATTCCCAGGGCATCCAGGGGACATTCCTTGAGGGATGATGTCAGGCCAATGACACATTCCCTGTGTCAGGCAGCTGGGAGCCCCGTGGTCACAGAGCTGCTGCAGCACCACCAGGGCTGGGCATTCACCTGTGGGAATTTTGGGTTTAAACACCATGGGGAAGATTAAATCCACAGATTGCCTTTGGTCCTCTTCATGTCAGGATCTAAACCTCATAAGGAGGCAGCAGGATAAATGTTAGGCTTGAATTCATCTGGTTTCTGATGCAAGCTGGAGCTTTTCTCATAGCTGGTGCCTTTATAACCTTCCCTGAATCTGCTGTCAGGTAAGTCTGGTCTCCTACTATAGCTCAGGTGAGCTTTGTGGATTATTTCTATGAAATTTAGAGATGTTTGTTCTCCTGAGATGAGGGGAAATATCCTAAACCACAACTTTCTCCTATATTTCGAATTCTGTTCAAAATTTTTAACACATTCAGCAGTTCCTGGGGATATGAGACAATGAACAAAGGAGGATTTGGGGGTTGTTCTACCAAAGAAGCTTCCTACAGCATGCATGAGGATTTTTATTACAGATATTGTCAGGCACAGTTCAGGTGTGGGTTTGGTTGCTTTGTGCACAAATGTGAACCTGATTCCAGGGCTGGTGGATGGGGAAGAGGGGAGGGAAGGGATGATTTTACAGCTTCCAGCTCTGAGGCAGAAGGCTGGATGTGCTGAGATCAGCTCTCCCGGGTGCTGCCTGTTGATGCTGCTGCTTTTGCAGCTCTTTGGAGCTGCTGATTGGCTTGTGCTCGAGGAAAGGTGTTCAGCCTCACCTGGCTCCTCTCAGCAGCCATTGGAACTGAAAAATCCTGTTGCAAAATCCATTGGAACAGCAAAATCCTGTTTACTCCTGGATTTCATGTTTCTATGGAACTCTTCAGCTGCTGGGAAATGTGAGTGTATCCCATGGAATTAACCAGTGACAGTGAGTGAAACAAATTTCAAATCATAGAATTCCTGAGTGGTTTGGGTTGGAAGGGATCTTAAAGCCCATCCAGTGCCACCCCCTGCCATGGGCAGGGGCACCTTCCACTGTCCCAGGCTGCTCCAAGCCCCATCCAGCCTGGTCTTGGGCACTGCCAGGGATCCAGGGGCAGCCACAGCTTCTCTGGACAGCAGTAAATACTCCTTGAAATTGAGTTTCATACTTTATGGTCATTTTTGGATGATATATTTAATTCATGGCTGCTTTATGTGAGCTTTTACACCTCACTTACACCTTATTTTAACTAAAATCCTCCTAACTGAGAAGCTGCATTGTCTTTTCTGGTGTTTAATGTCTCCAGTTCTCATGGAGTTCCAAAGACTTCCATTTTTTTAATCTTAGTTTTTCTTGTTTAAAAAATGTGGGGGGTCATTTTCATTTCTCTTGGCCTCCATGACCCTTGTAAAGAGCCCAGTTTTCAACAAATTCATCTTTATGAACTCTTGTTTTCATACCAGTAGAAGGGCAGGGCTTGCTGATGTCTGAACAGATGGAACTTGCCCAAATGTCTCTCTTTGAGGAGCTGCAGGATTGCAGGGTGTTAGCAGATCTTTGGAGGTGTTGAAAGGTGTTTTAAATACCTTTTTCCTTATAAACTCTTTGGTACCACATCAGAGAGGCAGAGCAACCTGAGGAGCTGAACTATTACAAGAAAAAGAGACCAGCAGAGAGTCCAGAACTTTTCCTTGTCTAAATTTTGCATGGTTTGATCAAACACTCGAAGTGACCAGGAATAATTTTGCAAGTTAAAATAAATAAAACACTAAATAAATAATAAATCAATCAATCCCTTTCTATTGGCTGACATTAAGGACATTCTGCTTTTTTCCCCCTGTTTGTGCTATAGTGTGAGTGCCTCAAAATTGGCACGGTGGCTGAGGTGGGTGCCTCAGGTTTGGAAAATACAGCTGCTAGGATGTGCCACAAATATTCCAGGTGATGAAACCAAGGGATTTAATTCCATTTTTAAGGTTCTCCATGGGAGAAGGTTTCCCTTAGGTTAGGGAACACCTGTCCCTGGGCCAGAGGGGTTTTTTGAGTGTGTGGGTGGTTCGGTGGGTAAACACAGCATCCTCCCCACGAGCCCTGGAGCTCTTAGCCCAGGCTCCAGCCACGAGTCAAACGAGCCTGGTGACCCCATTCCAGTCCTAGCAGACATCTGCCCACATCCCAGCCCATCCCAGGCTGGCAGAGCCCCGGGGGCTGGCAGTGCCCAGGGCTGCAGGTGCGTTGGCAGCGCCAGCGCAGCGCTTGGCTCCCCTTCTTGCCACCAGCCTGAAGCCTCGCTCTGCAACTCCAGGCACAGGGAAACTTCAAAGGGAAAAGCAAACTCCACTTGTCTTTAGCTCTGTGTGTGACTTGTGCAGCAGGTGTTGGATGGGGAGGAGCAGGGAGCTGCTTTTCCTGCTGGATTTGCTGGGAGCTGGTTTTGGGTTTTCAGGCATCGCCCGGCGCGTGCGTCTGCCAGGAAAAGTCACCTTTAGGATGGCATGAAAGTCAATTTTCCACATGCTCAGAGAAGCACTCGAGTTTCCAGCTCCCCACAATGACTTATATCTGGCAAGAACTTGAAAAATAGTCTCTCTGGCTGATTGTCAAAAATTACATCATATTGGAGTAAACTGCTTTTAAATCAAACATCCATTATTCATGGATATTAACTGCTTTTTTATTTATTTATTTTTTTAACTGGCTGCTTTGTGTTTGATTTACTCTTTTTCTTCCTCTCTGATTGTCTGTCTGTCTCCTTCAGCTGCTCCTTTTAAATCTTAGCTCATCTTGAAATTTATGGAGCCAGAACACTTATCTGTGTGCACAAGTATCAGCGTGCTGACCTTGCATTTGTTAACAGTCAGATTGTTTTTGTTGTTGTTGCAGTGTTATGTGCCATATTTACAGTAGGCAATCCAATACATTTGCACTGGGAAACTGTGCCCCAGGGGCTTGTAAACTTTAAAAATATTCTTGTTTTCCACATCACTTTAGAAATAAAATCCAAACTTGCAGCAGTGTGTACCATATGTTGTATTTAATTTGATGAGTTCCTCCACAAATGCATATTCCTGCTTTTGTAGGTACCCTCTGGATTGGATGGATTTGACCTGAGCAGAAACCAGATCCCTTTTTATTTATGGTGGACTTGGAATTTCACAACCCCTTTTTCATTGGCAATATTTGTGTGTATTCAGGCAATGTTTTTTCCAATTGGCAGAGGGCTGGACAGAAGCAAAGGGGAGAAACATAATCTGAAAATAAATGTAAATTCTGTTCTCAGGCTTGCTGCTTGATCCTCTGCCACTCGGAGCAACTCAGGGTGGTTCTGTTTTATTGAAATGACAGAAACCTCAATCCTGGATGGTTCTTTCTGAAAAAGTGCTTCTGTAATGGATCCTGTGTGTTGTTCAGTGAGGAGAAGGATGTAGGGTTTGAGTGTGGTTTTACAATGTGCTTTTTGCTGATATTTATGATCCTCCCTCCATTACTGCATCTAAATAAGACCCAAATTCAGAGAATAAGAATAATAAGAACCCACACACAGAGGGATTCACCCAGTTCTGAGACACAGCTCAGTGTCCAGCTGCCCCACACTGTTCCTGTGGACAGGAGGCAGGAATGGGCTGGAAAGGGAAAGGGAAAGCAGCTCTTCCCAGAGCAGGCGTGTGCTGGCTGCCATCCAGGACAGTGGGATGGACACCCCAGCTCTTGTTGAAAGTACCACAGGCTCTTTGATAACAAGTGCTCAGGGATTTGTTGTTTTAATGTTCTGTCCAAAAAAGACATCTCCAACAACACAGCATCCCAGAACACCTGCTGGGGTTTTGGCCACGCATGGAAGGGTTCCATCAGCAGCACTTCCTTCAGTTCCTTGGTTTTTCTTGGAAGTGTCTCAAGCAGAGTGCATCGACCACGCTTGACCTCACTTAGCAGCGAGATGTAACAAAGCTCACAGCTCAGCTCTTCTGGCTCCAGAGCCTTTAATTCTTTGGGAATTCATTTCAGGCATCTTTCACGAGTTCTTGGACAGCGTTTAAAGAGCGTTCCCTGTCCCCACCACTCTGCAATTCTGTGCAGAACAGTAACTTTGCCTTTTTTCCCGTGCCTGGGCTCGTGCATTTGCCGGGTTCCCGGCGTGTCCCTCCCGGAGGAGCGGCCCCAGGCTGAGCCGTGCCCAAGTCACCCAGTAAAGAGGGGAATTAGTCTAATGCACTGCCTTAACAAAGGGGAGACTATGAGCATGAATAATTAATACCCCCAGTCTGTGGCAGTGGGCTGAAATGAAGTCCCATTTGCTCAGCCTTATTAAAAGAGAGAGAGAGAGAGGGAGGGATGGTAAAGGTCGTTAAGGGACCTGTAACAGGGAAAGGATCGCCTCGGAGATGGATAATGTGTTTGCTAATCTCTGTGGTCTTTAACTAAACAGAATGCTGGAGGTGCTCTGGCTATTCCTGGCTCGTTGAATTATTAAACATTCAGGGAGATTGCCTGGCTCTTGGCCAACAACTTGGACTTTTCATTTGGCCAATGTTAATAGGTGACACTTTTTATTTGGGGCGTTGGATCCCGGTGCTGCCTGCACGGGGTCTTTAATGCTTTTCCTCCCTGAGGTCCCAGAGGGGCCAGGGCTGCTCGTTAGTGTGTTATCCCAGGGTTCTTCATTTCACACCCAAATGCTCTTGGTTCACTTCCCTCAGTTCAGTACCTATTAGGTCACTGGGCTTGGGTGTCCATTATAGGATTATAAATACCTTTAAAAGGGTAATCCCTTTGCAGTGTGCATTATAGGATTATAAACCTCCCAGAGATCTTATGCTTTATCTGCCCTTTAACATACAGGCCCTTATTTCAAGTCCCTGTTGACCAGGTATTTCCATTCTCTCTCCTTGGCCTTTGTAAGGAAAATCCTTCTTGCCTTGGGATATTACAGGAGAGCTCATCAGAGGTGTTCCAGCAACTTCAGAATTGTCATCAGTGTGCTTTTAAATCCCTGTCTCCAGGAAATTATTATTCAGATTTAAGCTTTCTGAGTGCTTTTAGCTTCTTTACTTATCAATTGGTCAGGATAAGGGTTTGAAATTCATTTGCAGGTCATGGAACTGCTGCAGACAGGTTGAATTTCGAGACAGGCAAAGCCTGGATACTGAAAATCACAGAGACTCTTCCAATGGTGGGACTGATTGGTTAGAAAGACATTTGTACATTATAAAATTAAAAAGAAATTTTATTTTAATCATCAATCTTGTTATTGCTGGTTAAAATAAACAGTCTTGAAAAGAATAGAGATGGGCATGAGAAGGAATTGAAGGGGGTAGGAGAAGATGATATAAGCTTTTCTTCCATTTTTGTGGGTGTGAACCCTTATTTTTTTTACAGATTCTTAGATACAACCACTTTAAATTGCTGGCCACCTACAGGTTATGTGAGGAGAAATAAGTTTTTTTCCAGCTGCTGCTACCTGTGAGCTTTGCCACAGGGCTGCAGGCAGAGCAGATGTAACATGGAAAACCTTCCATGGGAATCTTTCAGTGCTATGTGGAAGCAATTTTTCATTCCAGCCTTTCATGGCCATGGCTGGATGTTCAAGTCTGTATCCTATGTTTATAGCAGAGCTGGGAGCTCTGGTCATTTAGATAAATTAATAGTTTATGGATGTTCACTGCAAGTATCAGCCCCAGGGGACTTTTAAGAAAGCAGCTTTTGGCCCTCTCCCCTCTGGAGTTTTAACATCCAGCTGGGAAGGGCCCAACTGGGAGCTGGAATGCATTGCTCCTGACCCTGTCCATTCTTTCTTAAGCTGAATTCAGCAGTTTATTGTCTTTGTCTTCTGTTCCAAACTTTCCAAGGAGAAGTTTGGGTTGCCAGGCACAGATATTAATTTCCTCTGCACTGAGAACCCTTTGAGGTGCCTTTGCCAGAACATCATTATCTGTGGGTTTGGTTACTGAGCTGTTGGGAGCTGGGCTGAAGTGAGAACAGGCTGTAAACTGGTTTTTACCTCAAACACTAACATTTCCATGAAATTTGTAGCATTTTTTTTTCCTTGGGGTGGAAATTTAAATTAATTTTTATTTAAATTTAACTTTTATGTCTTAGATTTTCCAACAAAGGTCATCCTTGCTTTTTTCTTTTGGGTCTTAAAGATGAAAAATGTCATGTTTTTTGAGACAGCTTCACAAAGAATTAATTGGGAGATTATAAATCTTAGGAACACCTGAGGAAGTTGGATGTGGATGTGTTGATCTTAACAGGGAGCTGAAATATGTCTGAATTTGCCTGGGAGAGTGGCAGGTGGAGGAAGCCTGCAAATTCACTGTGTCTCTTTGCCCTGTTCCTCGAGGTCTTTAAAGCTTCACTTTGGTTGCCCAAAGGCCTCCATCACAAAATGATCCTCTCCTGCTCTCTTAATTCACCTTTCAGATCTCTGAAATGGCACAGATAGGAAATAAAAGGCCAGGCAGCATCAGTGCTGCTGTTCTGGCAAATGTTGAAATAATACATCCAGATAGTGCAATATTTATTGAGCTGCACGTGGCTATAATCAGCAAATTAGAAGTAAAGAATATTGATGTGACATTGACATGGCCATGCTGATGTTGCCGTGGAAGCTGTAGGGTTTTTCTGATGTTTTAAATACCATTAATTCTTCTCATGGTCACAAGGTTTCTTTTCATTTCAACAAGCATCACCATGAAATTTAATCATGTTTATGAAGTTATATAAGGCCAGGTGCAGCACTGAGCTCCACTGGGCTTTGACCAGTGCATTTTTCTGTTTCTAAAAATACTTGTTCTCCTAAATTGAAAGGCCCAAGCAGACAGATCTGATCTGGCCCCACAGGAAGGACAGCAAACGTGATTAAACTGATTGAGGAGAGGAGTGGGAATGGACAGGGAACAACTCGTGCTTCTCATCCAGGCTCTGGTTGAATCATTTCAGATGCTGCCTAAAATCAGAGTTGTTTTCCTGCCTTTCCCATCTGAGCTGCCACTTCAGATGTGACATTTCTCAGTGTGTGTGAGGGCGCCCAGGCTCTCAGCAGGGCTGTGCTCAGCTCTGCCCTGCAGTTCCTGCTGCACTTGACTGGATCTGCCTCTCACTGTCCATCTGTCCAGACCTCCTCAGGGCTGGTGCTGTTTGCTTTTACTGCTCTCTCAAGCACTAAAATAGATGAGGAAACCCTTTGCTTTCCCTGAGACCCCAAAGATTTCACCTGTGTGGTTTGCCTGAGAGCTGTGCCTGGCCATTCTAGGGGTGCATCCCTGCTTGTTGCTGGATCCCACTGGGAAACCAGAATTCCTTATTTCTGAGGGTGTCATTACCCTTCTTCACAGGGGTACATCTGTCTCTTGGTTCTGTTTTACACATCAAGAAACAAGTCCTGCAGAACACCTCTGGTGGTCACAGCTCTGCTTTGTGGGGCAGCAAAACGTTGTCGTGGTGCTCCTGCTGAATTTATGTGGTGTTTTATTCCCTCTCTGCCAGATCCTCCTTTACAACCTGGAAACAAACCAGTGTGTGACCAAGGTGGGCAACTCCATAGGTGACTTCTCATGTGTCAACCTCCACAGCAGCCCCCCCAACATGCTGGTGGCAGGCAACAAGGACAGAAGGTAGGTGATGTCCATCTCCAATCTCCCATCTCCAGCTCCCTGTCCTACATCTGGCCCTGCTGGAATTGCTTTCTCCTCTCGTGTTTCCATGAAGTTGAGGAGCAAACTATTAGGTAATAGTTGGATGTGGCTGTCAGAGTGCTTTGTCTGGGAAGCTCCATGGGAAGAGGAGCTTTCTGAGCCATTTGGTGGAGGCAGTTGGTGCACAGCCCAGCGAGACCACTTGGAATCTCTTCCACTTCCCCACCGCCACCCGCAAAATGAGTTTGGCATTTAAAAGCTCACTTTCTGATATTGAAAAAATAACCTAAGGGATGAATCATGGAGGATGAGATGGGCCCGGCTGCCAAACGATGTCAAAAGTGTATTTCGGAACACTGTGATGTCCCTCAGGTGACAGAGAAAAAAAGAGACTTTCATATGAACAGATTCCAGCTTCTATTTAGCTGATTAGCAGCTTTCTCTTTAACTCCTTGGCTTGGGGAGCAGGATTTTCCCAGCTCAGTGTCTGCTGCCAGGAATGGCCGCGCTGGGAACAGGCAGTGCAAAAGGATTAAAGTGCTTAAAAAGACCCTTTGAGTCCAATTTTTAGATTTCCTTTTTTTGGCGAGTCGTTTGTGGGGTCTGATCCAGTGCACCAAAGGAGATGTGGGATGGCCAGGAGCCAGTCTCTAATGGCTCCTGCTTCCTTCCCTCCTCCTTTCCACACTGGGCACCAGGCTGCAGGTGGTGCTCTGCTCTGGTGCTGGGATCAGATTGGAAGGCGGGCACTTCCCTCTGCCAAATCCCAGACCTCTGTCCCGCCAGTGCAGCAGCTTGCAAAAATGATTATTTTGTCAAACAGCTTTTCTTTTTTCCTTCCTAGAGAATAGGGAGTGTGAGCAAGCCTCACACTTTCTCAGCAAGGAGGATAAAGGAAATAGCTGAAGTTTGACAAGTGGAATTGAATCCCTGGGAGGTTTTTTCCCTCTAAAAGCAGATAATTGATTTTCCAAAGCACCTCAGTAAAGTTACCTCCAGTTTTGATCTCCTGCACGATGACAGGAGAGGAGCTGGAGTTGGTATTCCTCCCCTTTATAGCAGAGTGGATGTCTGTGCCCTTCCCCTCCAGAAAGCTTTAGGGGTTTGCAGCTTTAGCACTGGCTGAGTTCAGGTGTTGGATGTCACTAGAACAGCACGGAGTTAGGGATGAACAGCTGGGAAGAAAAGTTTGGCATCCAGGAGGCAGGAGCAGAGCATCTCAGAGGTCACATCCTCCTGTGATGCTGCAGGAAGGTGCTGGGCATCCACAGGTGGAACGAGACTGGAATCTCCATGGCCACATTATGGAGTGAGTTTATGAAACAGGGACCTTGCCATGGGAGCTCAGGCTGCTGCTGGCCAGAGGGAGCAGTTCCTGCTTTAATGAAATGCAGCCATTTCCCAATTTCACCTGAATCTGCCCTTCTTTTACTCAAAACCATGATTTTGAAAAGTAATACTCACAAAATGGTTTTGGTAGGACCTGTAAAATCTGTCTTTCCATCTGAAATTCCTGCTGAAGCACTGCTGATTGATTTGATTCCTGAGCTGTGCTTTGCTCTGGCAAGGGGCCTCCTCTCCTAGCAGGGAGCGTGTGCTGATCCTGCTTTGCCTTGGTGGGAGCTGGGCTGGAGAGGAGCGTTGGGAAAGCAAACATATGGCAAACCCAGAAAGGTGTGGATCCAAACGTGTTCCGTGCTCTCCTGAAGGCCAGGCAGCTCACTCCCAAGGCAGTCTGACAGGAGGGGCCAAGCCTGGCCTCCAGAACACCTCCCTGGAGCTGGGATGGGTCCGAAGTGCTCCCACTGAGCCCAGCTGTCCAGGCAGGACGTGCTGGGCCAGCTCTGTGTTACAGCATCACGTGGGATTGGCAAAACATTGTTCCTTTTCTTCCTTAAGGCACATCTGAGCAGCCAAGTGTGCCTCTGGCTGTCCCAGGGGTGTGCCAGCATGGACACCTGCCTGAAAGCTGGGTGCTTCCTCATGGGATGGGCAGGGCTCGCTCGGATCTCGGCTTCCAGCTGTGCTTTCCAAACAGGAGCAGCTTTGGTTGCTGGGAGAGCACACACAGGAGAGTGGGGAGAGCTCCAGGAGTGAGCCCTTCCAAACAGCCCATCCTCTCCCAGGCTGGAGCCAGAGCTGCTCTCTGCTGGGGCTGGGGAGTGAGAAATCCTTGCCCCTCACGGGCTGTCGCGCACGGAGCGTTCTCCAGCGCGCTCTCCTCCTTGTCAGATGGATGCTGCTCTGCTGGGGCTCTGGCCTGCTCTGCTGCCTTGTCTCTCAGTCCCTGAAATGTGTTATTTGTAAAATCATATGATGCAATCTCTGCTGGAGAAGGGGAGAGGAAGGACTTGCAGCACCATTAGGATCGTAGCAGGGGTGTGGAATGAAGTACAGTTAATGTGTTGGAACAAGTGTGTTTTGGCTTTTTCTGGAATTAATGTCTACCTGATGGGTTTGTTCCTGATAGCCATCAGCTGGGAGGAACTTGCTCTGGCTTCTTCTCAAGCCTGAGATCAGTATTTCCCCTTTCCTTCTCTTCTCACTTGCTGCATTTTTTGTTTATTTATGTGCTTTGCTTTATCTCTTAATCTTGATAAATAAGCATCAAACCCCACAATCCTTTGTGATGTGAGCTGAGTTTAAAATTAACACCCTTAGCTCTAACTGGTATTGTGGCCTTGTGGCAGTGCTTGGAATCCTAAAGTGTCTTTGTCTGTAGTTCTGCTTCTGGCTGAGTCTTCAATTTATTTCTCTTCAAAATGCTTTGTCTGGGTGGTCAATAATGTCCAAAAATCAGATGTGCCTAAAAGCTGGCCACAGTCAGTTGCATTTTTGAAGCAAAGCAGATCCTGGTTGCTGGGTGCTTGCTTTGAATATTGGTGATTAAGTCAAGAGTATGAACCTGTAATTCCCTGTCTTGTCTTTTGAATTGCCACACATAAAATCTCCTCTGAAATATTTGCAATAATAATCCTTTCCTTGATCCTGGTAATAACATCACCCCTGGTCCATAGTGGATGTGGGTGTGTACCAGGGGTGGGGTGGGTTTAGCAGTGTGTCCAAAATGGGTGTGTCATGCCTCATGGCATTGCTGATGATTTGGGAGGCACAGAGAGAGGAGCTTTCTCCAAATTTCACCCTTAATTTATATCATAACTCATAGAATCGTGGAATGGTTGGGGAGGGACCTTAAAGTCCATCCAGTACCACCCCCTGCCATGGCCAGGGACACCTTCCACTGTCCCAGGCTGCTCCAAGCCCCATCCAGCCTGGCCTTGGACACTGCCAGGGATCCAGGGGCAGCCACAGCTTCAGTCTGTGCTTACAGGGAACAATTCCCAGTTCCCAATATCCCATCCATCCCTGCTCTCTGGCAGTGGAAGCCATTCCCTGTGTCCTGTCCCTCCATCCCTTGTCCCCAATCCCTCTGCAGCCCTCCTGGAGCCCCTTTAGGCCCTGCAAGGGGCTCTGAGGTGTCCCTGGAGCCTTCGCCTCTCCAGGTGAGCACCCTCAGCTCTCCCAGCCTGGCTCCAGCCCTGGAGCAGCTCTGTGGCCTCCTCTGGACTGGCTCCAGGAGCTCCAGGTCCTTCCTGTGCTGGGCCCCAGAGCCCTCTTTAGGTCCTAGAACCTGCAAAGACTCAGGAAGGTCCTGTGTGGTGGGAGAAATCTGCCTGAAGAAGATCTTTGATAGCAAAGTCAGGGTGAAAATTCGGTGTGAGGAGGATGTGCCTCGCTGGGTTTCCAGCTGTGGAGCAGCAGTGGCACTGCTGCTGGCCCAGATGTGTTTCCATAACCCCAAATCCTTGTGCTGTCAGAGCTGTCGCTGTTGGGACAGTCACAACCCACAGAAGAACACCATGCACTTCAGAAGGCTTCTCTCTGCTTAGTTTAACAGCATGCTGTCTGTTACACCTTCTCAGAAAGTTTTTATTTATTCATTGGCCACAACAAATCCACCCAGTGCTCACTGGCACAGAGTGGTCTCCACTGCTGTTTTCAGCCAACTGCAGGCCCCCTTGTTTATCTCTTCTTCTTTTCAGTCGTTTATCTTTTCTTCTTTTCAGTTTCCATCTTGACAACCTTGATAGAATTCCTTTAAGGGACTCTTAGCACCCTCTTCTCCAGCTAACTCTCTCTGGCTCACAGAGCAGCTGTCAGCCCCTTCCACCAGAACCCATGGGCTGCATGTCCAGAGCTGTCTTCATGAGTCAAGGGGTTGAGCTAGGAATGCAATTAGGATAGTGAAAAATAGATATATATTTTAACTAAGAGCTTAAATGAATTAAGGGGCTAAGTTAGAAATGTAGTTAGCAAAGATCATATAGAGCTTAACAAGGACATTAATTGAATAACTGAAACAAGGCTGGGAATGACAGGTGATATGTGGAGTATTGTAAGAGTGTAGAAACCATAAATACCACTGGCTTCTGAGAATGAGAGGAGGTCTGGACTGTGACCAGCAGGCCAAGGAGGACACAGGTGAAGAGTTTACCATGAGGAAGACATTTTACTTCCTCTTCAGAAGCCCACCAACCCAATTAAAAGGGACAGTTGTGCAGCCATAATGGTATTCAGCTAATTATAATAGCAGGCAAGAACTAATGTTTATGTAATAGGCATCACAGAAACTGTCTTGGAAACCATCTGAATATGTAAAACCTTTTTGGATAAATAGAGAGCAGGAGTTTGTGACATTTTGCACATGGCTTTGGGAGGTTACTCCCCAGGTGTCCAGCACTGTAATAAATATTCACAGAATTCACAGAATCACTGGGTTGGAAGAGNAGGTCCCTTTCTGCCTGGGCACTGTCCAGCCACACTGTCCCCAGCCAATAATGCTGCAGGGGTTATTGTGGCCACAATGCAGGACTGGGCACTTGGACTTATTAAACTTCATCTTGTTAGACTCTGCCCATCCATCCAACTGTTCCAGGTCTCCCTGCAGAGCCCTCCTACCTTCCAACAGATGGACACACGCTCCCAGCTTAGTGTCATCTGCAGATTTACTAATGACAGATTCAATCCCCTCATCCATGTCATCAATAAAAGCATTGAACAGAGCTGGCCCCAGCACAGAGCCCTGAGGGACACTGCCAGGTCTTGGGGTCCTGATGACCCCAAGATAGTGAAGAGTCTTTTTCTCCCAGCCCTGCAGCCAGAGAAGAAGTCGAGATGTGTCGGTTCTGCTTTTCAAGGTTGTTTATTTTTCCTTTTCTATTACACTGTTTCTGCAACCTGCTGAGCTCTGTCCAGCAAGCTGGATCGTGGCACTCTGACCCTCGGGGTGGTGTTTACATTTTATACTAAGAGCTACATGTACTTTATTTACAATACTTTTCCAATACCTATCATTTATGTTAGACAGTTTGTCTCTACTCTAAACCAATAGACAAGTGCCTCTATCACAGCAGAAAATAGAGGACAAGGAGAAGGAGAAGAAGGACAGGACATGCTCAGATTCCTCCATCTTGCCCCTTGAACCCCCATTCTAAAACTCCCAAATTCTACTTTTTCACCCTGTTTCAAACTTACTATCATTCTACTCAAACTCTTGTGGCTTGTAAATCCTCACACAAAGTTGGTAGTATTTTCCACGGGCTAAAATCGAAGGCACAGCTGTTTTTGACTTCATGCCAGGGTCTCTGAGCCCCCTGCCAGGGTCTCGGGTCAGCCAGGGCAGCCAGAGGGATGTCCTGGGTTCTGACAGGACACCGCTGGTGACACTGCCAGCTGCAGCACCACTCTCTGGGCTGGCCATCCAGCCAGTTCTGGATTAATCAGCTGAAGACTCATGTGTGTGTGCTTCATTTCTCCTGTTTCCCCCAGGGTGAGGGTGTTTGACCTGCGGCGCGGCGCGGCCGCGTGCTCCGTGCACGGGCACCAGCTGGGCGTGCGTGCCGTGCAGATGGACGAGTGGAAGATCGTCAGCGGCGGGGAGGAGGGCCTGGTGTGTGTGTGGGACCAGCGCATGGCCACCAAGCTCTGGGAGATGCATGCCAGGTAACCTGGGCTGGGGGAACCCGGGGCTGTCAGGAGGATGTGGCGGTGAGAGAGTTCTGGGGAGTTCTGTGTGGTTTGGGGACAGGTTCTCTCCTCCCCTGGAGCCCTGTGTGTTTCTGAGGGGGCCCTTCAGCTGTTGGTGCCTTGGGAAGGCTGCCCTAGAACAGAGGCTGGACAGAGCAAAAGAATAGAATAGAGATTTATTAAAAGGATCTCCTCCATGGATCCACCTTGGGCAGCACAAGAGCCCAGCCAGGGCTGCACCCAAGATGAACCAAAATGGTCCCAAAATGCACGGCCGCTCCCGGGGGCTCTCACTGTGATCAGTTCTGCTCCATTTGCATCTTGGAGTTCATTGTCCAGTTCCAGCTTTAGCCCATGCAGTCCCATCCTTGTTTTTCTCTCTCCAGCCCACGTTGTTTGTGCTCTTGGGCCTGAGATTTGGATCATTTGTCCTTGGTCCCCAGCTGGAGAAGGAATTGTTTTGTCTCCCTGCTCTGTGCAGAGAGCTCACCATCCCCTGATATGAAGCCCAGACCCACACACTAAAGCAGCACAGGGTCTGAAAAATATAAAAGCTCAAACCTGAGGCATCACTGTCGTGGCCTTTTTACTCATTAGCTGAGAGTTCCAGTCGGTGTTGGGGAGCAGGGAAGTTGTTCCCCCTGGATTCTCCATGCAGTTCAGTCAGTGACTTCTCCCTGCCCATCCCCAGCCTCTGTTTAGTTGTGGAGCCTTGGGTTTGACAGCTGGCCTGGCTGTTTTGAGAGGGACTGGTTCTGGCTGTGTCCATCCAGTGAATCCATCACAATCCCTGTGCTTCTGTTCACCTCATCCACACATTCCCTTAATGGTGAGGATCAAAGCATTTAAATTCATTGAAATATTGCAATATCAGTTTGTACTGAGCACAAGGAGCACAGAACTGAAAGTACAGGCAGAGATCAGCATCCTGGAGCTGACACTTTGTATAGCTAAGTGAAGATTTCCTGATCAAAACACAGTTCCCAGGCTTTGTCTGGATAAAGACTCGAGGATTTAGCCCCTTGTAAGTCTCAGTGATATCCATAAAATGAACAGATAAATCCTGATTTCGATTTTTTTTTTATTATTTTTAATGCATCTTCCCCAAAGAAGAGCTAGATGAGGTATTTACAGCCAGGGAAGTTCAGGCTGGAGTTGTCATTGATTAATAGCGGGTATCACTTTGTGTGTTGACCCTGGGAATGATAAAGCCTGTTGTGATGTGGCTGATGCATTAAGGACAATATTCCATTGATTGTCTCCTTGGCATGTTCATTAGTGCTGCTCCAGGAGGAGGGCAGGCAGGGCAGGGCTGAGCTCAGGGATGTACTCCAAGTGAAACCATTAGATTAAACAGGTTGAAAACAGTGTTTAATCTCTAGAGTAATCAGAAGGGATCACTTCAATCAAAAGGCTTTCCTAGATAAGGTGTGTGCTGTTATCCCTGCCTTTGGCCCCCTGCCAGGAATGGAACACAGGAGCAGGAGCTGAGGGAGGTGACAGGAGACACATTTTTGGGGTGTGGAGATGAGCCATCCTCAGCTGAGGAGAGAAGTGACTCCTGCTTGAACACAAAGTGCTGGTCCTGGGTTTGGGCTCAGTTACTCACCAGTGGGAGGGAGAGGAGTGAAGACCTGACTTGAGTGCCCAGAGGAGGGGCACGAGGATGGGGAAGGGTCTGGAGGAGCAGCTGAGGGCACTGGGATTGTTCAGCTGGAGCAGAGGACACTGAGGGCAGAGCTCACCAGGGGCTGCAGCTCCTCCCGAGGGCAGCTCCCATCTCTGCTCTGGGACAGGGACCGCACCCAGGGCACGGCTGGAGCTGGGCCAGGGCAGCTCAGGCTGGCGAGCAGGGAAAGGTTCTTCCCCCAGAGGGTGCTGGCACTGCCCAGGCTCCCCAGGGAATGGGCACAGCCCCGAGGCTGCCAGAGCTCCAGGAGCCTTTGGACAGCGCTGCCAGGGATGCCCAGGGTGGGGTTGTTGGGGATCTGGGCAGGGCCAGGGGCTGGATGATCCCTGGGGGCCCTCCCCACTCCGTGGCTCAGCTTGTGCCTTATCGTGCATTTCTAACCCAGCTCCGTGCAGGGTGTGTGGGGTGTCCTTCCCCTTTTCTTGGGAAGCATCCTGCCCTTCCCGGGATGCTGCAGTGCTTAGGGCAGCCAGCCCAGCCCAGCCCAGCCCAGCCCAGCCCAGCCCAGCCTGCTCTGCCAGCTTTCCAGCAGCATTTTCTGGCCTCCTCGTGTGTTCTGGGAAGAGCCCACTAGATGGGGGTAGAAGATGTGGGATGTGCTCCAGGCTGGAGGAGCCAGAAGTGCAGGTTCCCAGCCTCTGGCCGCGGGGAGGGCGCTGATTTCAGTCTCTCCGGGTTTATTCCAAAGCCAGTCCTTTCCCAGCACTGGGATTTCGGGAGTCCAGTGCAGCTCAGCCCGTGCTCTGGGTTGTTTTCCAGACATCCAGTGCGCCTGGTGTGGTTCAATTCCCACAGCCTGATCACTGCCAACATCCCCGAGGAGAAGAACCCCCGAGGCTCCAGCATCACCGAGGATGACCCCAGCTTGCACCGAAAGTGAGAAACCAGCCCTCAGCAATCTGCTTTGTTCTTAAATAGCACCCTGAGCACCTGAGTCATCACCCAGAGCACTTACAGAGAGGGTATAGCAGCAAAAAAATAAAATTAAAAAAAGTTTAAGGGTAAGGTTTATGAAACAAGCGATGAATTGGCTCTTGATTTGCTTGAGCATACAAAAAAAAAGCTTTTTTTTCTCAGCAGGGGAACATAAAGTCCACTGAAGCCAGGCAGGGAATGCAGCCCTCTCCATGCTTGAAATATTAGTAATGCTGTCTCCTCCTAAAGGAAAACTACTGGCATTTAAGCTGCAGGTTTTGGTATTTGCATCTCAAATGGCTGTTAGTGCTAATTGAACTATCAAATACCAATGTATTTATCTTCCCCCGTGCTGGAGAGCCTGGAGATGTTTCAGCAGATGACAGTCACGTCTCTGCAGGGCTGGAGGGAATGATTCACCAGCCCTGGGAGGGCTCCTGGGAGGAGGCAGGAGGGAGCTTTCCCTGTTCAAAGTGCTCAGCCTCCCGCACAGGGGATGGGGGTTTTTATCCAGCTCCTGCAGCATCGCCTCTTTCAATTCAGATGATTTTATAGTGATTCTGCCTCTGTTTGCTTTCCCACTCAGCTGAAATGGAGTGTCCTGGTTGTTTTGCACACAGGTACCGAGGAGTGATTTATTCCTACGAGTTCTCCGTGGACCAGCTGGCCGTGGACAGCGTCCTCCCCATCTGCCGCTCCTCCTACGATGAGGTGTCAGGTTACAACTACAACATCGGCCTGGCAGTGCCCTACGACAGCATCTAGGGCCCTCCCCGGCTTCGGGGCCACCAGGGCAAGGGGAAATCCACGTGGGACAAGCGCCCGAGAGCTGGTGTGGGCTGCAGAAAGCCCTGGGGATGTGAACCCGAGCAGGGCAGGGCTGCCCTGGAGCACCCTGCTGCAATGTGTCACTCTGGACATCTCCAGAGTCCAGCCTGGGGGAGGGGAGAGGCTGAGCAGGGAAAGGGAGAACAAAAATATTCCTGCTGCTTGTGGGAAAGATGCTGCAGGTCCCATCCTGGTCAGGGGGCCAGAGTGGGACACTGAAGGGGTGGGAGGGAGCTCTCTGAGGAGTTCTTGCCTACCCCAAGAAGGAAAAAAATCACCAAGGACTTGGAAAAAGCATGTGCTGAGCCACGTGTTTGAAATGCCTGTCCTGGTGTTGAGCTGCTGGTTCTTGTTTTCCTTGGAGTGCATTGGAATGTGCCTGGGAACAGGACAGCAGGACCATGCACAGATGGTGGCTGGGACAGGGATTGGGATGGAGAGAGGGAGGGGAAGGTTCCCTAGGCCAGGCTGGATGCTTGGGGGCTCAGCAGGGCACACACACATCAAAATTATTTTAGAATAAATTATTTTTTTAATTCTTTAAAATCCCGGATCAAATGTTTTCTGATTGTATGTGTACATCTGTCTGTGGAATTTTGTTCCTGAGCCTTTAGGGTGAGCTGACCCCTGTTCACTGGGACAAAGGGCTGGTCAGGTTGTCAGGTGTGTTCTTGGCTGGACCATGTCCTTCCACAGCACCTGGAGGGTTTTCAGTGCTGTCCTTGCTTCCAAGCTGGGAATTGATCATGGAGCAGAAGGGAGGAAGTGGCCAGAGTGCCCTCCCTGGGTGCTGAGCCCCAAAGCTGTGGGGAAGCACCAGGTGAGGGGCAGGAGGTGCTGTTCAGGTGGAAACAAGGAGTGAGGCTTTACCTTAAGCCCAGGTAGCACTGACAGACAGGTAAAACCAGTTTGGGGAACAAGAGCTCCAGTCCTGCATGGATCTTTTTACTGATTTGAAATGATTTTATTGTGATTTGCCCTTTTAAACTTACTGGTGCAAACCAAAGCTGTGTCAGTTCTGTTTAAATTGAGGTTAAGTTTTAACTTAAACCTTTTTTCCTGGGTTAATGGGATCAGGGTAAAGTGAGGGAGGGGTGGAGGAATGTGCCCAGACCTGCAGGAGAGGGGCTGGGCTGGCACAGACAGCCCTGCAGGCAGCTGGGTTTCACTGCTTTTCCTTCTTTGGCTTGGGGTGGTTTCCCATGACCCCTAGGCCAAAATTTCACGTTTTGGGTTTTAAGTTACCTTTTTCCATGTGATAGATACACAAAAAGTGCAACGGGCAAAGCCATTCCGTCTGACCAATAAATTTAATCTTCCATAAAGCTTTGGTCTTCTCCTTTTTTTTATTCCTCTACCCTTCTGGGAAGCCAGCTCCCTCCCTCCATTCCTGGAAGAGCAGGAAGTGTCACGGAGGCACAGTTTGGATGAGAGTTCAGCTGAAACCTGACAAATAAATAATGGTTTCTGTAGCACAAATGACTTCGGGGGTGCTCCAGCCCTGTGCCTTGATGCGCTGAGCAGGGAGAGCTCCCATCTCATTGTCCTCCCGTCCCTTATCTCGCCTCATTATCTGGGAACAGCTTTGTTCCTCCTCCCTCTCCCTGCTGCAAGGAGCAGATAAGTTTGTGCGGGGCCCTTTTCCCGGAGCGCTCCCCCGCGTTCCTGCTGCTCCCTCTCCTCCTGCCCCGCCTGTGCCAGGCTGCTCCCGTGCCAGGCTGCTCCCGTGCCAGGCTGCTCCCGTGCCCCCGGAGCCCCGGGAAGGGCATTGCTTGCAGCACCTGCACGGGCAGGTGTCCCTCCCTTTGTGAGCAGCTCCGGTGTCCCTCTGTCCCCGCAGCCCCTGCTGCACGGGCTGGCAGTCACAGCTCCCCCGGAGCTTTTCCCTGTTAATTAATGCAGTTAATTGAGGAAGGTTGCACCGCAGCACAGGGGTGTGTCTGCGTGTTTGACTCCCGGTGTGGATGAGGGCACTCGGGCTGTTGGAGAGGTCCCCGTGGGGACTTTTTGGGCAGGGATGGTGTCCTGCTCCCCTGGGTGCTCACTGGGGCTGGAGAGCAGCAAACACCAGCGAGCTGCTGAGCTTTGGGGTCGGGCTGGTGCCTTGGGAAGGCTGCCCTAGAACAGAGACTGGATGGGGTTAAAGAATAAAGCAGGGATTTATTGGGAGGCCTCAATGGATCCACCTTGGGCAGCACAAGAGCCCAGCCAGGGCTGCACCCAGGATGAACCAAAATGGTCCCAAAATGCACGGCCGCTCACGGGGGCTCTCACTGTGATCAGTTCTGCTCCATTTGCACCTTGGAGTTCATTGTCCAGTTCCAGCTTCAGCCCATGCAGTCCCATCCTGCTTGTTTTTCCCTCTCCAGCCCACGTTGTTTGTGCTCTTGGGCTGAGATTTGGATCATTTGTCCTTGGTCCCCAGCTGGAGAAGGAATTGTTTTGTCTCCCTGCTCTGTGCACAGAGCTCACCATCCCCTGATATGAAGCCCAGACCCACACACTAAAGCAGCACAGAATGTGAGAAATACAAAAGCTCAAACCTGAGGCATCAAGGGGGCATTGAAATGGAGCCTCTGCCTTCATTTCAAGGGCAGGAACAGAGTCACCATCCCAGCTGGACTGGGGATGGAAACCTTGGAGCTTCCCAGCTCCCTGGTACCAGCCAGTGGCAGGGAGGGGCCCAGTGCTTTGTCCCACAGGTCAGGGGTGGGCACTGGGAAGGGACAAATCTGCCTTGGGTGGGCTCAGGGGCTGCAGTCAGGACACGCTGGAGCAGTGTGGACTGAGCTGGCAGAGGCCAGGCTGGAGCCAGGCTCACACTGGTGCCACCTGCCAGGCTGGTGGCCCTCAGACAGGGGCTCAGGGACAGCTAAAGAATCCAAAGGCATCAGAGCAGGGAACAGCTTGGCATGGAAAGCCCTGAGAGTCCTGGTGTCCATTGCTGTGGCAGCAATCCTCGGCTGAAAAGAGGTGTCTGTGTCCTGGTGAGAGGGATCCCTGCTCCAGAGGGAATGTGGGATCACAGGGGAGCTGTGGCTGTGTCCCAGGGAGCAGCTCCAGGGGAGCCTGGCACACCATCCTGCAGGGCAGGGCACTGCTGCACACCCTGCTGGGAAACCCCCACTGCCCTGCTCTGCTCCTGCCCCAAGCCACCAGCACAGCCCCAGAAAGTGCTTTTTGCCTCTGCTGGTGTCCTCAGCCAGTGAGGGCAGAGCCACCCCGGGGTTTCAGGGGCTGCCATCCCTCTCCTGATCTGAGGAGTGGTGGAGGAGGAGCAGGAGGTGCTTTCTGTGAGGTGCTCTGGGGGTGTCTGAACCCCCTTTGTGGCCTTTCCCACACAGCTCTGCTCTCCTGCCCTGCCCACCTCTGTCACCCCCTGTCCCAGCTGCTGTCACTGAGGGGTGGATGTAGGTGCAGGAACTTGTTCATGTCCTCTCTGTCCCCTCTTCTCCTCCAGTGACATTTGCTGCTCATTTCCACCTTCTGTGGATGCTCCTGAAGCTCCAGGTGCCTGGGGCTGCTGTCCTCCCTGCTGCCAGAGGGGAGGGTGGGGCAGCAGGGCCTGGAGGCTCCCTAAGCAGAGGAGGTCCTGGAGGATTGTGCAGCAGAAACCTGGGGAAAGAAAGGGCCTGTTCCAGGTCAGGATTTATCTGGCAGATTTTCATCCAGTAATGTGAACCTCCAGCCCCTGGGGCAAATTCCTCCTCACGGGAGAGCTGCAGGTGGGGGTTTCCTCTGTCACCTCTGCCTCAGCCAGTGCCACTCAAAGGAACGAGGAGCTTCTCAAAATTCAGCTTAAAAATATCAGCTGCAGGTGCTGCCCTGGCTCTGGGCTCTGTGCTGCCTCTGCTCTCCTGCTCTTCCCTCCCTTCCTGGCCAGGAGTCCCCTTGTTTGTTCTGTCCTGCCATTCCCAAGCTCCAGTGTGGCTGATGGGTGACAGGGAATGGTGGGGAGATGGGTCAGGCTCTGTGCCAACCTCTGTGCCAACACCCCCCTGCACAGGGTCCCTGCCCTGCAGTCCTGGGGCACTCAGTCCCCTCCCTGGGGTCACTCAGTCCCCCCTCTCCAATCCCAGGAGCTGCTGCTCTCTCTGATGCTGCCCAGCCCCCCCCGGAGTTCTCCAGTGTGTGCTAAAGCAGCTTCAATTTTCCAGTTCCCCCCTGCTGGGATCACAGAGCTCTGTGCCACGTCCCAGCGTCCTGGCCCCCAACAGAACCATTTTCCTCGATGAACGCTCTGGGCTTTGCAGGATTTTGCTGTGGCAGGAGCTTTGCCCTTGCCAGCTTTCCCGGGGCTCTGCCAGATTTCCCTGTGATTTGCGGGATGATTCTCCCCCTTTGCTGGGTTTGCTGTGTGGAACACGATGCTCCTGCCCCTCCCTGGGGCTCTCCAGCTCCATCCCTTTGCTGGGCTGGGGATCAGGCTCCACTCCCTGCTCTCTGCTGCCCTGTCCAGCCTCCTCCTGCTCTCCTCTCCCATTTCCCACAGGGATTTCCCGACAAAAGCAAAGGGAAATCCCTGCAGCCACTTTGTGTTGGGTCCTGCCTCTGTTTCCCGACCTCCCTCACTTTCCTTGCCACTTAAATATCGGGGGCAGCTAATTAACTCAGGGGATAATAATTATGATAATAATTATCCTCTCATCCATCCCCTTCACTCCTCCTGGCCCCACTTCCCTGCCCTTGCTGGACTGGATCCTCCCGGATGATTCTTCCGAGGAAATCGGGGCGTGCAGGGGGACCCTGACCTGCTGTTAACCCCTGCAGCCCCAGCCGGGAGATCTGGGGGCACAAAAGGACCTTGCAGGCACCCAGGGCTGGGAGTGGGAGCACGGAGCTTGCGGCTGGATTAGGGGGTGGGGTGGTCCCGCAGCGTCTGGATGGAAATTTTAGTGGGAAAACAGGGAAAGGGGCCTGGGTTGGCTGCGGAAAGCTGGGGATTTGGGGAGGAGCTGGATGTGGTGTGCATGGGGTGGGGAGGGAGCGCTGGGGGTCCGGCACAGGGGGCAGCAGGAGGAGGAGGAGGAGCAGGAGGAATTGCCGGGGCCATGGGGGTGCCCAGAGGGGCTCAAGGAGAACAGAGGGAATCCCGGAGCCCTGAAACGCAGCCCGGGGGCAGCACCAGGAGCCCTGCAGGGCCCGGGTGGCTCCTCCGGGAGCTCCATCCCCACCGTGCCTCCNGCAGTCACTAATGGCAGCGAACAGCCCCCGGCTCGGGGCCGGGCTCCAGCGGGAACATGTGGGGGCAGAAGCCACCTGGTTGCCAGGAGCCCACGTCCCCGCGTCCCTGCTGCCTGCCCGGGGCTCCTCCTGCCTGGCTCTGCCCGGGGGTGCTGGTTTGGGACTAAACTGGGAATATTCCTGGTGTCGCTGCCACCACGCTCCCTGCAGGGTGCGGGTGGGACGTGGCTGTCCTCGCAGGTGCTGAGGGTGCTGCCTCCTGCATCCCCATCCCTGCCTCTCCCCACGGCCTGGGGTCAGCCCGAGCTGGGCAGCTCCTTCCCCACAGCAGCACCTGGCAGAGGCTAAATCCCAGGTTTATGGGGCAGCCAGGGTTTGTGGAGGGTTTCTGCTCAGGGAAACACTCCACCACGGAGTGATGGATGGACGGAGCATTTCTCAGCGAGGACTAAAAAGAGAAATATCTTTTATTACAGAAAAAAGCCTCTGATGTTTCTAGAGGGCAGCCCCAGCGTGGAACAGGCACAGGAGCTGGGAGCCGGCTGCCAGGACGTGGAGCTGCTGCTGGGTCCTCTTCCTCCTCCTCTTCCTCCCCCTCCTCCTCCTCAGTAGCAGTGAGCGATGGTGTCCACGTTGAGGAAGCGGACGTGCATCTTGGTCTCGATGTCGATGCCCTGCCACATCTGCAGGGGACAGGGCCACACCCCGGTCCCTGCTGTGCCCGCCCCGGTCCCTCCTCCTGGGGCACAGCGGGGCTGGCACTGACCTTAAGGAAGTCCTCGA